>JARHVA010003645.1:575000-927500 GCA_037957365.1 Torreya grandis
AACATAGTTTTCCACCATTTTGTATATTTAATATGGTCAGGGGACCTCCTCATTGATGATAATCCACAATGAATGTTTTATCTTGGAATGTTTGAGACCTCACAAAGTTATCTCATAAATTATATGTGAGTTACTTGTCAACATTTGGGAGCTCTATATTTAATTTGTCTTCAATAATTTAAATGTTTGGGGTTTATTATACGAACTAATCTAAAATATATCTCATCAGATGTAACTCACTTCTCCAATTTTCATAAAGAGGGTCGTGCAGTTTTAGTATCTTAGTTTCCCCAAATTTTTACCCCACAATTATTTCTTGAGGTAAGATCCATCACATTGGGATATTTGGCTTCTTATTAATATTAATGGTCCTTCATCATGGGTCCTCAACATTTATGCCCCAAATGATGGTCATGACAAAACATTTTTATGGTAATATTTGGTTGACAATCTACCCCTTGCCACTTAACTAGTGTTTAGAGACTTGAATATGATTGAGAGTCCTAAAGACAATTTTGGTGACCTCTCGATGCTATGGTGCATGGGAGAACATGAGGCATGGATTTATTTTAAAAACCTATGGGTCTTATGGACCCTATCATTTTTTGGTGTCCATTAAATACCACTACTTGGTTTACATGGTCCAATTGTCATGCTAGTACTGATAGGGTTCTTAAGCGATTGGACAATTTTATGTTTTCTAAGCAACACATCTTCTCTTTTGATCTTTTTGATGGACAACCTATATTTGATCACTATGAATATGTTCTATCAGATCACAATCCCATCATTTATAGAGTGGAGTGGAGTGACAATCACTTAAAAGTACCATACAATCAATTCTTTTTTAATATATCCCTCCTTTGACATGAGGGTACCTTTTGTCTCATTACCAAAGTTTGGAATCTTATGTCATGTCTACTTTATACAACTAGCTGCATTGAGTGGTGGAATGAGGCCACTAGTCACACCATGACCTTTCTCTACCATTATGGTAAACATATAGTGATAGTTTGGAAGTGGGAAGGTGGTTTTGTGCTCAAATAATACTAAACAATATCTTCTCTCCTTGAACACAATCCATTTGATTCATAATTATAGACCCTAAAAGCTTCTCTAAAGTACCAAATCAATATTGTAGATAACCATGCAGCTTGAGGGGCATAAATTCATGCTCACCTTCATTGGCTCAAAATTAGGGATAAGGTATCCAAAGAATTATTTAAATATCTCAGATCCAAGAAAGATTGAGCCCAGATCAAGGTCATCAAGTCAACTCAACAAAGACTTACTAATCTCCCTAACATCTCTACTACTTTTTTGGACCACTATAAACTAGTTTTCCAAGTCTAGGAGGAAATAATGAAGAGAGCTCAAGATTTGCAATAATGTTTAGGCGTTATTCCTCCCAATCTCAGGCTCACTAAACAAAAATTATGTGATGTGCCTTTATCTATAAATTATCTATTTCATACATAAAGCTTTGGGTATTGATGATTTTACCTATGAACTTTATTAAGTTAATTGGGATTTTTTTGGGATTGACTTGCTAAATGTTTACAAATAGTCTTTACAGAAGTAATATTTGGTCTCTATTATTAATAAATGTGATATAAAATTTATTCTCAAGGTTTGCACCCTATCACCTTCTTTAATGCGTTATATAAAATCCTTGCAAAATCTAATGTTAACCACATTCGACTCATTTTACCTACCATTATTAGTTTAGATCAAACAAATTTTATGAAAAACAAATATATCTTAAACAACCTTATTATTTTTTGGGAAGGAATGGAGTGGGTTAGATCCTCTCATTAACGAACCATTTTTTTCAAAGTAGACTTTAATAAAACTTATGATAGGATCGAGTGGAATTTTTACTCTTAATATGATTCAAACTCTTAGATTTGGCCATTTTTTTATTTTGGTTGTCCAAACTCTATTCTCATATGCCTCACCCTATCTCACTATCAATGGGGTCAAGTTTGACTAATTTGGCTTATTTTTATCTCTATGATAATGTTGTCTTCTTGTGCTAACTGTAGACATCCAATTCCTAACACTATTTGTGTTGAAATTATGAATCTTACTCGAATTGAACTTAAATGCACATTTTAGGTCAAATTCCATAAAAGACGCTAAATGATTCAAACTGTTCATTTACAAGTGCCAATTTAGGTCAAAGTATCCCTAAATAGGGTAATGCAATTTATGGGCCAGCTAACTTTGATCAATTCATTTCGAGTCAAAATGATGATTTCAACTTTTGTACTCTAGATCACTATTTTCTTCTAGATTCATTAGTACACACCATGTACCTTTGTTATTTATTGTTGGCAACATCCTAACTGGGAATATGGTTCCAATGCATCTAGCATCACCTTCTAATTCTTCTTGAGTCAAATTATGACCTAGTAATATGACTTTCTGACCATTTTGATTAGTCGAGGGTCAATTTTCAAATAATTGCACAAATGTTGATTAACCTTGCTTAAGGATAATTAATACAAATCAAGGGCTTAAGTGGATTTTCCATGAGAGTTGTTAAATATTTATTTTTGAAAATTGGTTCTTATTATCTCCATCACCTAGTAACATCATCTATGAGGTGGCATCCATCAAGCCATAAGTGCATAAAATATCAAGATTATGGGTCACCCATGCCTAGTTAATGCCTCTCATGCCTCTTCAATGCCCCTTCTTCCAAGGTCATCTTGAGGATAATTATGGATTTAATTCCAAATATTAGAATTATCATCAACCACACATCTTTATTTCAAGATGGATGGTTGATGTTGATCCTAACCAATCTCAAAAATATATAAATAGAGAGGCCATGGAGATAATTTCTAAGCTATTTTGGTGTAAGGTTATTATGATCAAATATATTCAAATCTTGAACATTGTAAAGTTATAATGCTAAATTATTTCTACAAAGCTTCATTGATAGTCTAGTTTAGTGATTCCACATCAAGAGCCTAGCTTTTGTGGAGTGTTCTTGAGGCATTGGAGGAGCTTACCACCATTGTTGACAAAGACAAGGATGTTTGATCAAGTGAGAACATGTTTTTGAGCCACAAGGGCATGGTGAATCCATTTGGGAAGGTAATATGGTGTTGCTTTTTTTCATTTGTTTCTTTCTATCCTTTTAATTCCTATAAGAATAGATAGGCTTGGTTAGTTAGTTCTTTATGCATGTTTCATTGTTTATGGACTAATGCTTGACTAACTTGCTTTGTAATCCTCTCTACACTAACATTATATGTTCTATCTATTGAGGTTATTAGATATATTTTAGATAATTTATCTAAGCAAGGTGTCATTAAGGGAATCATTCTTCTTGATTGATCTTTTCAAATCATCAATGGCCATTTTTGTGATGACATATTTCTTACTCTTGAAAAATAAGAAAATGATTTTAAGGAGTCATTGTAGTGCCTAGATTTTTTTTGTAAATATTCTAGTTCTAAATTGCAATGGAATAAAACACAATGCTATAGATAAAGTATGATTCCCATGCCAAAGTGGTTACGCCATTATAGTGGAAGTGGATTCATCGAGGGGAAAAAGGTAGAATATTGGTTCACTAAGCTTCTCTCTTTAGCAAGGAAATTCCAAGTTTGTACTAAGATTCTTTCCACTACTCATGTCTACTAATCTTATTGTAGAGATCCCTCTAAAATATCCTATTATAAGTTATATAATATTCTAAAATATTTTATCTAGTCTGATATCAAGAAAACTCATGGCTTCAATAGGGTTGCTTGGGATATTTATTGTCTACCATAGGATATAGGAGGTATGGGGATTGTTGATATCTACAGGAGAGCATTTCCCTTTGTGTTGAATGGGTTCTTAGAGTTGTTAAAGGTAATGAAACTTGAAAATTCTCCAACATCATGGTATTTATTCTATATCATGTTATGATAAGTCTAGTTAGATAAGCATTGGTTTTCACACGTTGGTGATCATTGCTACCCCAGTTAAAATTGAGGACTCCTTTATCGCTAAAGTTATTTAGAAAGCTTTTGAATCTATCAAAACCTATTTAAAATGAGTTAGAGATGGTTTTTTTAGTATTATTTCCTTCAATGTCCACAACCTCTAGTGTTCTCCTATTATGATAAACACTGGTCTATTTTTAGCAGAGTTGTTTAGTATGAAAGCTTTGAGACTTTTCAATAAAAGAATTTAAACTATAAAGGATTTGATCTCAACCCATAATTAGATTCCTTGGATTTTTTTAAAATGAAAATGAAATTAATAATTTAGACTTACCTATTGCTCTCCATATTCAAGAGTTAATGATGAATGTTATGCTTCACAATTTAGGTTTGTAATTTCCACATGCTTGGTGGAAATATTAGGGAAGGAATTGTGGCAATGATTTTAAGAATTACTCTCTATGCCTCCTATATCCACTCATGCACCCATTATCTCAAGATCTGGTAAGCTTAATAAGTGTTGGAATCTTATTTACTCACTTAAGACTTGGTTTTCCCTATTCAAAATAATATCGACAGATAATCTTGAGCCCAAGCTTGCCCATTTTCTTTGGTGTTTGGTATATCAAGGCTTTCCTCTTGGATAACATATTTCTCATCTTGGACTTACTCAAACCATGTGTCTAGCCTATTCTAGACTAGATTCCTTCAACCATATCTTTTAGAAATGTCCCAAAGCTCAATTTGCTTGGTAATAGATACATAATCTCTTTCAGCCCTTTCATCATGAGTCTTTGTCATGGTGTTTGGCCCTCTTTTGGGAATATACAAATTGGCCAATATATATATATATATATATATATATATATATATATATATATATATATATATATATATATATATATATATATATATATATATATATATATATATATATATATATATATATATATATCTTTTCTATGTATTTTTTTTAGAGATATTATTTTGTTTCAATCATGGAAAGCTAGAAAATCTATTTTTTTTACAATTAATTAAAAATCTTATCATTTTACCATTAACAACAAGGTATTTATGATATTTTCAAAGTTTATGCAGATTAAATCCTAGGATGAAAAGGTGGTCATGGAACTTAGACATATACAGGAGATACTTGACCATTAGGGTAGTGATCCCTATGTTATGAGTCACAATGTTTGGATAATCCACCATGGTGCTCAAATACTGACATAGATGCTCTTATAGTTGTAGTCATTTCTCTACCCTCCTTCCTCAATAAGGGGGTGGATTCTATTGCCTCCTCATGGGAAATATGTTGTTGGACCATCACAGTGGGGTTCACATGCTCTTGGTTCTGAACCTATTTATAGTGTATTAGATCCTCATCCTGGGTGGGGTATTAATATTTCTTTGGCTCCTCTAGACCCTATGGATGATGGGTGGTTCTTAATTCTCCCTTAGCTGAGCATTGCTCAATTTCCTAAGGGTGATCCTCTACCCCCTCCTTCTGGTATGATGCCATGTACTTAATATATTGTTATTTATTTTGTAGTTGCTTGGTTATTTTTTGAATTGCCTTGCTTTCCCATTTAAATTTTTTTAGTTGCATATTTAGATTCCCCTTGAAAATTTATGTAATTTCAAAAAAAATCATCTCAATCCAAGTTTGTATACAAAAGTTATGGTAATCTATAGCAACTCCAAATTCCCATATAAAAATAGGGATGGAGTCGCACTTCAATCTCTAGTATGCATATATGGAGTGATGAAAAATATTGTCGGTTTATTTTTTGAAAATATTGATAAATCCACATGTACATACTATTTATAGGAATATTTTATTCCATGAAATAAGCAAGATGTTTTGGATACATCGATCAATGACATCATCTAGAATAAAATGAAATTGAAAACTGTCAGATATCTTAGACATAATTGTTAATGGCATGATGCAGAAAAGTAGTAAACTAAAATTGACGAATCTTGTGCATTTTTATGAGATCAAGAAATCTAAAGAGACACTTATATATACTAGGGAAGTCAAAGAAATATTTCAAGAGGACAAAGGAGTCAATTTTTTAAAAAAAATGACAAGAAGAGAAAGGGAAGCTTCAATAAGAGAAAAAGAGAGTTAGAGAGGATTAGAACTCTTGAAGAACAAAACAAAGAGTTGATTCATCCCATAAGAGGTTGTATAAGAGTCTATATATTATTCATGTATTCTAATAATCTTGTATATGCATGTGTGAGAGTGTGAGTGTGAGTATACATTTAGTTATTTGTAAAATGTTTATAAAATCAACAAAGATGATGTATTAAGTGTTTCAAGTCTTAGAGTAATGTGTTAAAGTGTGTTCATGAATGAGTTTGTATCAAGCAACACAGTGTTAAAGTTTGGCCTTAATTTGTTACCCTCTTTATTCTTTCACCAATTGGTATCTAAGCAAGGTCTTTCCTTGTTAGGTTGAGTTTGTAACACTCTTGTATGAGTCAATGGTAGGCTATGTAAGAGAAGCCTGCTTGAATTACTCGTAAGTTGTTAAAAAGAAGCTTGCATAAGAGAGAGTAGAAGTTTGTTGTAGGTGTGAGAGAAGTCTTGCAAGTGTTGAGGAAGTGTGAAAGGATCTTGTTTGAGTCTATTGTAATTTGTGAAAGAGAATCATGTTTTTTTAGGAGATATGACACACAAAGGAGGAAGATAATGAGGAGTATAAGATCTGGCATATATGTTGAAGGAATTATAAACAATATTGGAAATGAAAGAGACTTCACAAATTGGATATGTTGTAATTATGAGTGAAGAGGATGAAAAATAGATGATGATATGGGTTTTATACTTAAAATAAAGATTAGATTCTTTGGAGAGAATCCAAGCAATTGAATGAAGAAATTTTAGCCAATAGAAGAGACCAACAAAGGTCAAGGTGAAGGAAATAAGTAAGTTTATTTATGACATTGATTTGTTATGTGGTAAAGAGAGTCATGGTAAGCTCATGAAATGGATAGTGGAGATATAATTTATTTTTGAATACAATAATATTGAGGACCACATGAGGGTAAAGACTACATGAAATAAGTTGTGTGGATAAGCAACTGTATATTGGTAATATCTCCAAGTGAGGATACAAGTGAAAGGTAAGAAGAAGGTGAGTGGATGGGAAAATATGGTTTCTAAGTTGATGGGTCATTTTTTTCACCCAACATTTTAGAAAGAGTGGATGAAGAAGATTCATATCTTGAGGCTTGAGAGAGAAGATAAGAAGAAGAATATTATCATGAAAGGCAATATGAGAGGAAAGTTGTCATGTGAGCAGCTCAAGTCTATTTTGAGAAGTAGCAAGGAGAATGATATGAGTGAGGAGAAGAAGGTTGTATTTAAAGACAACAAGAGAGTGAGTTTTCTATGTGAGAAGCCCAAATTTGATTTTAAGAACAACAAGGAAGAAGAATTTTTTGATAAGCCCATAGGGGAAGAAATCCTCATGCAGGATATGGATGTGATAATTATTGAACCAAAATAAGGAGACCCATTTTTTGATGATGGGAATGAGTTATTAGTATCCCATAAGTGGGAATATTATATCCATCTTTGGTGAATGAACACAATGCATTTATCTATTCACTTTTAGAGGGAAGAAGGGTTAAGGATAACTAAGGAAAGTTACATGTTTCTTTGAAGGAAACAATAGAGGTGAAATAAGAAGGAAGCCGTGAGGATTTTTAGGTTTCCATGAAGTAAATTGTAGAGATGGCTGATTAATAATTTAATGCACACTATGTATGGATAAAGACCAACCATGTGAAGGATAAGAAATTAGAAATAATAATGAGGAGAGAACAATTGTGGTGATTGTTAAGAATGGAAATTTGGGAGTCCATATTGAGAGAGAAAGTTATGAGGATAATGTGAACAACAAATAAGAGCTGAAAAACACATCTATAAGGCATGATGAATAGTTGGACACAGTTTTTGTGGGAACTAATGATTCCATTAATGTGTTTGTTCAATGTGCAAGTCCAATAAAGAAGGTGATATTGATGGTGAACATGTTCCTACCAAGAGGACTAAAGGATGAAAATTTTGTTACATATGTGGGATAAACCCACATAGGTATTGGATAAGAGACTCATATGAGTCAAGATATGCATTGTTCTCATATGGACAAGGAGAGTGCAAGCTCATTTTCACATGGCATGAAAGTAGATAAAGAAGGAGAATGCAATCAACCTAGAGATGATGCAAAGAAGATGAATAAAGAAGAGGAAGAAAATTTTTCATAATAATAATTAATTATTGTTTTGAGGAGTAGGCAAAGTGATATAGGGTTTGAGAAGCCAATGCTTGATGAGAATCAAGATAATGGCTGAGATTAAGAGAATCAATAAATAATTATTATATTATCCAATGAAGTTGTGAAAATGGAGGAAGAACCTATGGGTTTTTTAAGTCTCATGTTATAAACTAATTTGTGACTATAGCCAATGTGTAGGTGTAGAGATGAAGAGAAAGGAGGCATTCAAAGAGTCCATCCAAGGTGAAGAAAGTGAATTGATTAAAATCACAAGATGTGAGGAGGAACAATTGATATGTATGTCAGCTGAAACATGAAAATAAGAAGCAAAGGAGGAAGAAGAGTCTTTCAATATTATTATAAATGAAGAAGCCACACACAACATGATGGTGGCAAAAGAATATTGGCAACCATAAGAAAAGAGGAACTTCAAATAGTTAAGTGATAGAAGGAAGAATCTAAAAATATGTTGGATAGGGAGTAAACAAAGCCAAGAAGGCTTTAAGAGGAGGTGGTCAGTCAATAATAATGGGTTTAAGCCCACAAGAGAAAGTAAGATTCAAGAAGGAACATCTTAGTGGAGGTGGTTGGAAGAAGGTGGGTTTCATCCCACAAGAAGGTGTACAAAAAATAAAAGTATTTGGTGGAGGTGGTTAGACTATGGTAGGTCTAACCCCATAAAAGAAAAAATAAGCATAGATGAGGATAAGAAGACAAACCTTGGGCAGATGATGACAATAAGTATTGGGTCTAATCCCATAAAGAGGGAAAGAAAGAATAGAAAAGATAAAAATAGGATAGATTTGAATCCAACAAGAGAAAGTTGGAAATGGAGGAAAAAAGTGATAGTTAGCTAAAGTACTTAGGGTGTTGGAAGGGAACGACATGGCCATTAAACTTTATGGTTAAAAGAGTGGTTCTACCATTTATTACATGTATGTGGTTAGGAGCTTACATTTTAAATACCTTGGGTGTCTGATGCAAGAGCACCCAAGGTGTTTAAGCAATATTGCATCAACCAAAAATATAGTGGTATGTTTGTGTATTTTTTATTTATTTGTTTGTTTATTATTTCAACTTAAAGAAGTTGATGGAAGACAAATCAAGACTCAAACAATTTATTATCCTTAATTACATTGGAGGAAAACTAGTGTTAAGAAGCTACATGGTTCCAAGCAAGTTGGTTGAGTTTATTAACCATCTATACATTTTGAAAAGTCATTGCATATGTTGAAAGACTAAAATAGATAGGTTGCAGGAAAAAGGAAAAAATGTCATCATGAATGTCTCTAAAATTAAATGTGATTGCATATTTGAATTTTCCTTGAAAATTTATGTAATTTAAAAAAAATCATCTCAATCTGAGTCCATATGCAAAAGTTATGTCACTTTGTAGCAACTCCAAAATCCCATGAAAAACTTGTACCAAAGTCACACAACAAGATCTAAGTCCCATACAAAAGTGGTGCCAAATTCACAAACTTAGCTCTAAAGTATGCATACATGGAGTGCCCAAAAATTCTACCGGTTTATTTTTGGAGTATCTTGGTAAAACCATGTGTACACAGTATTTACATAAATATATTATTCCATGAAATAAGTAAGATGTTTTGGATATAAATGTCAATGACAACATGCAAAAGAAAAGGAGAACTAAAAACTATCAGATATATTGGATATAATTGTTAATGGCATCATGCAAAAAAATAGGAAACTGAAACTGATGAATTTTGTGCATTTTTTTTAGAACAAGGAAGCTAAAGAGACACTCCAAGAAACTAGGGAAGTCAGAGAAATATTCCAAGAAGATAGAGTCAGTTTTTTTAATAAACAATAAAATGTTAAGATGAGAAAGAGAATCTCTAAGAAGAGATAGAGAAAGTTAGAGAGGAGCAAAACTCTCAAAGAATAGAACATAGAGTTATTTTAGTTCAGAAGGAGTTGTATGAGAGTCTAGATATTCTTCATGTATTGTAATAAGGTTATATAGGCATTGTATGAGAGTGCGATTTGAATATGCATTTAGTTCTTTGTAACATGTTTGTGAAATCAATGAAGATGACATGTTAAGTGTAAGAGTAATGTGTTAAAGTGTGTACATGAATGAGTGTCCATCCCAAGCAACATAGAGTTAAATGTTGACTTTAATTAGTTACCCTCTCTATGCTTGCACTAGCTATGTAATCTCATATAAATTATTATTTTTTATTAATATATTACAACATTCCAATAGTAATTTATTTCCCTTTGACTTTTGATCGTTGTCACACAACGTAGAGGGTGATGTTTTGGTATTTTTTCATTTATAATTTGATCACTATTATCCTACTTAATGTGAATTTTTTTTTTTTAAATGTGCTCTAAAGACACTCTATTTTTAAAATATATCCTATATTAAAAATAATCAAGATTTAATATACGAAACATTATTAAAGTTTTATACAAAATTATAAAATATCATATTCATATTTCATTATCATTATAATTTATAATTTAATATATTTATTGTTTAAAATAATTAAAAATTATATAATTTTTAGAAAAGAACATTTATTATTTATTTGTGTTAGTAGATTATTCAATTCACAATTGCCAATTACTTTGTATTAAAATGTGCATGTAAAAATTAGTCGCCTTTCTTATAATTTATAAAAAAATATTTTAATTATCAAAAATCTTTAAATAAATAAAAATGAATTTTTATTTTTTAAAATTTAATTTATCTTAATTCTATAAACTAATATAAATTGATGTAACAATTTTTTTATGAATTCCCTCAAACTTCATTAGTTAATTAAAAAAAATTATAAAAAAAATATTAAAAATACATTATATATAAAGATAAAAACATGTCATTTCAAAATTCTCAAAGTCAAAACATAAAATATGATGTGTCAAAAGTTTTATATAAAAATATATTAGAAATCTTTTCCACCCAATATCCATTTGATAGCTTCACAATGACAAAATGCCACTAATTATAAAACATGAAATTAATAAATAAATGTTTGATCTTTATAATTATGCCACCTCGATAATTCTCTACCTATATCATTTTCACAAAAATTTAAACCATTTCTATATAATATTGATATAAATAGTTCTTTTCACATAAATTTAAAACATTATTACATGTAAGCACCTTGCAATATATCAATAAGTAAGACATAATTAACTTTAATAATCTATGTTAGTCATATGTGTTATAATTTTGGTGAGTAGTGGTCTTCTAACTTAAGTCTTAGTTAACTTTCAAACAAAAAAAACCCAATACCATCACCAAGCCAATAGTATACAAAATAACAATATAAATTATTTGTTTTGGGAGCTAGTGTTTGACCCTTTTAAAATAACCAAAATACATCAATCAATACATAATGCCAGATGAAAAGAAAAAAAAAAAGGAATCCAAATTATAACATTTTATCTATGAAAAGTCATTCCTCTGCAAAGGGAGATTAATAAAAATAAATACCATTATACCACCCATTCCATAAGTAGGGTTTGTTGCTTACTCACAACATAGTGATTTCTTATAATAGATCTATAGACCCAAAAGGTGTATAGGTTTTTCCCCTAAACTAAGGCAATGGTCTTCTAACTTAAGTCATAGTTAACTTCCTCTAAAATATTATTTTATTATAAATCAAATAAAATACTAAATGTTGTAGTGTAATTGATACTTTAAGATTTAAAAAATAAATAAATAAAATTTGAATTTAAAATAAATTTGATTGATAAATACTTATTTAATCCTTAACATTAAGTAGAAAAAATATATATTTTAATAAAAAATGAAATACATAAATATGTAAATTAATCAAAAATTATAATACAATATATATTTCAATAAAAAATAAAATGTACAAATATATACGTTAATAAAAGTTATAATTTAAAAATCAAAATAATAAAATATTATTTTAAGAACCCATATCATAAATTAAATAATAATATTTATGATATTACTTTAAATAAAATATAAGATTAAAAAAAATTAATACTGATTTTATTTTAGAAGTTTTTTCCTTTTTTTTAAAAAAAAGGAAATGGGGTTTTATAGTTTTTATTTTAAAATAAGGTTTTCTGGTTTTTTTTTTTTTTTTAATTATCATTTAAAAAATAAATTCAAATTTTTTTGAGCTTACAATTACCTTCAAAAATTTGTCAACCTATAATTTCTAAGCTATACCTACCTAAAATCATGAGACTGTCATTTAATAGAAACACATTTTTAAATTAAACAAATTTTTAAGTCGTTACTGCAATAACTGAAAGCGTATAATGACACTTATTTGCAAATAATATCAACATTTAATGAATTATAAATAATATTATACTTTTTTTTTAAATTATAATTTTGAAGGCAAATATGGAATCGCTGAATTATATAGAATGTTAGCATTTCTATTCATATTTCAGAAATAAACGTGTCACAAATTTACAATCTGAGTAAGCATACATCTAAATTAGTGAGCTTCTTTGACTAAGTAGTCATGAATAAAGGGCATCCACATCGTCAAAATGACCCAGGACACGATCCTAGCCTTAATCACTTGACTCTCCGTATCGAGTATCTAGAAAGATTTGTACCCTGGTAGATAGATATAAGCAACCATCATCCTCACCAATTGGTCTACAACCCTTTCAATAATATTACACGTTTAAACTTGGCATATCGATATTAATTTATGGTAAGACAATCCCATATATATTTAAATAGGGTTTTAATACAATGAACAAAACTAGTTTGAACCTTAAAGACTATATCATTGCAATATAAAAGGCCATTTAATTTGATTATAAACTTTTTTTAATCAATATTAATAAAAATAAAATCTAGTTTTAAATTTAAAAGAATTTATATTATCTAGTTTATATATATTATCAAGTGTGTTATAATTTAATAATGAGAATGATGGTGTAAAAGGTGTTGTCTAATATTCTGAACAAATTTCACAAAATGAATATCTCCCAATCCTTAAATAAATAAGAATATTATTTGTATAAAATTTAGATATTATTATTTTAATTGAAAGCATGTATTATAGTTTTAAGAGAAAAATATAGTATATGCCTAATAAAAAAGTGGGTAGTGTGAGATCATATTTACACTAAAAAATATAGCAAATTTATATTGAGACTAACTTTGAATTTAAAAGAGAGTTAATATGTCAGGGTTACAGGGAACATTATTACAAATTTGTTGTTGACCAAATTTCACCTCAGTGCAATTTGTTCAACCTTTTTCATGGAGAATGGAACAACAGTTGCAAGAACAGGTCATTTTAGAAGTCCAAAATTGTAGGTCAAGGAGGCTAAAGTGTTTTGGCTCCTTTGTAGTGTAAGTTAGGTTCTCTGCAAGTCAAGTCTTGGCCCCTCATAAATCTGAGTTACTCCTCAAGACCAAGTTAGGTTTTCTAAATGACTCGACTTATAAAAATTTCATGAGTAGAATTAATCTGGGTTTATGAACCTGAATTACTCCTTCCAATACTTTACAGGTTTTCAACAATGCATGAGTTCAAGTTTTCCAAGGAGCAAGTCTTAAATTGCTTTATAAGCAGCAAGCAATGAGAGGTCCGAAGTGAGTAAGTAGTAGGGCTTAGAAAACCCAAAATGGTCTTGATAATGCCTCTTGAAAGTAGCCCTTTAAAACTTTTTTGAAGGGCCTTTCTTGCCTTGTCCCCCCCAAGTGTCCCTTCAAAACTTTTCTGAAGGGCACTTTGTTTTTCCAAGTGTCCCTTCAGACTTTTTCAAAGGGAACTTTTCTTTCTAAGTGACCCTTCAAAAAAGTCTGAAGGGCACTTTTCTTCCCAAGTGTCCCTTTAGACATTTTTGAAGGGCACTTTTTTTTCTAAGTGACCCTTTAGAATAGTCTGAAGGACACTTTTCTTCCCAAGTGTCCCTTCAAACTTTTTCGAAGGGCACTTTGTCTTTGGAAATGCCCTTCAGAAAAGTTTCAAAGGGCCATTTCCTTTGGAAATTCCCTTCAAAAATTTTCAAGGGGACCCTGTGCCTTCCCCAAGTGTCCTTTGGAACTTTTTTGAAGGACACTTTCCTAAGTGTCCTTCGAGAAAAGTTCCCAAAGGAACTAGTCGTTGCCTTTCAGGCAAAATCCCCAAAAGAATTCTTTCAAATAAATTGTCTAAAGGAATTACTTCAAAAAAGGTACCTGAAACATAAACTTGACGTGATGGATCCCCATGATGTGCCACAAGATGTCAAATTTAGGGTGGCTAACTAGCTGTTGGGCTACAAAGACGATGTGCCGTAGGACATCAAATTTAGGGTGGCCAACTAGTCGTTGAGATTCAAAGATGGCATGCCATAGAATGTCAAATTCATGCCTAAATTATTCACTCAAGCAGTAAAGCCATTCAAAGAACCCAATAGGATCTTAAGATAGTGCAAATCAGGTTTCCAAACAAGCTTTGCTTATGACTTTTACAAGTAGAAGCAATCAAAGAACCCAAAGAAGCAAGTAAGAAGTAAAGTCACTTGGAAAACCTAAATGGGTCTATAGTGTAAAATGTGGGAGATTTTAGGAAGAATATAAGGTTCATAGTAGCAATTCGAACCATTTCTTGTGGAGGGTCATCTCACCATTGATTTTTCACCAATCTTGGTCATTTCAAGAGGGCGAATCAAAGAGAAGGATAATCTCCAACTGAATGAGAGAATAGTTGGAATCAGTTTCACCAGGATGGTGACTGTAAACTATTTTGGAGGCTTATATTTTGGTGCCCAAGAGCTCTCTCTTCTCTCCCTCTTTTTCTATAAATAGAACCATTGAGCTCTTGTTTTATCATCCATAGACAGTACGATGAAGCCCTACTGGAATGTTTTTGCCATTTTCTTACCTTTGAGCAAAGAAGCATAAGTTTATTTTCTTTCTAAGTTATAGACATTTTCTTGGGCATGCAAGAGACACAGAATGATAATAAGTGATATTTTATCCTTCTGTTCTCTATCCTTCACATTTTTGACCAAAGAGTTGATCCAATAGCTCATGTAGAGTGCATTCTATCTGTATGAGATTTTGCACATGTGTAACCCTTTTTCTGGACTATACAGGTTATATTTTATAGCTATTTACCTTGTATGATCTCATTCATTTTGTCTCTACATTGAAATACTTATATTTGAATTTTCTAGAGCTTGAGGTATAGACTATATTTTGTTGTATTGTGCATAAGTATAGGGCATACATATGGATACTAATTCTTGGTATATCACCATTTTAGACTAGGCCTTTCATTTATGTAAACTTCTGACTCTTTTCACTCATACAAACTAGTTCAAAAAAATTATTGCATAAAAAGCTAATACATGGAGCTATCCCTTTCAACCTAGAGGTTCATTTCCACTTATAGACACACCACAGGCCTGGAAATGTCCCAATGTTGTCCAAATTTGGAAGAGGCTTGAATATCCCTCTTCTAGGGTGAAAGATTTAGAGACAATAGTTCTGACACACCCAATGGGACCCAACTTATTTCTAAGTCAAGGTGAATTTTGGTCTTGATAGGCCTAGAGTAGTATAAATACCCCTAACCCAGCATTTGGTGACTCTAAAGGGGTGTGAATCCCTAGTTCTAGACCAAGTTTTACACATTATCCTACATGGTCCTCACAAGATCTTTAAGATTTTCTAACCAAGCCCCTTCAGCTAAAGCTTTTCCTGAAGAACAACACCCTGAACCACTCCTAGCCATATTAAATCCTTGGCAAATAGGTTTTGAGGAAGTAGAAGAGGTTGAAGAAGTTCAAGGAGAGGAAGAAGTTGAAGAAGAAAAAAAGGATCATAGGGTAAGAAGATAAATGGGAGAAAGGGAAGAGATAGATAGATGTCAAACCTTCCTTACTTTTAATACCCAAAATCCAATAGAGCTTCCTGCATATGACCCCATCCCTCTAAATACTACCAAAAATATTCCTAATTTCAATAAAGAGGATCCTATTACCCCATCTAAACATATTAGAGACATCTCTAATTTCTTTAATATTCATAATGTCACTAGGGCCAACATAGTCATTAGGTTTCTTACTATGTATTTAAAAGGTAAAGCACTTGACTGGTATAGAATGTTGGAAAGGGGTTGCATTATAATTTGGGATGGTTTTAGAGACCTATTGGTGACAAGATTTGAAAATAAGAGTGATCATGATTCCCTAATACATCAGCTGAATGTAATAAGAAGAGGTCCAAATGAATCCATAAGAGATTTCAATGAGAGATTTCAAAGAACATGGTATAGGTTGCCACCAATCATGAGGCCTCCTCCTAGCTTTGTGTTCCCAACATACCTCAAAGGGATCGGTACTGATATTGTTGTTATGTTGTAGTCAACAGGAGGATTCACTCTTCCAGGTGCATATGAGCTAACAATTGAGGCTGAGAACAGCTTGATTCAAGCTAGAAGACTCTCTCTAAGAGTTTCCATGCCTTTTCTATCTCACAATTCAATTGAAGCTCCAAGCATGTCACAAGTTCCCAATGCCAATATGAAGCCAAGTTCCTTTCCCAAGAAGGTGGATAACGTTGTGGACAAGGATGAATAAATTAGATCATTAAGAGCTTAGCTCAAGCAAGCTCAATATTAGGAAATTTCTCCTCCTAATGCACAATAGTATCCTCAACAAGGATGCAGAGCTCCATCCCAATACAATTATCAAGAGAGAGGAAAAAATCAACAAGGTTACAATAGACATCTCAATGCATATAATCCAATTTCTACTCCTCTCATAAAGGTTGGTGTTCCAGTTCATGCAAATCTAGTGCAAGGAGAAGATCATGTGGACCAATGGGGGTAGCCTCAAGGTCAGTTTACACATTATTATGGAGGAACTAGCTATGCTTTGACTACAAAAGAAGAAGCTACTCCTTACATGACAGTAGAAGAAACATGTCCCAGCCAAAGGGATAATCATGGAGAAGGCAACAACCCAAGTGTGGGGATGATGAACTTTCAAGAAAAGGATGATTTTGTGCTGACTCAAGGTATGTAAATTATAGCTAATACAAGGTCTAATATGAGAGCCTTGGGAGAAGGCCAAGAGCTATGAATAGTTTCAAGTGATGCCTCTCCAAGGCCACAAAATACCAATCAAAGCATTGTACCTTCTACAAGCCATGTTCCTCAACAAAATCAGAGTGTAAATGTAGCTGCCAAAATTGTAACACAAGAAACAACTCTTTTATTACCATCAAAAATGTAGGAGAAAGTGAATAATCTATCTCTAAATATTGTAGAGTCATTAAATATCACTAAGACAATCATATCCCTTTGAGAGGTTCTACATATACCTAGTTAAAAGGAGCTTGTGCAAGAGCAGTTAGCAAGCAAGTAGGTGGCTTCTCAATCTTCAAGGCATCATAGTATGGCTCTCAAAAATTATCCAGATCATCTTTTGGAGCCTTTCACTAAAGCTGAAAAGCCACCATCCTTCTACCTCGCACTCATTGTGGGATATAAGTTGGTCCACAATTGTATTGTGGATAGTGGAGCAAGCACTACTGTTATGCCTAAAGTAGTGGCTGATAAGCTAGGTTTGAAATATGAACCACATAGTAAAGGCATGTTTCAGTTGGATGGAACTCCAACCAAGACAGTAGGATTGGTCAAAGGTCTGAAAGTGTTTTTACATGGCTGCCCAAGCTTCCCTATCATGCAAGATATTGTGGTGGTGGACCTTCCAACACACTTTGCTATATGCTTGTCTAGGGACTTTATGGCTAAGATAGGAGGATACCTTTCTATTGATTGGTCATTTCTAGATTTCAAGACAAGGTATGGAACCAAGGTAACCATGAGGACTTATCCCTTAGCAAGGTTCCACATTGAGCCATACTTGGAGACAATGACAAATCAAAATTGTCTAATCAACAAAGATGAAGAAATAGTCCTGAATAGTGAAACATCTTCTCCTCTTGAAGGTATTTATGACCTCTATCTTGACAAGTAAAACACTGAAACACATGGCCTTGATCCTTACACTTTCATTGAAGAAATTAATTTGGGAGTTTACTACATGCATGAGGAAAACATTCTAATTCCTTCACTCACCAATGAAGATCATGAGCTTGGTGGCGTGTGGTAAATGTTCTTTGATGGTTCAAGGAGCAAAGTAGGTGCAAGAGTCGATGTCATTTTGTTTCCCCATAAAATAATCATTGCTACTCTTCTTATAGGTTTCACTTCATCTGTACTTGCAACTTGGTAGAATATGAAGGCTTAGTTCATGGTCTCCAATGGGCAAAGAAGAGAGGAATAAAGATTTTGAAAGTCTATGGAGCTAGTGAGCTGGGCATTCA
The DNA here is from genome assembly GCA_037957365.1 of Torreya grandis. NCBI lineage: Eukaryota > Viridiplantae > Streptophyta > Pinopsida > Cupressales > Taxaceae > Torreya > Torreya grandis. Next base: position 593,555 of record JARHVA010003645.1, read on the forward strand.
TCAAGTGATAATTCAAGCTACAACCAAGAACCCCTTGCTCATGTCCTAAAATCATAGGGTATGGGATCTATTTGAGTATTTTTTATGCCTTCAACATCCAACCCATACCAAGAGACTTGAACAAGCAAGCTAATGGACTGGCTGCAATAGGAACATGTTTTGACTCAACTACTAACATTGAAAAAGAGAAAGATCAATCACATATCAAGATCATTGTGAGACCTTCCAGTCTGGATAATGAAGTGTCATGGCAAGTGTTTGAAAGTGATGAACACATTGCACACTTCTTGCAAAATGAGGCAGGGTTTTCTTCAAGAAATCAAAAGAAGTTGCATGATCATTATGAATAGCAGATTATATAACTGAAGACAAATAAAATACCCAAGGGGATGATTACCTTGGATTTTTATTCAATGAGGATGATCAAAAGAAAAACCAAATAATGATCATGTCAACAAAAGAAGAGAACTATGAGAGAGTTTTGATTTTCAAGGACAGACTTTTGAAGATTGGCAAGGCTTATTCTCAGCTGGAAAGGCAAGATTTTATTCCATTATGCAAAGAGTGTCATGACATCTTTTCCAGGGAATACAAGGACTTGAAGGGGTTTGACCCAAGTCTAGCTCATCACACCATTGAGTTGGAGCATGGAGCTAAACCGATAAGACAAAAGCAAAGGCCTATCAACCCCAAGGTAGAAGAACTCATGAAGAAAGAGCTGACCAAATTGATTGAATCTAAGATTATCTTTCCTATAAAGCATTCAACATAGGTAGTTAATCTTGTGCTTGTTTGAAATAATAATGGATAAATTAGATTTTGTGTGGATTTTCATGATCTAAACAAAGTGTCTCTCAAGGATCATTACCCACTCCCTTCCATGGAACAAATTTTGCAAGTTGTTTTAGGTTCTCAATGTTTCTCAGTTCTTGATGGCTATTCAAGTTATAATCAAATATTGGTAGATGAAGAGGATCAATTCAAGATATCCTTCACCATCAAGTGGGGGACCTTTGCTTAAAAAAATATGCCATTTGGTTTATCCAATGTTGGAGCTAAATTTCAAAGGGCAATGGACATGGCTTTCAAAGGTTTGATCAATAAATTTTTTCTTGTTTACCTTGATGATATAACCATTTTTTCAAATGATGTTGTTGATCATATGGGACATCTAAGGTAAGTGTTTGAAAATTTTAGAGAGTATGTCATATTCCTCAATCCAAAGAAGTGCATCTTCGTTGTGCATGAAGGTAAGCTTTTGGGTCATGTTATTTCAAAAGAAGGCTTATTTATTGACCCTGAAAGGATTGAAGCTATTCTAGGCTTGTCTTTGCCTCAACACAAGAAAGGGCTGAAAATTTTCTTGGGGAAAATAAAAATTATAAGGAGGTTTATCCCAAACTTTGTAATTGTGGTAAAGCCTATCACAACCATGCTAAAAAAGAACCAATTTTTTACTTGGACAAAGGAAGGTAAAGGCAGCTTTGAGGAAATCAAGCAAGAAATTGTAGCCTCTCCCACTCTCTTAAATTTGAGTTTTGATAAATATTTTATTCATTATACTTTTTCTAACCTCGATACTATCTCAGCTATGCTTATGCAAAAGAATGATGAAGATTTTGAATAACCAATTGCTTTCTTCAACCAAGGCTTAGAAGACTACAAAGTGAGATATTATTTTATTGAGAAGCAAGCTTTAACCATCAAAAGAGGTTTGAAAAATTTTAGAAATATGGTTTCCAACAACAAGATCCATGGCATGGTCTCCCATTCTAGCACCAAGGAGTTTCTCCTAAGTAGGGATCTCAATGAGAAGAGAGCTAGATGGATCACAAAGGTGATGGAATATGACATTGACATCAAGGTAACCAACCTAGTAAGAAGCAGATGTTTATGTGAGCACTTATAATCTAACTTTTAAGAGCCAAAAAAGCAAGCCTTGGTAAATCAAGTTCAAGACTAGTCATTTGATCAAATACAAAATCAAAGTTGGACACAAGACATCATTAGTTTTCTTCAAAATGGTGAGTGTCCCAATGGCTTGAAAAAATCTCAAAGAAGGTATTTTAGACTGCAAGCTATTCCTTATTATCTTATAGATTACATTCTCTTGAAGAAGGATGTGAGCAATGTGTTGCAAAGATGAATTAATAATGACCAATTTGATACGCTGCTAGAAAAGTTCCATAATGGTGAAGATGGTGGTCACTTCTCTCCTAGAACCATAGCTACAAAAATAATGAGAGTTTGTTATTATTGGCCTAGTATTTTTAAGGACTATTATCATTAGGCTAAGGTTTGTCCTCAGTGTGCTTTCTTTGTTGGCAAACAAAATCTTGTTTCCCTTCCATTAAATCCTATCCAAATGGACTAGCCTTTCATGTAATGGGGCCTTGACTTTATTGGCATGATCAACCCTCCATCAAGTGTTGGGCACAAATGGATATTCACTGCTATAGACTACTTCACAAGATGGGTAGAATCTATTGATTTGAAGGAAACAAATGAAAATGCCATCTTGGAGTTCTATGAAAACATTATAACAAGGTTTGGAGCTCCTCATGCCATCATCTCAAATAATGCACTTGCTTTCATAAGTGCTAAATTTTTTGATTAGGCAAAAAATAGTGGAGTTCATTTGAGTACCTCATCCAACTACTACCCTCAAGGTAATGGATTGGCTGAGTCTACCAATAAGAACCTCATCAAGATCATCAAGAGGATGTTGGAAACCAATCAAAGAGCATGGCATAGCAAGCTAAAGATAGCCTTATGGGCAGACAGAATCACTTCCAAGAAGTCAATTGGTAATTCTCCCTTTGTACTTGTCTATGGGAAAGAAGCTAGGCTATCCATATCATAAGAGCTCCCTCCCTTGAAACTTGCACAACAACTAGAATTAATTGAAAACACTCCCATAGAGGTCATATTGATAGAATTAATGCAACTTTAAGAGGCAATAGGTGATGCAAACAAAGCTTTGGAACACCATTAAGTTCTCACAAAGAAATCCTTTGACAAAAGGGCAAGGGCAAGAGTGTTCAAATAAGGTGACTTGGTCTTGAAATGTGATGAAGATAGAGAAAAACCAAGAAAACATACAAAGTTTGATACTTTGTGGAGTGGTCTTTACATCATCATCAAGTGCAAGCAAAGAATCTCTTTTCAGCTGTCCAAAATGGATGGAGAAGAGTTGCCTATTCTAGTGAATGGAATCCATTTGAAGCCTTGCTTTTGACCCTTGTTGATCATGTCTTGTATATACTTTGTTTTGGTGTGTTTCCTTTATTGTGTTTATTTTCCCTAAGTAATTTGTATCACAAGTGTGTTTTCCTTCCCTTTGTTTGGTGTGTGTCTCTACCTTATGTGTGTAATCAACCCAGCTAGTGTGTTTTTGAACCAAAGCTTGTCCAGTTCTCTTTGAAGTGCCTATATGTGTGAATCCATGCCCAATGGAAGGATTTAGGTGACTGGTCTTTGACATAGTATGCATGCCTCCCCTCAGAACCACCAAGAATGTTGACCAAATTTCACCTTAGTACAATTTTTTCAACCTTTTTCATGGAGAGCCAAATAATAGTTGTAAGAACAGGTCATTTTAGAGGTCTAAAATTGTAGGTCAAGGAGGCTAAAGTGTTTTGGCTCCTTTATAGTGTAAGTCAGGTTCTCTACAAGTCAAGTCTTGGCCCCTCATAAACTTAGTTAATCCTCAAGACCAAGTCAGGTTCTCTGAATGACTCAAATTATAAAAAAATTATGAGTAGAAGTAATATGGGTTTACGAACCCAAATTACTCCTTCCAATGCTTTGTGTATTTTCAACGATGCATGACTTCAGGTTTTCCAAGGAGCAAGTCTTAAATTGCTTTATAAGTAGCAAGCAATGAGAGGTTTGAAGTGAGTAAGTAGTAGGGCTTAGAAAACCTGAAATGGTCTTGATAATGCCTCTTGGAAGTGGCCTTTCAAAACTTTTTTGAAGGACCTTTCTTGCCTTGTTCCCCCCCAAGTGTCCCTTCAATTTTTTTTCGAAGGGCACTTTGTTTTCCCAAGTGTCCCTTCAAAATTTTTTGAAGGGCACTTTTATTTCTAAGTGGCCCTTCGAAAAAGTCTAAAGGGAAATTTTCTTCCCAAGTGTCCCTTCAAACTTTTTTGAAGGGCACTTTTCTTTCTAAGTGACCATTCAAAATAGTCCGAAGGGCACTTTTCTTCCCAAGTGTTCCTTCAAAAAATTTCGAAGGGCACTTTGTCCTTGGAAATGCCCTTCAAAAAAATTTGAAGGGACCTTATGCCTTCCCCAAGTGTCTTTCAAAACTTTTTTGAAGGACACTTTCCCAAGTGTCCTTCGAAAAAAGTTCCAGAAGGAACTAGTCATTCCCTTTCGAGCAAAATCCCCAAAAGAATTCCTTCAGACAATTTGTCTAAAAGAATTACTTCAATAAAATTGTCCAAAACATAAACCCAACCCGATGGATCCCCATGACGTGATGTAGGATGTCAAATTTAGGGTGGCCAACTAGCCATTGAGATTCAAAGATGACATGCCATAGAATATCAAATTCATGCCTAAAGTATTCAAGTGAGGAGTAAAGCCATTCAAATAACCTGAAAAGGTCTTAAGATAGTGCAAATCAAGTTTTCAAATAAGCTTTGCTTATGACTTTTATAAGTAGAAGCAATCAAAGAACCCAAAGAAGTAAGTAAGAAGTAAAGTCACTTGAAAAACCTGAATAGGTCTGCAGTGCAAAACATGGGAGCTTTCAAGAAGAATCTAAGGTTCACAGCAGCGATCTGAGCCATTTCTTATGGAGGGTCATCTCACCATTGATTTTATAGTGACCCTAGTCATTTCAAGAGGGCGAATCAAAGAGGACAAACTCCAACTGAATGAGAGAATAACCAGAATCAGTTTCACCAGGATGGTGACTGCAAACCATTTTGGAGGATTCTATTTTGGCATCCAAGAGCTCTCTTTTCTCTCCCTCTTTTGCTATAAATAGTATTCTTGGGATCTTATTTTATCATCTACAGATAGTATGGTGAAGCCTTACTGGAATGTTTTTGCCATTTTCTTGCCTTTGAGCAGAGAAGTTTAAGTCTATTTTCTTTCTAAGTTTTAGATATTTTCCTAGGCATGCAAGAGACACAGAGTGACAGCAAGTGATATTTTATCCTTCTATTCTCTGTCCTTCATGTTTTTGAGTAAAGAGTTGATCCAATAGGTCATGTAAAGTGCATTCTAGATGTATGAGATTTTGCACATGTGTAACCCTTTTTCTGGACTATACAAGTTATCTTTTCTAGTTATTTACCTTGTGTGATCCCATTCATTTTGTCTCTACATTGAAATGATTATGTTGGAATCTTCTAGAGCTTGAGTTATACACTATATTCTGTTGTATTTGGCATAAGTATAGGGCATACATGTGGATACTAATTCTTGGTGTATCACCATTTTAGACTAGGCATTTCATTTATGTAAACTTCTGACTCTTTTCACTCATACAAACTAGTTCATTAGTTTTATTGCACAAAAAAAGAATACATGGAGCTAGCCCTTTTAACCTAGAGGTTCATTTCCACTTATATGCACACCTACAAGGTTGGAAATGTCCCAACGTTGCCCAAATCTAGAGGAGGCATGAACAACCCTCTTCTAGGGGGCAAGATTTAGAGACAACAGTTACATAACGCATGTCAATAGAAATAGGAAACACCATAAATTATAAATATGGAATAAAATATTAGGTAACAGGCACAAGCTTTTGTACTATTTTTTTATTATTGAAAAATGCACGTTTATTAATAAAATACAATGTTAGTCATACAAAAAAGGATGGATGGAAAGTCACACCCCAAAAGCCAAGCAACACTGAGCTATACAAGCCTCAAGTGGGAAACAAGGAACAAATCGAACCAAGTAAGAATAAACCAGAGGAGTAGTAAAATCATAAACATCAAAATTTTGTATCCACTGTGCGACCTGTTTTGCCCTTTTTTTAACGTTTGTCTAACCCTCTGGACTACCAATAGCCATTGGGTTAACAATATCCATTGGAAGCACAAGATTATGATGAGGTTCAAATGGGAGTTGATCTTTATCAAATTCAGATATGTCAGATGCATGTGATCTCTTGATTCCTCCACTTGTATCAGTAGAAGCCATTTTACAAGAGAAATATATAACAACGTTTTCTCCAATAAACTCTGTATCTTATTTCTTCTCTGTGCCATCTCTAGAATTCTATGTGCTCTTATTTGAAGGAGGGTGTTCAAATATATGCAAGCTTTTAGAATTAAAACCGTGGTCTTTTTTTTTTTTGGCTTGCCTGAGAAATGAAAACCCCTTGGAGATGGGCAGTTTGATGGCATAAATGACATCTAAAGGCAATATTTTCATAATTTAGAGTTTGGATCCAAAAGAAGGTGTTATGCTTCAACGGGATTCTCTCTGGGAGACCTTTGCTAAGGTCTACCTCCACACAAATATGAGCGTAGATAAACAACCCTTGCTTAGACTGCGCATTATCTATCTTGATGAATCTTCCAAGCATGTTTCCAATATCTTCACAAACTAAGAGGGCCCAGAAGGGAAGAGGGAGATTTGGGAACAAATTGAAACCAGTATTTTGGACACCACCATTGTAGAGGGATCAAAATCAAAGAATCAGGGGGTAGTAAAGAGCCCAACTCTACCCCAAAACCAAGGTCCCTCCTTAAACACTCTTTGATGATCTTTAGGGTCAAAAAAATTAACTATGAAAAATATTTTAGAACATAACTGGATTTCACATTTACTGGTCTGGGTAGCATGGATCCAATGATACAATTCTTTTGACCGAGGTCAAAATCTATTACACCTACAAATAATTGAAAGATCTATAAATATAAAAATTAACTTAGATACCTTAGAGTAAATGATGTCCACTGTTGGTATTTCCTTTGATTTTTGCACAATATACGGATTAAGAAAAATTACATATGGCGTTGATGGTGAAGGAGCTTTATGGCAAGCAACATCCCTGTAAGAAGACCCATAACCTTTTTTCTTCATATCACTCGTTGAAAAGCTCGACACCGTACTTTTGGTGTTGTCACAAACATGAGCAGTGCCCTACCTACACAATGGCAGGGTTTCTCCATTTCTATCATGCCTCACACGCTACTGCAAGGATGAAACCCTAATAAGATGTCTCCTTCCCCGTTCGCTTTTATGCTTTTTCTAAATAATTAAGTTTAACTTTTTGTTGTGTGAATCACCTAAAAAAAATATATATGATATCTAAAAATACATGTAATATTTTCAAAATATTAAATGATGGTTCTCAATTGACTTTAAAAACCTATGTAATATCTTCAAAGTATTAAATGATGGTTCTCAATTGACTTAAAAAAGATGTTTTCTAATTATTTTAATGATATTTTTTGGGTTTTTAAATGTATTTTATAGGTTGGTTATGTTTTGTTTAGATATTAATATCATCTTTATGGAACAATAATTTTATTGCCATCATTTTAATCTACTTATAATTGAAATAACTAAATTATTTTAACTCATACACATATTAATATTACTCAAAAAATAATAATATATTGCGATTCTAATAACATGGAATATTAATTTAATTTATTTTCCATTGACGTGAAACATGGACTCTTAAAACGAAATTAACGTATTATTTTAAAAAAGTTGGTAGACCTTTGCATTCACCCAACTTTCAGCGTAAGCATGGTGTGGGGGTGATTTGAGAAAGATGCCAATTATCTACCAAAATTTCCACGTGATGTTCCGAATTTATCAAACATCCAAACAATACCGCAACGCCCACATTTCTTTTGGAAAGTTGGAATAATTACTCCACCCAGTTCACATAATCATTTTTTGGTGCGATATATGTTTTCTGTCAGTTGGACGGCTGCCGTCACCACATTAATCTAACCGCACTGTGCCCCACACAGCTAAACTCACCGCTCACTGACAGCGCCATTTACAGTTTAATATGGATTCATATATAATTGCAGAGCCTGTGCTTCTATCACCCCACACTTTCCCTTTTCTCAATTTCACAGCAAAGGCGATCTGCAGGGTGGAGAATGGCGTTGAAATCGATGGGCGGCGGAGAGTTTTGGTTTTGGTTTTTGTTATGCCTCTGCATTGCAATGCCGATCAACGCAGAGGAAATTGTGTTAGCAACCGCACCGGCGGCGTCCGCTCCCGCCACCCCCACCGCACCCGCAGCCCCTACCGCCACCCCCAAGCCACCCACCACCGCACCAGCAGCGCCAGTCTCCACCCCTAAGCCACCCGCCGCCACCCCTAAGCCACCCGCCGCCACCCCAAAGCCACCAGCCGCCACCCCCAAGCCACCCGCAGCGCCAGTCACCACGCCCAAGCCCCCTGCTGTGGCGCCGGCGCCGCCAGTGGCCAAACCTCCAGTCGTAGCGCCTCCCGTAATCGCCCCGCCCAAAGCATCGCCTCCTACGGTGGCGCCGCCCAAGCCCACTCCTCCGGCGGTCGCTCCTGCTACGCCACCGACGGTTGCGCCGGTTTCTCCGCCTCCGCTGGCTGCTCCACCGGTTGCTACACCGACGCCCGCTTCGCCGCCCCCGGCTGTCACTCCGGTGGCGCCACCGGTGGCGGTCCCGGCTCCTGCACCGTCAAAGCATAAGCACAAGCATAAGAAGAAGCATAAACACCACCATGGCCCGGCGCCTGCTCCCACTCCATCCAGTCCGCCTGCTCCTCCGCTGGCTCCTCAGCCTGCCGACTCTTCCTCCGATTTATTCTCTCCCGGCCCGTCGCCTATTTCACCGGTAACAATCTAGTCTATTGGAGATTTCAAATTGGCAATTCATCTTAATTAAAAATAGATTTCAAGCCTCTTGCCAAATAATGATAATTATTAAGATATTCTATAGAAAATCTGTTTTTGGGAAAAATAATTCTGTAATAGGTTTTTGATCATGTTTCAAATCATTCTCAGTGATTTATCATCAAGGATAAATGTAGGGATAAATGTATGTACGAATAATGAAATTTAGTTATATTTTATATGTGATTCATCATCAAGGATAAATGTATGTACGGATAACGATACACGGCGAAATTCAACGATATAATTAATATCATTGAGTTTCATTGTTCGTACACATTTAGTTTTGATGATGAATCACAGACGATATATAAACAGATGAATTATGGATGATATCTCACTGAATTTCATTATTTATACACATTTATTTCTAATAATGAATCATAGATGGTGATTCAAAATGTCCATCAAAATCTATTTTTTCCCAAAAACTAAAAATAGTGAAAATATTAAATCTTCAAAAAAAACATTTTATATTTTCACAATTCATTTTAATTAAAAACTTTCATGTTTTCCTTTTCTTTTTTAAATATTTCAATAATTTATTAAATTAAAATAATTTATTTTGATAAAGAATATAGAAGATTATAATCTGTAATTGTATCATAAGTTCATGGTGATAGATCACAAGTTGCAATCCAAAATGTGTCCATCAATTTTTTTTAAGCATCTAACATGTCTTGTTTTAACCTTGTGAAACAATTGCAGAACCGAGGGATAAAGAGCTTCGGCTTAGGCGTTTGGAGCAGTGCTCTCATGGCCGCCGCCTCCCTCTTCCTCTACCTTTGTCTGTAACGTAATTGAAATGCATTATTGTTGATCGTAAACCCCGGCTAGCATAAATAATACCCTGTCCCACCCTTTCCTCGCTGGACAGGCCGCAGGCACTTCGATTATTTTATATAATATAGATCAGTACTTTGTAATTTGTAGTGATTTATGTAATGGAGAGATGGATTTTTTTAACGAACTTCCCGACCGAATTGAATTTGTGGATTAAAAGCTTTTTTGTGTGAACACAACAATATAGATCAGTGATTGTCCTTTCTCATTGAAAATTGATTGTATAAAAAATATTTTACCGGGCGTAGTTGTAGGAGCTTGGGATCTACCATCAAGTTATGTGACAATTTTCTATGTTGTATTTATTTAAAACCAAAAAAAAATAATAATAATTAACATTCATTCTACATAATAACATAATACAATTAAATCATATTAAAAACAATAGTATTATATTTTAAATACTATATACAATATAAATTTTATACAATTCCATAAAAAAGTAGATGTTATAGGGCATAATTATCATTGGACTCACAATATAACATTTATTATTCAAATATACAAGTACATAATACAATTACATTCTTTTAGGCATATAACATAATACAATAAGTAAATACCAAGTTATCCCGAGTTTGAGTCGAACCAATTCATGTATCGTTGATAACCACAAGTGTTGTCTCGAAGTAGTACTACAGTGGAAGAGGGAGTGCATCATCTTAGTGCTTTACCACACCAACCACAGACCAATGATCCCCTACACAATCTCATATCAAGGAATGAGCCTCCCTTCACGGATAAGTAAATAGAATAGTGTGAAACTCCAGGGAGACGTGCTAGTGCCTTGTGTGCTGTAAGATTTCTAAAAACATGCAATGAACTATAAATAAATTTATTCTAACATAATATCGCACAACATTAAAATCAAACATATGAAAGACAATGTATATAGTATTACTTTGATCTAAGTTTTCATACGATCATTTTAGATCAATCAATTTTATAACACATCACTTGATCGGATCATCTATTGATGGTACTATTTAGGCTAGTGGAACTCGTCTCAATACCTATTAATATCATCAATATGGTTTCATATATATAACGTAGTACATAACTCGATACTCACTATAGATTTCATTCTCCTAACAAAAATATCACATCACATACTAAATAAGGAGAAAGCAAGATATACACAATCATCTATGCATGAGTGAGTATTTCATTAAAATCAATCCTAAACTAAAAACAATGACTGCAGATTCAAAATTACTACAATAAAACCCAAACAATCCTCATGACAACCCATATTATCTTAGTCTAGTGTTTTTATGCATGACTAATAGTTTATCCATAAAAAGTTATACAAAACAGTCATAGATACATAGAAGCATACACTCATATTCAGTGAAGCATAACTATAACCAACAAGTCATATAATGCATATAATTCTATCTTTACATTCATTTGCACTCATAAATTTGTATGCACACAATTGTTATATCCTTCTAACTGTTATTAAACATACTTAACAAAGTAACAATCAACACAATTACAATATATACCATTCAAGTATTTTTTAGATTTAGAATACATAATCTACACTCTTTAAATAGATATTAATATGTAGCACAAAAATGACTCAGTCCACCAACTTAAAAAACTCAATACACAAGTCAAATTGACATCAATACTCATAGAGATATAAATCACTTCGGTATAACAATATTAAACACTGAATAATATGTTATAGTTTGTTTTACTATAAGCAAACAAAAGTAGAAATCTCAATAGCATTCTTTGACTTAAATAACTAAACATTAAAAAGATGTAAATGTACCTTCAACTTAGAATCACACAAGTATCAATCGCAGGATATATTAAGTATAGCTTTTGCAACCAAAAGCATTTCTAAGAACACCAAGAGCAGCAACTCACATACACACAAAATAATAGCGCTCAGCCTAATTAACATCTCCAATTATTTATCATTTCTTTTCAAACTGAGTAAATATACTATTCCAACATAAACCTTTGCATCAATCATATTATGATTTTTATATGAAAATTCGAGGCAATAATAAAGTCCAACATTCTATCTTACAATAAAAGAGAAATCATAATCACTTTTATTTAAATGAATTAGTGACATTATAATATTAAAAAAATTCATGAAAGTCACTCTCATTTTTTATTATTATGATGATGATGATGTAAAGCAATTCCAGTCGATCAGATGACACAAAATTTTAAGGAAAAGATAAAGTTTTATTGAACATTCGATCTTGCATTAAAGAAACATAATTCATTTTTATTAAAATGAGTTAAGAGAATACACTAATATCACGTATATTTTCAATATTTCCCATTAGCATAACAATAATTATAATCAACACTAAAATTTAATTGACCAGACTTTAAAATAAGAGACTTGACAATCTTTATTAAATACCCAAGAACATTTGATGCAAACCAAAGAGAAACGTTGCCAACGTGCATAAGTATAGGCCATAAGTGAATAAGCCATTTAAAAAAAATAAAACCCCTGGATAATGGTAAAATAAAACATAGTTTTAATATAGAAGAAAGCGTTGCCAATATGTAAGACGCAGTCAAAACACGACTTCTCAATTAGTGTACTCGATCAACATTGATGGGATGCTGGCCAAATAGACAGGGTGAAATAAATATAAAATGCAAATCTAGAGATTAAATGCAGAGCTTAATTGCTTACTCACAAATTAAAAATAAAGGTTGCTCAAGGCAATATCAACACCATTGACTTCATTAAAACGTTACCCCAAAATGGTGATACACCTTTGTTAAAAGTGAGATGTGGTCTGTTCAAAAAATTCTGCCCTGAGGAATGAGATGCCAAGCACCTAGATAATGTGAGAGAGAGAGACAATAAGAATAAAGGATTATAACGCAGTGCTGACCAATTAAGCATAGGCCAATGGAATTTGTTACACAGCCAATATGCATAGCATCAGACTAGTATGCAGTCCTAAATAAAGAAGAATGGTTTAGATAAAACTCAGAGTATTGACATTTTATTTCAACATTTTAATTAAGAGGTTTAGAATCTAATACTCGCCGCCAATTTTGTGGTTGGGCGCCCCAAATTTTTGGCTTTAGCAATCTCAATCAAACATTTCAGCAACTCAATGGGCTTCAACGATTTCAAAATATTTTGCGTTATCCTTAAAATACAAAGTTTATATATATAAATAAACTCAGCGACTCAACTAAAATTACTTGCAACAATTAATATATATTATTATATGCTTAGCGTTGGGTAACGTGATTTCGCATCACAATAACTTCACATGGGATTTTATTGACAAATAGAATAAACTCCACATTTTATCATACGATTTGTCTATACAGGGATAGCTTACAGCCAATATGATTACAATGTAGATATAAATACAACCAAAGAACATTTACAAAGGAGGATGCAATAAAACATAACACAAAATATTGCCTTAAAAGTAGGATGCTGATCTAATACAAAATATATTATAATTCATTAAAGAAAACTAATTAAAATATGAGGTTGTCTATAAAAATAATACTCGTGCTTTAGAAGAAATAAAATGTAAATCCATTTACATATTGAAATATAATTACGAAACCTATTTCTAAATCATTTTCAAATCTGAGCAGATAAAACCGGTGTTCTTTCCCCTCCCCATTATATCCTCTTCGCCGCTATCATTTTTCATCAAACATCTATCTCTTATTTATAAAACATTTTTTCTTCTAAATTTTGTGTTTTATTCTTGGATGTTATTTCTGATTCTTTGCATGCTATGTTTAACTCATCTTCTAATTTTCTTTAATTATAGTTTAAAACATGCTATTTTCACTTGTCACTTCCTTTTCTCCTTGTTTTCTAAATTTAAACTTAAGTTGAAAATTATATTTTTTTCTTAATTTTCTAATATTTTATTGCTTGAGTATTCAAGATGGCATTTAACTCAACTTCTAAATTTATTAATTTATGTTAATTTCTTTTCTAATCATAGTTAACTCTTAAATTATTTTCCAAATTATTTTAAAATAAATTCATACATAATTTCAATTTTTTTTTTAACTTTAAATGCATTATCACAACTTCCATACAATTTTGAGAATAATAATAATCAATTATTAATCTAAAAGGTAAAATAAATTATTAATTACATTTTACCTACAACATATATCTATTAACACTAGTATTTATTTTTCTGAATTAAAATAAAAAATTAAACCAATTAGGCTAAAGAAATTAAATGCACACTAAAATTAATTCTACACATATAAAGATAATCACAAGCAATAATTCATAATTACGTACTACTATTTATGCCTATCATTTAAAATCTACTGTGTGTGTATGGGAGGGTCATTAGTATTTTCCACTGATATTTTTTTTAATCGCTACATCTAAACGACCCTCTCCAATAATGCTCTCCCTCATCAAGCTATGAGGATAGAACCTATTCTGCATCCACCTCACAACAAGCAAGTAGTTAGTATGAGTTATAATAAATTAATAATGTAAAACTAATAATTATACATCTTAAGATACAAAATTATCAAAATATAACTATCACATAATATATACTAATCAATAATTCATACCAGTATATATCAAAATACTCAAATCAAAGTAATTATAAATCAGATATTAAACTTACTAATCAACAGATTAAATATTATTAATTATAGAATGAAATCAGGATGTGACATCCTCCCCCCTAAAATTGGTCATCATCCCGATGAACCTTATCCAAGCAAATATTTTGGTTAACAAAAAGAGTCTAACAAAATAAAAACTTGCTATCAATTACCATATCATGCAATTAAATATAAAATTTATCTGAAGAACTTATACTAGTTCTCATAATTAACATTATTCATAGAGAATTAGTTTCACAAGACCCTACTCTATGATATTTCCTATTCTGCAAACAAGTTTCATGAAATTTATTTGTTTAGAACCACAAGAAAATTCTAATAATGATTTGGTAAAATCATCACAAAAGTCAAAATAAATGATCATACGATTGGATTTGACAAATCTATCTGTCGATTCAACCCAATACCGACTGAGTCAATGTGAGACTAAGTAGGATATCATCTTATCACTTAGAACTCATATTCTTGTATCACCAATCATCCCTTAGGTCTCCATGATCAAATAATTTTTAAAAGGTGCACAAGGTCTATACATCTATTCTAATAAGTCATATAAAGCAATGTTATGTGCTAAAAGATTTCATATGTACTAACATACATAAAAGAGAAATCATACAATCATCTCAAGATTGAATTAAGTTGTTATTAGTCAATCAAAACTAGTATCATATCCTATAACTTAACTTATAGTATTAAATTCATAATAAAAATAAATAATATCATAACTAATATAACATACAAAAGATAAATATTATGCCGTCCTTAATACCTTATAAGCAAGACAATGTCTCTTTGCTTGCATCACTAGCACACAATAGTTAAAATGTTTTATCTTAACCCTTTTAGATTTACCAAGATGTTCTGCATACCTTACTTGCTCCCAAAGAGAGGTACACATATAACTCTTCAAATAATATACTTCAAGAATAGAATAACATCGATCTAAATAAATATATGCAATAACATAATAGTTATAATCAACTAGAATTAATATAAATTCCAATTTAACCACTCCTCATGGTCAAGTACACAATTTATATAAAATAGTGACTCTAAAGGTCACAAATTATATAAAATAGTGACTCTAAAGGTCACAAATAGAAAGTAGAGAACCAATATCTCATAAAAATCTCCTACATACCCTCATATGGTAAAAGGTAACAACACAATCCACATTGCCAAACACTATTTACTTACTAAATTGTAAGTGTAGCATTATAATCTACCTTCAAAACTAGAAGAAAAATAGTAACATCAAAGATGCATCAACAAGAAGTAGAAAACACTATCCCACAAACTCAAGGGAATAAGATCAAGCAACAATTCAAAAACAAGTTTTTCTACTAAAGAAAACTCTAAAATAACATCCTGAGAATTTAAATCTTTTCGGTAGCTAAAAAGGATGTAAGAGGAGAGTGAAAACATAACAAATCACCCCTAAATAACATAGAGAGGACTCTTATTTTCAATTCTAAATAAATATAAAGATGCTAATCCACAAACTCTTAATACAAAAGAAATCATAATTACAACATCTACACTCAATTATAAGAAAATTCCCATCACACTAGGTGGTACCAAAGTAGAATGACCTTAAAGAATTCCCACTCATAATATTTGTGTATATAAGACACAGGGCTAAAACATATAAACCTAAGTGGGTATCACTCCATGTCCTTCTAAAACACTCAAAAAATACAAACACAAATAGTGAAGGTGATTCAAGAAAGTCAAAATCATGCTTAAGATGTTCAATCTAAAAGATCAAGAATATGGTACAAAATTCATGTTTATAACTCATGAACTAAGCTATATACTCACATAACCATATACCTTTCATAACCATCACCAATGAGTCACTCGACACACCAACTTGTTTAACAATTCTCCTAAGGGGGTATTGTTTCTCTAAGATACACACTCAATGAACCAAATACACATTCACAATTCTCCTTTCTGATAAGCAAATGGATATGAAAATGCCAATGGACTCATTAGGTCTTAGAGTTAGATTCACAACTCTAATACCAAATGTGACAACCCTTCAAGTTGTACTTAATTTTTTTTAATAATTAACAGTCATTCCACAAAATAAAATAATACAACATAACTAAACTATATTAATAACAATAGTACTATACTTCAAATATTGTATACAATACAAATCTTTTACAAGTCCATAGAAAAGTAGATGCCACAGGACATAGCTATGGTTGGAATCACAATATAATATCTATTGTTAAAATATATAAATACATAATACAATTACATTCTTTTAGGCATATAGCTTAATACTATAAGCAGATACCAAGCTCTTCGAAGTTCGAGTCGAACCAACTCATGTATCATTGATAATCAAAAGTGTTATCTCTAATTAGTACTATAATAAAGTAGGGAGAGCATCATCTAAGTGCTTGACCACACCAATCACAGACCAATGATCCCCCACACAATATTCTATTATGAAATAGTCTTCGCTTTGTGCATAGGTAGATATAATGGTGCAAGAATCTAGTGAGATGTACTAGTATCCCATGTACTATAAGATTTTTAAAAACATGCAGTGTGCCATAAATAAATTCATTCTAACATGATATCACATAGTGTGAAAATAAAACATATGAAATATAATGTATCAAAATTTTCATATGATTGTTTTAGATCAATCAATTTCATAACACACTACTTAATTGGATTATCTATTGGTGATAATACTTAGACAAATGGTTCCCATCTCACTACATATGAGTATCATCAATATGGTTTCATATATATAACATAGTATATAACTTAATACTCACTACAAATTCCATTCTCCTAGCAAAAATATCACTGTTGTTGGTCTAGATTGCACCCTAAATGAGCAAAGGAGATTATTTAGGTTCACCTACTCAAACTTAGTCCAACATGGGATTGACCCTAGGCTGTGGGTCACCTAATCTTGAGTCAAACCTTTAGAGAAGGCTAGATTCCTCTTAGATTTATCACATAAACTAGACATAATACTAACTCTTACTTGGAAAAGGGAGAGAGATTGAAAACAATTTATAAAAACATGTAAAAATGAGGTGATGCACCAAATGTTTTGATCTTTCTAATTGCATAAGACACACTATAAGACATGTTCAATACTGCAAGTGATCACTTCATTCACTTTTTGATCAGTTTCACATAAGTATTTCACACAAAACCATGGATTAATTATCAATCTAGCATGAGAGGGCAATTTTCCACTTCCACACTGATCAACAAACTATGTATACACTTAGAATGATCTATGAGAACTAATAAAACATTATATAAATGTGAGAAAACTTATACAAAGGCAAGGAAAGCAAATATTCACTTCACTACATCGATGAATTTATGAGACATACTTTAATTCAACTTACAAAATAAAAAAATCAATCTTTATCGCATCAAACAAGGGTTACATTGTAAATCTTGGTAGAGTCTAGTCATGCCAAAAAGAGAGATCTATTTTAAGGCTTAAGAGCTTGTATATATAGCAGAAGGGACGAAAGATATGGGGACCAATGTGTAAAATGATGGAGGGGAGTCATTATGTTCAAGATTTTTGATCATGTGGCTTTGATTCAGTTAGAAAGTATCATCATGCTAAGACTAATGAAAAATGACCATGAAAATCATATCAGTCCTTTTTAATCCATTTATGGCACGCATGATGCTCCTTACAGTTAAAATGATGGAATCACATCATTTCTAAGCATAATTTCAGCATCGAATCCATTACAAAAATTAGATCAATCTTTTACAATCTCCTTCTAGTGTTGATACAGTTACAATAGTGTAACCAATCCATTTTGATCTTTTTTTGGTATTAATTACTCCTTATTGGTTCATTTTTGGCATGCAAGAATAGAGAAAAGAGTTATAATCATATAGTTGGCCAATATATTTGCTCTGATTTGACCTATCTTTTGAATTTTAATCTTGACTATTGATTTTGATCTTAATCAATGATCACATGCGATTGACCTTTGATCTGCTTAATCATTAACTTTTAATCTTGACCATTGATCATCTTGCTTGCACTCTGGTGGATCTACTTTTTCAGCTTATATGTGCACCATTGATCTCTCTTTATATGAATTAATGTGATTCATAGATCTTCTACTAGTTTAACACAATCATGACACTTGGTAGCTTTTTATTTATCTTTGAAATACACTAACTTGTTGACTCATTGCTCATCATTAGATATTTATGTACGAACAAACACACACCATTCATCTGCCTGGACCCACTAGCATCTGTCAGTTGATTGTCACCATTATATCTATGTCGGGACACCCAAGATCATACCAATTGTCAGCTTCTCACTTATGTTGACCTTTTGATTTGATTCTCATCGTTGATCTTGATGGTATGATTGAGCACAAGTCATTAGATCTTGTGACCTGCTGACATCTTTCAAATCATTGCTCACCATTAGATATTTGATAGAATGAATACTAAATATTGATATTGATCACTTGAATTCTAATGACTATTTTATGAGGCTTGAACTTGATGTCTGGGTGCCCATTTCATTATGCAGTATTAACTTTGAAGCTTTATATATTGAGATAGCAAGCTCATCAAGATACAAATTTTATAGAAAATGTTCAAGGCATGAAGAAATTTATGTCCATGCATTTCCTTTGACTTGAGAGGATTTTTAATCATATTTTAAAAATTCACAAATGCGCTGACCAGTCCATTTTTGTATGACATTTTGATGATGGTTTGGCTCTTCTAGGCTTGGTCAAGTCATTTTTTTATCATCTTTGAAGGCTTATATTTGCATATAGCAATTACACCAAGGCAACAAACTTGTATGGAATCATTAGGGCATAAAAAACATAATCTTAAGGAACTCTTAAGACTAGATATGCTAAGTTAGAAATGATAGGGTGATAATTTGATCTTTAGGGGCAAAATTGACAACATTTTAGCAACTCAACTAGGAAACATGTATGTTATGCTTGAGAATAAGACCATCTGCATGAATTTCAGATTCATAAATTAATGGCATGCTTGATTCATGGATGTAAACAACCCTTTTGACTTGTAAAGACAATGAAGTCCTCCAAAATGGGGAAGGAAACTAACTAAACAAAGAAAGAATGAATAAACTAATGTGATGGGACAACACTTAGAGGAAGGCCAAAAAAACTATGTATATAGAACTCAACTTCCTAGTATAAATGTTTCAAGTGTATCCCATTAACTAGGATAGGAATCTCCTCACCATCCATATTTACAAGTTGGAAGGCATTATGGGATTTTTAGTTGGAGATGGTGTATGGACCACTCTAAAGAGAGTCAAACTTTGTATGCCTTTCTAGCTTAGCTCTATCCTCATCCCAATTGAATATAAATCTCTGTTAAAACTTATTGAAGAAGTTCCTTTTTCAAAAGCTCTCTTCACTTTTACTTGATGGCTTTTCATGGCTAGCATACACTGATGTCTTGTCTCTTCCAACTCTATAAGCTCAGCGTATCTAATTTCAATAGGTTCATTCTCCAATAATTCAAGTTGATGCATTAATTCTAGGGTAGGAAATTCAAGAGAAATAAGCATTCTGACTTTCTTAGTATTGTCACCAAATTTTGCACTCTAGAAGAAGTTGTTTAGGCTTCTTCCAGATTTGGGCAATATGGGAACATTCCCAGGTATGTGGGTTTACCTATATTGAAAATGAGCCTCTAGATTTAAGGGCTAGCTCCCTGAATGTATCTTGAAATTATCTTATCTATACCAACTGATTACTTATGGGAAAAAGAGTTAGAGAATGCATGAATAGAAACCTAATCTAAATGAAGTGATGCAGAAAATGTTTAAGGATCCACTCTCAAGATTTAAATCCTTAACACACTAATAGACTATGAATAGAACTAATGCAATGTCTAAAATGATTTCTAAGCAATAATGTTTCACCTAGAGTTCGGTTTGATGGACTTACATTGGAGGTAAATGAGGCTTGATTGAAAGCACTTAAAATCAACTATCCATTATATACTTGAGACATCAGCCTTAAAACACATTAGATGCCCTGTAAGAAAGTTTATTATCACTAAGGTTGAACTCAGACCTATAAAGGGAAGATGATGACCACTTCTGCATATCAAAAAAATACAAAACACTAAGCACTGATTAGTAAACAATTGAAAAATACTCAATTTGTTACTCTAAGAGGTGCAAAATGTAATTTTTAGTAGAGTTTAGTCATACCACCCTAAGGGATACTCAACAATAGCTCAAAGGTTATATTTATAGAAAAGGAGAGCAAGAGAAAAGGATTTTGGTGTTGAAAAAAGGAATCAAATGATAAAAATTCCATTTGAGCCATAGTTACAATTGCCTCTACAAAATATGTTCATTCAAACCTTTTTATTGATCTATGTCACTTTAAATGGTTACACAATTACATTATTCCCTCCTTGATCTTCCCTAATGGTTACAATGATGGGATCAAGTTATTCCAAGTCAGGTTCTAGCATCAATGTAGTTACAATAATTGGATCCATCTGTTAGAGCTTTATCTTGGTGCTAACCAATCCTAACTGGTTCATCATGGCGTGCAAAAGTGGAGAGAAGGGTCCATTTTATGTAGTTGGTCCCAGAGATGAAACAATTAAAGTCTACATGTCTACCTAATTGGCATCCTTAAATATGTTGGTTTTGGTTCAAACTAGACCATGTTCAAACTCAGCCTCATGCATTTTATTTACCTTACCTTGTCAAAAATTGCTTTATCAACCTTCATCTAAGTCATTTGGGTTCACTTTCATTTGATTGGCCATAGAAAACTAGCTAAAGTAATTAATATTTTGACTCATCTCACTTTGTTGATCTGCCTGATGTGAATGAATACAATCCATGGATCTTCTGCTAGGAACCATATGCTTATGCCACTTGTCACTTACACATTTGCACTCAGGTTTTGATGACCTCTTTGACCCTCACTCATCATTGATCCTGATTTTCATGATTAAATGTGCTCTATTGATCTTATATCAACTTGAATGTGCTCATGCCACTTGTCAATCATGCATTGATCTTAGGATCCTACTATCAGTCTATTACTTTATGCGCGTACACCACATGGTGACCTCTCGAGCTCTTTGAACCTTTTAATCATCTTGCACTATTAGATTAAGAAATATGATACAATGCAAACCATCATATTTTTTTGGATCTACCATTTGAACTAAAATGACTATTTCACGAGGCCCAATTTTGACATATGTGCACTTATTAATTGATGTTCATGTGAACATCAAAGATGTATATATGACCATCAATCTTTGGACCCTAATGGATGATTGTTGAGCTTGATTTTGATGTTTACACACTTGTCACCACCTTACTAGATCAACTTTATTGAAACAAATTGGTCGATGTAATTATGTCTTCGAGGAAATTGTTGCAGAATAATTTCCCCTAAATAATGTGTTGTTTGGAACTTTTGCACCAAGTTATTTTCCTCAGGCCTTTTGTATCAGACAATTTATCTAATGGAAATGACTTCAACCTTTGACAAGTATATTTTTATTTGGACTTTTTCCCCAAAATATTTGCCTTGTACCTTTTGTCATAACTTTTTTTATAGAAAAAATGTTCTAAAGAATTAGGTCTTCAAGAAAATTATCCCAGACAATTTTCCTAACACAAATGCACTTAGCTCATTTTTCTATGGGAAAAATTACTGAAAAAAATTTCCTTTTGAGATTTTTACTTGGACACTTTCCCTGAAAGAATAACGTCTGTGGATTTTTTTTTCAATCAAAATTTTTGAAACACTTTATACTTAGCCTTTTGCCTTTGGGACAAATTGTCTGAAAGAATTCTGCATTTTGGAAAAATTGTCTTGGACAATTTTCCCAAAAGAATTGTAACACTTAGCTAAAATAAACCTTGAAATATTTCTCTAAGAGAAATATGACTTGTACTTTTCTTGTGGGCTTTATGTGGAACAATTTCTCTGAAATAAGTCTAACACTTTTGTAAAGTAGGCTTTCATGGACTTGTTCTTGTAACTTCTTAGTACCATGAAAACCCTATGTCATTATAAAAATCTCCTATACAAGATTTTGACTATAGGGGGTTGACCCATTTTTGGCCTGAGGTAAAAATCATCAACGTCTTTGATGATTTCCCAAGGATGGCATGCTTATTATGTCATGACTAGTTGCCTAATCATGTCCATTGGATTATGGAGTTACATGTATATAGGCTTGACATATAAACGACCCTATGATAACACACAACAATGACTGAAAACAATAAAACAAACATAAAATAGAAACATGCATGTGCTTCAAAAGCACTTATTGGGACACAACAAAATATGAAAGGAAACACACACCTAGTCTAATATTTACAAAACTGACCCTTAGTTCTTAATAACAAAGTTTCAAATGGATCCCATTCATAAGGATAGGTAGCTCTTCTCCATGCATCCATGCTAACTAAAAATATTTGTTTTGCTTGTACTTGATGATGACATACTATCCACTCCATAAGGTATCAAATTTGGTATTCCTTCCTAGTTTTGCTCTATCTTCATCCCATTTCAAGACTATGTCACCTTCTTGAAATGATCTTGGAGTTGCCATCTTATCAAAAGACCTCTTCATTATTAATTGGTGATGCTCCATAGCTTGATGAGATTTATATCTAGCCTCTTGTGACTCCATTAATTCTATCAATCTCACCTCTATTGGAGTGTTCTCAAGAAACTCTAGTTGGTGTGCTAACTCTAAGGTAAACAGCTCTTGAGAGATAAACAACCTAGTTTCCCTTCCATAGACAAGCACAAAAGGAGAATTACCTTTTGACTTCTTGGGAGTTATCCTATCAACCCATCAGGATGTCTTCAATTTGGCATGCCAAGCTCTTTGGTTATGTTCCAAGGTTCTCTTGATGATTCTGATCAGATTATTATTAGTAGATTCAACCAACCTATTACCTTAAGGGTAATAGTTAGATGAAGTTCTCAAGAATATGCCATTAATATTTTCCCAATTAACTATATTATCACCCATAAAATCAAGATCATTATTTGAAATAATAGTAAGAGTGCCAAAAATTGTTATGATGCTCTCATAGAACTCCAAGATAACATGCTCATTAGCTTCCTTCAATGTTACTACATCAACCCATCTTGTAACATAGTTAGTTACTGTGAGTATGCATTTATGACCAGCACTTGATGGGGGATTTATCATGCCAATGAAATCAAGACCCCATTGCATGAAAGGCTGATCAACTTAGATAGGCTTCAAAGGAAGAGGTGCAAGCTTCTAATTTCCCACAAAAAATCATCTTGTTTGTACCTTCTCACCCAAGCATGGTAATCCTTGATGAGGTTAGGCCAATAATAGTCAATACTGATGATCTTGGTAGTTGTGGTTCTCAGAGAGAAATGACTTCTTGTTATCCCATCATGGAACTTCATGAGCAACACTCCAAACTAGTCGCTATCAATGAATTTCAATAGCATGCCATTAATGTCCCTCCTAAAAAGGACACCATACACAAGACAACAGGGAATAGATTGAAATCTAAAATATCCCCTTTGTGATCTACTCATATTTTATGATACTCACCATTTTGAAAAAAATTAATCACATCTTGTGTCCAACTTTGTAGAGGCAATGAACCAACTGATTGGGAACAATTAGGATTGACTAGAGCCTCTTCATTTGACTCATGAAGATCTGAAGCTAGATGTTCACAAAGGCCTTTACCCCTTACCAATTTTTTCACTTTGATATCAACATCATATTCAATTACCTTAGTGATCCATCCTGCCCTCTTTTCACCAAGATCTTTGTTCAAAAGAAACGCTTTACTGCTAGGATGAGAGACCATAACATGAATCTTATTATTTAAAACCATTTGTTTGAACTTGTTTAGTCCTCATATAACAACAAAGACCTATTTCTCCCCAAAGGTGTACTTGAATTCATAATCTTTTAAACCTTGACTAAATAATGCAATTGGCTTCTCCACACCCTTGTCATTCTTTTTCATTACCATGGTTGAGATAGTATCAAGGTTAGCAAATGAATACAACATGAAGTCTTTAGTAAAATTAGGATTCATGAGAGTAGGAACATCTGTAATTACTTTATTTATGGCTTCAAAACTACTCTTACCCTCTTTGGTCCAAGAAAAGACTTGGTTCTTCCTGAGCATAGCTATGATAGGTTTCATCAAAGATGCAAAACTAGGTATAAACCTCCTTAAAAAATTTATCTTTCCTAAAAAACTTTGAAGACCTTTCTTATGTAAGGGCAATGAAAAGCCTAGAATATCCTTTATTTTCTCAGGATCAATAGTCAAACCATCTTTGGAAATAATATGTCTTAAGAGCTTACCTTCATGAATAGCAAAGATGTAGGGTTTTGAGATTGAAATGGACCTTTAGTGAGCTTTGTTAACTTTCAGCCTCTAAAATTTTGTATATAAGGTCATAAAAACATGACAAAAAAACCCAAAAATTTTAAAGCTCCTAGACAATAGTGGAAAAGGTGGACTATAGTGCCAATGCCACTCCTATCCACTTTTGGTGCTCCTATCGAATAAAAAAAGAAGATAAGATCCAAATTCAGACAACGTACCAATCCTACACATCAATTTTTAGCTCTTGAATCATCCATTTCAGTTCATTTTTAGAAATGTTTATTTCTTCTTTTCATAAAATTACTTGATAAAAAATTGTATTTTACCATATTAAACAAGATTTTCCCATTACTCCAAACCCCTTATTATTTAATAACTACAATTGATGAACCCAACTTACATCAAACAAATCTAAAACCCTAAGTACCCTTAGGGTTTTTCTTTCATATTTTTTGCAAAAAAAATAATTTCAAATATTTTATTTTTGTATAAATTTTTGTGCATTTATTCTATTCAAAACTATTTTTAGATTTTAAATTATTGGCATAATTTTCAAAAATTCTAAAACCCTAACTCAAAACCCTATATTTCCAAACTAGGTCCTCAAACCCGAATCCTTCTTTGCAAATTTTAGAAAAATATTTTGGAATTTTTGTAAATTTTTTACTTTGTCAAACATAATTTCAAATTTTCAATATTAGTAGTTTTCTTGTGCAAAAATTTAATTTCTAATTTATAATTTTTGTATAAATTTTTGTGCATTTATCCTTTTCAAAACTATTTTTAAAATTTAAATTATGGCATAATTTTCAAAAATTCTAAAACCCTAGCTCAAAACCCTAGATTTTTAAACGAGGTCCTCAAACCCCAAATTTTCCTCCCTTACATTATTTAGAAAAATAGTTTGAAATTTCTGCAAATTGTTTACTTTGTCAAACGTAATTTCAAAAATCTCTATATTAATAGTTATTTTTGCAATCATTTGCTTAATAGTACTTTTACTCACTCTCTTTGGTGAAAGAAATAAAATGGCCACTAAGGCACTTCTTCCCTCTCATCCCATAGATCAATTTATAAAATTTTCTCATAATTATGATAATGAATGAACAAATTTTCAAAATTGCACATTAGCTAAAAATGTGGAAAATAATTTTATTTACAATGAAGATAATTACTAATATTTAATGAGGAATATGATGATATAAATGATAGTGATAGTGAAGTACAAGTAGATGCATCTTCTTCTCTCAAACCTATCTCTTATATTCCCTCTTCTAAAGAAAATAATTTTGATAAATGGGAAAGGTACTTTTCACCTCATTCTCCTATACACAATGCACCAAATAAACAAATTAGTCATGCACTTCCAAGTGAGCCTCTAGTTGGTGATAATTTACTTCCATGCAAACCCTCTCTCTCTCTCTCTCTCTCATCTCTCATCTCTTCTCTCTCTCTCTCTCTCTCTCTCTCTCTCTCTCTCTCTCTATCTCTCTCTCTCTCTCTCTCTCTCTCTCATCTCTCTCTCTCTCTCTCTCTCTCTCTCTCTCTCTCTCTCTCTCTCTCCTTCAATGTTCAAACAATGTTCAAAATTAAAAAAATATAAACATAATAGAATCAAATTGCCATTGCATAGTTCAAATGATACATCTCATGTTCTTAACTCTACTTTGTCAAAAGAAGATCTAAATAATAAATCTCTTTCTCTTAATTCTCATGAAAATAATGTATAGACTCCATCCATGGATAACATAGATTCACATGATATTCCAATTTCAAATGATACTTTATTGCATATTATAAAAGAATTAAATTTCTTCTCTTACACCTCTCCCTAGTTAAACTGAAAGTGATAATGAATATGATAGTGAACATGCAAATGAATATGAAAATGAGAGTGATTATGAAAATTATTCCAATTATGACAATGCATGGAACAATGATGATTACTATGCACATAGTGAAGAAGAATATGTATCTCATATTTCTAACTCTTCTCTCACTCATCTCAAACATAATGCACTTCCAAATGTTGTTTCTACTTCTATGCATGATTGTATTTCAAATAATGTGCATGTTCATGCTAATAGCACATCTTCTACTCAATTATAATGTGATACACTAAACATAAAGATACCAATGACTCTCCCAAGCCACCCCTCACTACAGTAGAACCCAATTCTCAATCTTCACCTAAAGAGCATGGTAGCCCACATCCCTCTAATAAGGTCCAAGTTACCATTTTTCCCAAGGTTCAAGTGAGCACACCTCCTCTTTATGATCCAATTTATAAATGTAGCATTCTCATGGATAAAATTAACAATCAAATTCAACGATTAAATGAACCAATTCAAGATGCTAATGTACCATCTCAAGAGATTATCTCTTTAATCCATTTAGTTGGTGAATTACAACACCAAATACATATCCTTACCTTAGAAAATAAGGCTTATAAGTCTTGGATGGATGCTAATGATTTACATGTTAACCCTCTTTCAAAGATATTTATAAACACTTCATTTCCTAAGCATTTATAGATACCATCATTGCCTTACTTTGATGGAACTGGAGATCCATTTGTACTCCTTAAGGCCTTTCAAAAGGCTTGACCATCTCATGCAAGTCCTTTGATTCTACTCAAGTTATTCCAATAGACATTAGTGGGGGAAAGCACAAAATTGGTTTTCATCTAATCCCTAGTATGATGACTTAGCAGAGGCGTTTCTTAGATATTACATAATAAACATGGACCCTCATATTACATATGAGAAACTTGTAACTTTACATCAGAATACTTCAGAGCCATTTAGTGATTATATCTTATGATTCAATCATCACATATTAAGATTAATATGCAAACCAGTAGATTTAGAGATTTAGCATATCTTTATTAAGGGGCTTTTCCAACCTCTCCTTGAGCATCTACTATATCAGATAGAGTCTTCTTACAAGCACCTATTTTATACAATTCTAGCTTTAGAAAATAAACTATGAATGATTGAGGTAGATTCAATTGACTAGATTACTCTAGATTTCACAATAGTATCTATAGCTCCTAGCATCCCAACATCAACCATGTCATAAATAATATAGGAGACTACAACTAGAAAAATAACTAGTTAAGAATAAAGAGCTACTTTCTAGAGCACAACCTAAAATATGCACTACAAAGAGCAATAGTAAGGCACCACTACTATTTGATTCAGAGTGGGATAGCCCATGTATCATATTATTAGCATTAATAGATAGGAGGTTAATCATATTACCATATACTCATCGACGAGACCCACATCTCTTACATAGACAACCACATCAGCCCTTTTATAACTATCATCATACCCATGGACCTAACTATAATGATTGTTATGGACTTAGAGATTGCATTATTAGAAGTGTTTATAATGACATCATAACATTCACACAAGGGGCACCGAGATCTCCACCACCATGGAACCATAGACCTCATTCATCCATGACTAAGTCATCCCATAATATTCCTTCATAGGAATCATCGGTCACTCATCATGAGAGTAATGTAGGTTCTAGGATAGAGCCTCACAAGAGATATCCTATTCCACCTATTTAGAAGGTTTGGAAATTGATACAATGAGATCAACCTACATATAGCACTATAGTCCATGGAGTATATATTGCAGTTCAATATACATATCTAGTAGAGTCACAAGCACCACAACAGAGTCTTACTCATGATAAATATTCACTATGGACAAATTTTTTGGGTCCTATCTCATGTAGCAATCTGATATGTTTAAGATTAAATGAACCCACATCACAAAGTACTACTCATGATAAATATTCACTACAACCATATTTTATGGGTCTTATCTCACATAGCAATCCATTATGGTTGAGATTAAATGATCCCTCATCATTGATTTTATCTCCAACTCGATCTATGGCTCAGTCATTCACATCACAATAGAGGACATAGGGTATATGATTATGAATAGATGAGATTTATTCACAACACATAGTTTTAGTTGCATGACAAATAAAGTTTAATTTTGTAGAGTCTCTATGCATAGCTACAGTTAGTACAAAATAGATAATATCAGATACAAAGCATACTCCTACATAGCATGAGCAGTATGGGCTCTTATTCAGTTGACCATCAGGGTCCAGATAGTGATATAACATAGAGTGATATAACACACATTCATACTAGCATTAGTTCATAGCTTCACTTAGTAGGGTAATGATGGAGCCAAAGGTCTAGCTAGCCTTTGTATTCTTGAGCCAGTCTTGGGGAAGTAATATGCACAACATGCTATCTTATATCCCCACATACTAAAAACTAACATTCCTAGTTCCCAGTGACTATGTATAGCCAAAACCATCTTATCATTAATTTATATCTTACCTAATCTTACTTTACCAAACAATTTACCAACCTCAAACTAGATCAATTTATCCCAACAATTTCCCAATTACAAAATCAACATTTTTTTTTCTCACATATAACTACAAACCAACTAAAATTATTTACTTACATACAAATAGAAATACAAACCTAGCATCACACTTATCAAAAAAATCAAATCACATATCCTAAGTACTATCTTGTTAAACATATATAACCTTCAACATCAATACCAGATCAACTATTTCTAATCAACAAAATTACAATACTAATCTATTCTAAAATCTATAACACAATATGCTTGAATCAAAATCAACTCAATATATATATATATATATATATATATATATATATATATATATATATATATATATATATGTATGTATGTATGTATGTATGTATGTATGTATGTATGTATATGTGTGTGTGTGTGTGTATAGACATCATATCAAGATATAATAAATCATGAATGGGCATCATGCCCTCCCTCTCATTCTCACTCTCTCCTCTAGTACTAATCCCATAGTCTAGCCTAGTTCTCGATGAACCCACACCTCATTGAGCTCTCAAATTCCTCTTTCATCAACTCTCTCACTCTAATAACCACCCATGCTCCTCACACATGTTTTTATACCACTTCTAAAAATCTGTTACTCATCTATGATCCACATGCTCATATATCCATAATCAAGTGGAGCCATCCTATGCTTATTTAGCTTAGCCCTTAGCTCATCTCTCTCTCCTACTATTCTAACATATTATCAAAAAAAATGAGCATAAACAATAGTCATAACTATCACTCACTCTATCAAACGCTCCTCAATCGTATCATCATGAATATGCCACTTGAGTTCTTGAAGTGTTGACACAATGATGGTCTCTTAGAACCCATCATCTCCACCTTCTCCCCTAGTAGGTGCTTCATCCTTAGCACCTCCCACACCTACAAGCAAAAGTACAAATACTACATTACCCATATGCTTTCAAAAAAAGCTAAAACAAGCACAAACTTGTACACAATTCAAATGCTAATTAATGCTTACCTCAAATCATCTAGATCGACACAAGATCATCATATTCAGGGGCATCCCCTCCATCAATAGGATATAATGAATCCCATGGATGCCTCATCTACCATGTGGTATATGTCTTTGTGCATCCAACATCATCTACATCAAGAATATATATAGCCACATCTTGTGCATCTAAAGGTAATGGTGCTAACTCAACCTTAGTTGGCCTCCCATGAGCTCCTACCCTCACCAGTGCCCATACACTCCTCACCCACACCCATGTTGTATGGAGCACATCTTATTAAACCCCAAATTGTCTAGTCACATGCTCATACTAAAAATGCTAATACACTCCAACCTAATGGTCATGTAACCAACAACTGACCCCTCATATACTACAACTTCACTCTATCCTTAGGCCACCCAAGGAATCCTCTATAGGGCCTCCATATGAATCT
Source organism: Torreya grandis (assembly GCA_037957365.1). Lineage (NCBI taxonomy): Eukaryota > Viridiplantae > Streptophyta > Pinopsida > Cupressales > Taxaceae > Torreya > Torreya grandis. The sequence goes on from JARHVA010003645.1 coordinate 624,162, forward strand.
TGAGCCACCAATTTATCTAAAACTTATCTATAATGATCTATTTTAGGAGACTAGATAGCCAACATACTCACCCATTGCTCTCCAAATGGATGTGGAGGTGCCCACCTCAGTAATCTTATCAACTGCACAACCACTATGTGGTCATAAGCCTAATAATACAATAAAGTAGCTAAACTTACACAACCACTAAATGGCTCTTGATTAAACCTATAAAGATCCTTGTATAAGTGGGAAAGCATAGTCATGCCCCATGAAAACATAATGCCATATACCTCTATACTACATACAATCTTATGTATCCTATACATAATCAACACCTTAATCCCATCCACAACAACAAATGAAGCCAACAACATGGCCAACCACTTCCAAAAATGCAGAACAATCGATTGCATAATAACGAATAATTATACATTATCATCACTACCTTTCCTATGTATGTTTGAAGGCACACTAGTAAAATACAAGGATACATAATCAATAACATCAACACCCATGTCATCTTATAAAGTCACACACCATCCATAAATTAACAAATGCAAAATATGGTACACATCCTCCAGATTAATCATAATCTCTCTAATAGGAAGACAAAAATTACATGTGTCTACATTCCACCTCTCACATAAGGTGGTAATCAGATATCTATCCCACTACACAGTGCCTAGGTCACACACATGACCCAGCCCTACTCTATCCATCACAACTCTCTCATCAGCTAACAAAGGTAAAAATTTTAGTGTCTCCGTCACTTGGCCTCTATGGAACTCTCTCATCCATGCCTTGACCTAAAAAAATACCAAAAAATAGCATATATGTCAGTCAACCATGCCAAGGAAAATAGCCAAGCTACAAAACAATAAGAAACAACTTAAAATTCCAGAAAACTAGCCTTAGTGGATAACAACACTACAAAAAGACACTAACACTAGATAATAGCACTAAAACCTAGACAACAACACTGAACACTGGATAGGAGCATTGACTCCTAGATAGGAGCACTAGAACTAGTGAAAATTTCCTAAAACACTTCAAAATAGCTCAAAAACATCAAAAACAGGTTTCTAAATAGTAAAAAAATCACACATTTTAGCTACTTATCAGGTTAACCTCCCCACTAGCCTCAACCTAGAATGCCAACTACTCAAATGGGGTCATGGTAGGTGCTCATCTCTTTGACATATCTCCTACTCCAAAGCTCCAAATCTCAACCTAGTAAATGCACAAATGAATTAAGAATCAATCCATTTCTCCTATATCAAACAACTTTCTCATTCAAAGCAACATACTTTTTTTCCCATAACTAAAACCCCATAGCTCTATTTTGCAAACCATTTTGTTCCACGAAATCATGACAATGATACCTTCAACATTATGTAAGCCTTATTCTCTTACTACATCATCTACCTACTATGACACACACATATCTATATCTATTTTATATCTAGACACACAACTTGGTCTTAACCAATCAAAAACTCATTTAACTATCAAACAATTCAACCTAATCAATCAAGTAAACTTTCAATCTCCTCACAACAAGCCAATCTTGTTTTTACTTATGCCACTCATCATTACTTTTAGCTCAACCTCCTCTATCATAAATCTCATCACTCTCCCCAAAAGGGGGGCATCATTCCTACTATTCTTATTCTTACACTTACCCAACATAACCCATCTGCTCTCATAAAGTGGATACACCATGGTTCTTACACCTCCAGCAGTTAGATCATCAATTTTAGCTTAGATTGGTTGAAATATACAATGATTCAGAATACACGGGTCACTCAGCATGGTTCTACACCTCCATTAATTAGATTATCAGATTCAACTTGGATCAATCAATATATACAATGATTTAGATTACATGGGTTACTCATCACAACTCAGGATATTTAGGGGGACATACCTTTAGTTTACATATACAAAGACTATTCAAATATAGTGGTTCAAATCATATGGATCCATAATGATTTAAGATTTTAGATATATAGACTAGTCAGATACAATGGTTTAGATTATATGGATTCATGGTATAGATTTAGACTCAGATACTAGATTTGGGGGCAGGTACATTACTAATACATCTCACACATATAACTTCATATAGCATGACATAGTTACAAGACCAGATAGTAGATTATAGGCATAGTATAGAGTATAGTGTTTTGATCTCTAGTTTTACACATGGGGCATGACACGATATGTCATTTCACATGTGGTTATACATATTTATAGACTATATATATGCATCACTCACATACTAGATTTGGTGGCATAGCACAGACATTCATGTTCTTCATCATGTAAGATGATATAAATTAGAATGTCAAGGTATGACATTCTCTTCTTGCACATTTACCAGAGTTTTAGATTACACTTAGTTGTCACTAGGTTGGATCATATGATCATTCACAGTGGTTGGTCCATAGCATTACCCAGACCCAGAGTACATGAATTTGTGTGGGATAAAGGATAGACATTAGTTTTGGGCCTCTGAGCACTTCTCATTTTTAGCTCAAATTATTTTAGAGTGTGGGCATAATAGATTTCTCTTTATAACATACATATGTTATACACACATTCTAGATAACATGAGTTTATGTGGGATAGAGAGCAGACATTAGTTTTGGGCCTCCAATCATTGCTCATTCCAGTCAGATTCCACATAGGGGGAAAGCAGTTCCCTCCTCCATGATTACATAGATTCCATATTTGGATTCAGTTAAGGGGGCATCCATTTTAGGGATTCCTTCTTTCTCTAGGCATTATTTATCTCTCCATCCACTTCCCTAATCAAGAAGTGAGTTAGACCCTTTTTTAGCACACTTATCTCCATGCAAGTAGGTTCATGTAAACATTTTATTTTCTTTCTTTTACTCTAGTACTTCATGTCATTACATCACTAGAATAAAAAAGGGGAATGGTATACACCCTAAATTAGTCAAGCAACCACACATACCATGTCTTTTCATAGGAGACTCCAACTAGAAAATATGAGCCTCATTCACATTATCCATTCCCTTATTTTACTTATCTTGTTCTTATTTATTACTTTTATCACCTCTTTGTTATCTCAATCAACTGACCTATACCTCTAAGAACCTCCAGACTTGGTCTGTTTCAGTCCCAACCTATTTCTTTAAGTCCCAGACAATAGAATTTTATAGGACTACAATGCCCGATGCTCCTATCCTTTTCGATGTTATTGTCCAATGATCATTTTTTATTTCTTAATGGGTGATAAACCCTTCTTAGTCCCTCCCTTAATTTCTATTTATATTTTTTATGTCAGCTAATGTGAATAAATCTTCCAAATTCAAAATGAAGAGTCTCTTATATAAAGGACTTCACAGGGTATTTTATATCTAGCACTTATTACTTTGACACATTACATAATAAAAATTAGTCAATAGTATAGCTCAACATTATGCATCACACATAGACTTGCATGTTTGATCAAGTAAGGACCTAGGCAAAAGTCATTCTTGCATCTACTGTGTGCATTGATTATGTACATTCCCTAAGGAAGAAATACATTTGATCTGAGACCCTAGCTTGAGGGCTAATGTAGGCAGTGATCAGGATAGCAGGGGTTATAAATCATATGATCATTCTTCCCCTAGCCATTTTTTTCCCCATTTTTATTTGAATGCATTTGTTTTTTGCATGTGTGTAGATAGATACAGGCTTTTGATATTTAAATAGACCTATAGTTAGATCTATTAACTTTAAACCTCTAAAATTTCATACACAAGGTCACACAAACACAATGAACAAAACCCAAAAAGATCAGAGCTCCTAGTTAATAGTGGCAGAGGTGGACTACAGAACCACTGCCACTCCTATCCACTTTTGGTGCTCCTATCCAATCAAAAAATGGATATTAAATATAGATTCATGATAGTGTCCCAATCCTACACATCAATTTCTAGCTCATGAATCATCCATTTCAGTTCATTTTTAGATAAGTTTATTTCTTCTCCTCATGTAAATTACTTGATAAAAATCTATATTTTACCATATTAAACTAGATTTTCCCCTTACTCTAGACACCTTATCATTTAAAAACTACACACTAGTTTCCCAAAAATAATAAAACACTTAATTAAACATTTTGGTTATTCAGTAGTAGCATTAGAGCCTAACACCATCACCATAAAGAAATATGATAATGATGACTAACAATTAGATGGTACAACACATCTTCCAATCATGGTGGGGACTATCATGCATCAAACCTTACTGTATGTCATTGATGTTGATCTTCTATACAAAATTCTCCTTGGCTGACCATGGATTCATGTCACGAATGATGTTCCATCCACACTTCACCAATGCATCAAATTCCATCATTAATAAATCAAAGTTACAATTCCATGTGATTCCCAACCCTTCCATTACTATAAATTATTGGAAGGGTTCTTAAAAAAACTATTATCCAATCACAGAAGATGCCTATGAAATAGATAAATCCTCAACATTTAAATCACCAAAGCTTTCAAACTACATCCATCCAAATGACCTACCATCCACATCTAAACCCACATCCTCTAAAACCAAGTTTAAAATCATTGACAAAGGCATGGGATGATATGAAATTCAACAAAAAATTATAAAAATGCATCTCAAAGTGACATTACTTATCAAATAATAATTACATAAATAGTTCAAGGTTGGATTCATTAGGTCCATTGACTACTCTAAAATGGATCTCAAATATTGTTCCAGTAATAAAAAACCCATAAGAATTAGAGTGTGAATTTAAATTTAGGACATTAATAAATTTTTTCCAAAGGATTACTTTCCAATCCCCAATATCCACATGATAGTAGATTATATAGTAGGACATGAGATTTTATCTTTAATGGATAGTTTCTCAAGGTATAACCAAAACAAAATTACACCTAAATATTAACATAAAATAACATTTATCACACCCTAAGGTTATTTTTACTACCAAATCATGTCATTTGATTTTAAAAACATGGGCACAAACTATCAAAAATAAATTAATGTCATCTTCCATGACATTATGGAAGACTATGTTGACAACATATTGGCCAAATCAAAAACTAAGGAAAATCATCGTACAATATTATGCACAATCTTTGATAGGTTAATGGAGTATAAAGTATAACTGAATCCTCAGAAGTGTGTTTTAGGGATCACATTAGGAAAACTCTTGGGATTCATTGTACCAAAAAGACACGTAGAGGTTGATCCATCTAAATTCATAGCCATAACAAAATGCCATGACATAAAAATTTCAAAGAACTTCGAAGTCTAGGAAAAATCCAAACATTTAGAAGATTCATCTCCCAAGTTGCAGACAAAATTCAACCATTCACACATCTTCTCAATAAGGATATTGTCTTTAATTCGAATGAATAATGCATCCAAGACTTTGATAACCTCAAACAATATCTATGCAATCAACTAATATTGATGCCACCCACTCTAGGGAAACCATTGATATTATACATATCAACTAATTTATATGCATTAGGGGATTTGTAATCACAACATAATGAATAAGGAACCAAAAGAGTAGTATACAACTTAAGCAAAAATTTGGTATCTTACGAGCTCAACTACTCCATAATCAAAAAATTGTGTTTATCTATTTATTCCCTCACAATAACTTTGACATTAAATTCTTAAAAATCAAACCAAAACCATTGATAAAGTATATCCACTCAAGTACCTCCTATCAAAAGCAACACTTAGATAAAAGATGGCCAAATGGGTAATTTTTCTTAGTAAATTTGGCATTGAGCATATGAATCAAAAATCTATTAAAGGAAAATTTATTGTTGATCAATCAACTAAGGCACCTTTGACAAACAAGATTAACCATTAAATTTCTAGATTAGTCTATCTTATCCCTTGACAAGTTATTAGAATGAAAATTATACTTTTATGGTTCCTTCACAACCCATGGCTTGAGAAGGTATCTTTCGAATTACTCCACAAGGTGACCTTATCCCAAAGGCATTTGAAATAGGATTCCCATGTACCAACCAATAAAATTACATAATATGAATCCCTGTTCTCCAGTCTAAAAATATTTATCCAATGGAGTATTCAACACCAATAAGTATATGAAGATTCACAACTCATAATAAATCAATTCAATGATGAATATCAAGCCAAAGATGATAAGCTTATCCATTACAAGATAATGGTTGACAACTTGAAATTAAACCTCAAGATATCTAGTTTGATTAGGTTCCTTGTACCAATAAAAAAGTATAAAATGCCATGGAAACTATTTATTTTCTTTTATAAATGCACATAGACATCAGAAAAAGTAAATTCTTGGTCAAACAATTGATGGTTCCTACTTATGAAGTTAGTGAATATGAGATTGTTTGTGAAATTATTGGTCCCAATTCTTCATGGTACCATGAAATATACACTTACCTTCATGATAACATCGTTCCCTCAAACCTCTCACATTATAATAATCATAATAAATCATTTATCCAATGTACTTCACATTTCACACTCCTTGGCGACACCTTATATCTTAGAGGCTATGATGAAACTTTTTTATGACTTTTAAATTCAGACAAGACCAACTTAGCCATCAAAGATGTCCATGATGTATTTTTTGGTGCACACACTATTAGTATAGTCCTTATAAAGAAGTTGTTAAGAATGGGTTATTATTTACCTATAATGGAAATAGATGCCTACCTATATTTTTAAAAGGGTATAATATGTAAAAAACATGGATATCTCATCTAAGCACCATCTTAGGATACACATTTCACCACAACTTCATGGACCTTTTCAACATGGGGCTCGATCTCATTGGAAAAATCAACCCTAACTCATGTAATGATCACAAACACATAATCACCACTACCAAGTAATTCACCAAATGGGTGGATACAATCCCTCTCACATACATAATAGGAAAACAAATTTCCAAATTCATCCACAATCATATCATTTTCCATTACGATATCCCATCCAATAATGGTAAGTCCTTTAAAAACAAGGATGTTAAAGTTATTTTTATCCAATTTCATCTCTTACATAAATGGTCCATACCTTGTTACCCATAAAGTAACGACCAAGCAAAGACATCAATTAATAATATCCTTAAAATCCTAAATAGGATTATCAATGATATTGGTTTTGACTGACATCTATAGGTTTATCCTACCTTGTGGGCTTATGACACATACATTCACACCCATGGGGATAACCGCTTATTCACTAATCTATAAACTAAAGTTATACTATCAATCGAGATCAAGTTACCTTGTGTATTTCCCTAAAAAACCTAATTTATGATGAGGAGTACTAAGTTTCAAGGTTACATGAGCTAGAGATTTTGGATGAGAAAAAATTTAATGCATTTAATCATTTACAAACATATCAGAACAAACTACGTCAAAATTATATCAAGAATATCAAATCTAAATAATTTGAGATTAGATATCTTGTCTTGAAATAAAATCATAAGAACACCAATGCAAATTGGGAAAATAAAAGAAATTTTAAACCGAACTAGTTAGGTCCTTATGTTATTAACCAAATATGGATCAAGTGCCTACAAATTGGCCACTAAAGATGGAAAAGAGCTTGACGAGCCTATGAACATCATGCATATCAAGAACTTACATGATTAAAGTCTCTAATGTTGTTTTAGCTAAAAAATAAATAAATAAATAAGGAAATAAAAAAGAGAGAAATAATCATCCAAAAGTGAAAACTATTTGTATGGCACTTTTGGTAAGTAGCATAGTGAACTCTAGATTCTAGTGCCATGTGTATGTCTATTATATATAAGTACCCCTATACTTTGGGGCATCCTCATTTCATCTCATTTTCACTCCATCTTATTCTACATTGTCCACATCCATCCAAGCCTAAGTTATCTTAGTCATCCATTTCTCTAATTCATCCTGTACTTGTTAATGTACCCATCCATTATCTCCTTTGATATTGATAATAAATATTAAGGAGGTATTGAAACATGTTTCATAAAAATCTTGGTACACCTACACTTTCACAAGGAACACATTTTACCACATACTAGTTGAGTACAACAAAGATTAGATATATGACTCCTACTCAACATGATTTGTGGCTATTCATCCTTCATCCTTTTGGCATTCCGTATACTACCATATCAATCGATAGTGCTAGAACATATTTTACCTTTGTTCATGGCCTAGGTATTAGTCCAAATATCCAAATAAAATCCAAAAAAAAATCAAACATCCCATAAAATCTCAAAAACATTAGAAAACCCAAAAATAACAAAAATAGAAAAATCCCCAAAACCATTTATCCTTAGTTCTACTAGGAAATCCTATTCACACTTTAAATATATCATTACATCCTCATAAGGATATGTATTTCAAAATATATCCCCATCACATATATCATTGATTGGGGCACAATAGGTTATCAATATCATTATCATCATCTCTTAAGATACCAAATTTCTAGCTTGATTAAAGGACAAACAAAATAAGTTTACTTTTTGTGTGTTTTTGTTACTTGTTTATTGTGTGTTTGATTTTTTATATTTTCTTACTTATTACATTGAGTCATTCCATACACATATTATAATGGTTTCATCATGATCTTTCATATCATGATGCATCATGTTGTATGCAATAAAAAAAATAAGGTTTCTCAAAACATTTGGTAATCCTATGAAATAATAGCAATAAATCCTTCATATACATCTACATTATCACATTTTCATACAATCATTCATCACATATACATTTTATCCATAACATAGAATAGTTCAATCATTCAATGCTATCTATCCAAATTAACATTCATTCCAATTATCCATACAAAACTAACTAAACATTCAATCTTATGATTAAGTGTTTATCAAATAAAATTGCATGAATGATAGCCAAACATTGCATCATAGTAAACCATACATCCATAAACATCCATCATATATCCATAATTATAACAACAACATGAGACATATGTTATAGGCCTATGTGAGTGTGTGTGTGTGTGTGTGTGTTAAAATGAATGTCCATGTACAAGTATAATATCCCATTAATAAATCATCAAATACTTCATAAAAAACATGTCAAAAATATGTAGTCAACTCTTGATATGACCCTATATAAGAGGAATCCAAAGAGGTGATATTTGTGGGGATCTCTAAGGTGATCTCTATGGCGATATTTGTGGTGATTTATGTAGTGATCTTTGAGATGGAACCATGGAACTCACTAAACATTATGATGGTTGTCTAATAGATCATTATGATGCCACTAGCGTAGTTGTCCTAGTTAAAGACCCTGAAATGTGCCTTTAATACTCAAATATGAAAATTATCTCTTATTTAATGATAAAACCTACTCATATAAACTCATGTAGTAGGTAACCTACTACATAACACTCATAACATATGACACAACCTTCACAAGTCTAGGTGCAGTCAATACCTCATTTGCTTTGTCTCTCAAAGTATGTAGCATTTATGCTTCACCCCATGTTGTGTCTCTCTCAATACATAACCTTTAAACCCCCTGTATTTTATCTCACTTAACCCTTATCCTATGTAACTTTGAATCCATATCCTCCATTGTACCATCCGTGCTCTATAACTCTATCATTAACTAATCTACCTCAACATGTAGTCAAACTATCTTTACTATCCTCATAGCTAGTTGTTTACCCTACTTATCTTCATCACCCCTAAATCTAGCTATCTCATATCCATGGTTACTATATCTCTCTAGAGGATATCCATCAAAACATCATCCTCTATTGATCTAACTAACCTTGATGTCCCTAATCTATCCCCTCATATCACCATAACCACTGTTATTACTACTTTGGATCTATCTCATCCTCCTCCATCACTATTTATATATACCATAGGCACTTCTCCCCCTTGTCCCCCATCACCTCTTGCAAAAACATCCTCCCTAACTAGCCTAGCCACCTAACCCCTCATCCTCAAATAAACTACCCTCCATGGTTTTACCCTCAAAATTCTTTGAATCTTTTATCGTAGAGTCTTGGGCCTCTTATATATAATATTTAGCCTTACTAGTCGATTTTGATCCTACTAAACTCTATATGCATGTGTGATACCTATGTCAATAACATCTTGCTAACTATGAAATGGTATAATTTAATAATGGATCCAATTTATAGCATTTGTCCTCAAATCTACTATTCGCCCCCACTATCACCACTCCCTAGCTGACTAAACAAAAATGTGAGACCAGCCAAATTATCTTATTGACTACAAAATTATCTCAATACCCTATCCAGAATGTACCTCTTAATAACATACTAATGTCACCCCATATTATAACATTATGTAGTCACACAATCCAAATACATAATATCCTCCACCCATACTGGATCTACCTTCTTATAGGGTCTTCATGTGACACCCTATGGAGTCAACTCATCTACTAACCTCCTATAATACATCAAATATCTAAAGTGTTGACACTAGTCACCCATTATCACATGCCATCTATAATCAAAATACTCCTCATCAGTCCTGACCACAACTATCCTACTAGTTGCTCTATGGCTATGTGCTTTCACACCCATACCTGTAGTAATGTGAATACTCTAATACTCTTCCCATGCACCATTACATGAAACTCATTTTAAAGGTGTGATAGCAAGAAATGACCACACAAAAACTCTGTGGAAAACTCCCACATATCACCCACAACATCTGCTAACCCATATGTAAATATTTTATCTCTTATCAGGAAACAACATGTCACTAACAAGATCCATCAAAACTAGAGGTAGTAGATCCATATTATATCTTACCATACATAACTCCAAATAAATAAACAAACCCACCATTAGGATTATAACTTCCTCAAACAATCTATCCAATGATACAACATGTGTAGTCTCCCTCTGATATACTAGCATACCACGTATTGGGATACATAAAATCCTCCAAACATACTCGAGTGTAATAGGCATCTCCTCTATTGGAAAATGAAACATACTCATTTCTAGGTGCTAACGCTTTGTCAATGTTATCAATATACCCTTGTTTACATGGATTTCTAGCATTTAAACTATGTAAGATGACCCAATGGCCTTTAATACCCTGTGCTAATAATTTGTGAAGTCAAACATTAATCATAACACTATAGACCACCTCTATCATGTGATAATGACCAATATTATCTACTAAAAAAATCAAACAAAGACATATACTTAGTCTAATTTGCCCTCAAAATCTAAAACACATCACCAATCTTATCTGAATAATCCCAAACACCTCACTATCTGAACCAAATTCATCACGAGTTTCCCTTCAAGATGAATGCAATGTTCCTTAGAATGAATTCACCATGGCTTTGATGAATTCACTACTACTGATGAATCCACCATATCCATTTTGAAATCCTTGTTGAAGTGATGAATATTGTTGGGTGAATATTTTGTCGACCAGCTAAATAGTGAGAAAAATAGGTCTCTTCAACCACATCATAGGGAGATTGGTCATCCAAAGTTACAAGTTTACCACATCCAAAGGGGACAAATCTCTCCTCTCATCAAGGGGAGGTTCCCTATTAAATATAAGGCATTATATACTATATATATATATATATATATATATGCAAAAAATAACACTCAGGTGTAGGATACACCATATATCTCTCTTCTATCAGAGATGATGTTCACAAACAAAGGAGAAAATCTTGGTGAAAACACTGAAGGCACTTCTCTTCTTTTAGAAGTGTTCTTGCAGGGGACAACAGGGGTTCTTTTAGGTAGGATAAGTGACTGGTAACAGGGTGCAATAACTGGTAGAATGAAGTGTAGCATACAGTCTACACTTTAGCTACCCAAAGAGTGAGATACAAAAAATAATGGGGGCATAAAGTCATCCCAGAATCCTCAACATAGAAATAGAAAATAAACACACATTGAAGATAACTATAACAGCACAAAGTCTGAAAGTAATTGACTTCAGAACATCTTCCTTATCACTTCCACTAATTTTTCTTGTTAGATTAAATAAACAAGAATGCGTCGAGAAGATAGACATAAGAATAATCTCCTAAAATGGCACAAGCTATAACTGCACAAAGTTTGCAAGTAACTTGCTTTCTCACTCAGATAACATAATATGAACAACAATCTGAGCTCAAAGTCTCAATATTCACCTTTCAATTTGGGTAGATTTTTGCTCCTGTGATAAAAAAAGATCTCTCTCATATCAAATGAGAGATTACAATATATAGCGCTCCAAGAAAGACTTGGGTGCTTATTTTCATGAAAAAGGCCCATGCGGAATTGAATGCCTTCAATGTGCCTTCAATTCTGTCTAGAGGGACCATGCTGGGAACAGTGCATTACCATAACTATGGCATGTCCATTCCTCTAATATGTCTCTTCCTTAGTCTGGATCATCTAGTTTATCCCCTCTGATGTCTGTGCAGCTGTCCATTTTGTCTTTACTCTAAGTGAGACAAATAGGTAGTGCCTTCAATGTTTGTAAGCCAAAATATCTGCTTAGTTGACTATTCCACCTACTAAAATTACTTATGTGTAGATATTTTAGGCTTTTCCCTCTTTCTACTTTTATATTTTCTATCTTTGTCTCATTCCTAGAATTTAAGCTCTCGAGGCTATGTTCCCAGTTTAACTAGCTCTTTACGCTCCTCTAAGTGGTTCTTCCCTTTGGCATTTTGGCCTTCGAATGCATTTAGGTCTGCGCTCAAGCCATCAAAGATCAATAGTTATTTCATTGCCATGAATTTGATGTCTGCGGGCACATCATCGCTTGAAAGCCAATGACTAGTTCACTGCCCTAAATTTGATGGCTACGGGGACATCGCTAGGGTTTTAGATCTCAACAGCTAGTTCACGATGTTTAACATTGATGGCTGTGGGCCTGTCACTTTCCTTGATAATTCCTTTAGCTTTGTCATTTGATCTTTCCTAGAGGGACCTACCCTTTGGGGCCTTGAGAAATGGTCCACTTCTTTTGGCGAGAGCCTCCCGCAAGGTTATCTACCCTTTGGGATCCTTTAGGTAACCTTTAGGCTTTATTTCCTTTAGAAAACTTTTGTTGGTTCCTTTCCTACTCCCTGCCTACCCTCCATAAGGGTTGTTTGACCTCCAAGGTTGCCTTTTAAAAAAGATAGAAGGGTCCATTTTGGCTCCTAAGTGCCCTCCATAAGGGCACTTGTCCTTCAGGCTCTTGGAAGACCCATTTAAACTTCTCGATTGAAAAAAAGGCTAAGTGTCAAACCTGTTTATTTCCTGCAGAGTCCATAGAGACCAAGTTTGTAAAGTCCATAGATTTCAAGCCTTGGAGTCCATATAAATTAAGTCCATGTTATGAACCTGCCTGCAGAGTCCATAGATTCAAGCCTGCAGAGTCTGTAGATTTAAGCATGCAGAGTCCGTAAATTTCTAAAAAAGCTTTAAAAAATGAAGAACTTGAATGCTCAGAATAATTTTTGAAAAGAGGAGAGAGGATTTTGGTCTGTTGAACCAAAATAGTTCATAGGTTGTCCCAAAAATGAGTAATATTTTTGGGGGACAATAGCTAGCTCCATTTAGGGAACTTCCTTCAGTTGAAAACTTGGAACGGCTGAGGGGGGTAGAAACCAGAATCTCCAATGCCTTGAAGTATGCCATTGGGCTATAGAGTCATGCTACCAAAAAAGAAAGGTGCCAAAATGAAAATGAAAAGCATAAAATAGAACTAAAGACTATACAAATATACATATGTACAGATGATCTTATCTGATGCCTCAAGATTTGAAGCGCTTCAGATGCTGCCCACTATGAGACAGTGAAAATGGCATTCCATCCTGATAAAGTAATAAGAAACCATTTTCTCCCTAGACTCAGTGATGGGTGAATGGAACTCTCCACTAGGAATCACATTTTTTGTGCACTCCTTTTGGCTCTCTCTTCTTTCCCCATGGCAAGACGTGGTCTTCAATCTAAAAACCATAACTCCTTGCTCTCTTGGCGAAGAGTTCCTTTTTCTAACTTTAGAGTACAACAATATGGTCCACTACCATAGTTCACTATTTTACTAGTCTAGTCCAGCACATGTTTTGATCGACATCATCAAACACTTGACAAACCATCAGCTTAACATCTCCTTTGGTGTGAAAGAGTTTGACATCTTGGTCTTAAGCAACCTTCAATTTGAACAACAGAGATTCACATTCAGCTGTGTTGTTCATGTTGCTGAACTACAACTTGCATGAAGGAATAATATCTCTTTAAGGAGATATCAACATAGTCTCGGCTCTAACATTGGTATAAAAATTACTGCCATCGAATTTCAAGATCCAAACATCATCAAAAATTGACCTATTAGATTTCTCTTGATTGGAAGTGGAAGATGTTTTTTCATCTGTACTGCACCATACCAATTCTTCTCATGTTTTATTTGAATCCATTTTCAGATTTCCACCTATAGGACTTTCATCTACAAACACATGAACACCCTCTATGGTTAAAAAAATATTACCCCTACCTGAAGACTCAAATAGAATCTGAGCTTCAAGTGCTGATGTTTGAGTGACAACATATTTTGCTTCCTTTCCAAGGAGCAACATCTTCATGACACCTTTGATAGGGATCCTTGCCTCAAACAGATCCATGCTTAGTTTTCCTCCCACATCCTTACAAAAATTTCATCCAAGTAGAATGCCATAGGATGCTGGGATGTCAACCACTAAGACAATTATCTTGATTCTCTTTTCCAGGAATGTTGCAAATGCAAATTGGGCATCCTTGATCTATCCTAGCAGTGGCACTTACTTTTTCTCTATGGAGAAGCATCTCCCAAATGTCTTGGTCAGTGTGAGGCCAAGATATTTTTCCATTTTAGTAGGAATGACATTGTCTGAAGCTCTGAAATCAATGATGCAGTTGCTCAGTTTGTGACCATTTATCAACATGGAAACATAGAAAGGATCTACTTTCCCAGGGGTAGCAGGAGGATTAATGACAAGATTTTTTGGGATGGGCATGTTCCTTGGGGGATCATGAGTCACCTTTCTAATCTCTTGTCCTGCAGGGACAGCTGTATTCTTCACACACTCCACCAACCTGTCTAACTGCTCAGGGTTGGCTTGTAGGAATTCAAATTCAGTCATTTGGATTTTAGTTTTCTTGACATGGTCAATTATGTCAAATGACTAAAATTGACTAAGAAGAGAGGATGGGAGTTCATCCTTTTGGTTTTATGGAGGGGGAAGACTAGCCTATGAATTTGAAGTTGCAGGTGCAAAAATGTTTGATGTACTTACCTTTCTAGCAATCACCGAGTCCTTTGGCTAGAAAGGTAGAGTGGTTCCCCACTTAGCAATTGAAATTATTGTTTGAGGTCACTCCTCTATCTTCTCTTTATTAGCTTGATGGGCTGACTAGTTCTTGGACTAGGTGAACACTATGTATGATCCCTCATCTGCTTTTCCTTCACTTCTGGGTTCATCCTGATAATTCAAGAAACTAATGTTAGATTCGCCAGCTAATTATTCTTCTTCCTTAGTGAAGAGATTAGCGTCATTTTCTTACTCAAACTCAGGTTGAAAAGAGAAATCATGTTCAATTTCTAGATATCCAACTGCTAAGTTGGTTGGGGGCACTTCAAGGGCAAGGTTCCTCTATGCGGGAGAAAGATGATTTGGCTACCCTTGATTCTTGGTAGCATTGCCTTGGTATGCCTAATTCTAAAATGTCCTCCTTGGCATATCCCAATAAGGAGGAGCAAACATACCTTGGGCCACTTTCTTTTTCAATGCTAGCAGTTCATTTGCCAACTTTTACACCATTTGATTAGTGGTGGCTGAAGGTGGATACTCAAAAGATAAAAAGGATTTATCTCTATTAAGATCTCTCCTTATCTTTCTTACCAAGATAAGGTCATCTTCTAGCTCAGTAGCCAAGTCTTGAGTAGCCTCAAGATATATGTGTCTAGCCTGTCTCAGCAAAAAACTCACTTCAGGTAAATGTGAGTTGATGAAGAAGCACTTGAGGTTTTCAGGTGTTAGCTATGCAATAGCAAGAATCCTATTCCTCAGCTTGTCAAACTTTGCTATGAAATCCCTCAGAGGTTCATAAGGTTCCTTCATCATCTATGTGAGCTAGGCTAGCAAAGCATGTGCATCTTCTGTAGGCTTAAACCTAGCTTCAAATTTAGCTTTAAGAGTATCCGAGTCAGTCACTGACCTAGCTTGTAAATGGTAAAACTAGTCTGCAGCAGCACCTTGTAGGGTTTTTACAAAAATCCTGACTGCTATGTCTTCATACTCCACACCTATCACACTGTAGGCTATGCTAAAGGCTACAATGTGTTCATTAGGGTGAACTCTCTCATCACCAAATAATTTGTGGAAATTATTCCTTGAACTGCATGGTAGCTCATGTAGGGGTGGAGTTAGATTGAGTGGGCCAAAAGAGTTACCCTAGAGGCCTTGAACTACCTTGATGGGATTATGAAAAAGAGGGATAACAAATATAAGCAATGTGTATATAGACAAAGCTCAACTAACAGCAGAAAAAAGAGTTTTACCTTGGGCTCTCTGGCTTCTTGTATAGCATGGAGTTGCCAGATTGTAGAATAAAAATGGGAAAGAACTAGCCCTACTTTAGCTTAAAGCTTGAGGCTTCAAACTGTGCATTCTATCCCAGTGGCTCTAGTTTTGTAGACTAGATAATATAATGGAGATGGAGGAAGATGGTAAGACTATAATGATAATGGGTAAGACATGAAACAGAGTCACCAAAGTCTATAATGGATAAGGGTAGGGACTACTTCAATCTAAAACTTGAGGCTTCAGACTACATGTTCATCCCCAATGGAGTCACCAAAAACTATTGGGTGAATATTTTGTCAACTAGCTAACTGGTGAGCAAACTAGGTCTCTTCAACCACAACATAGGGAGATTAGTCATCCAAAGTTGCAGGTTTACCACATCCAAAGGGGACAAATCTCTCCTCTCATCAAGGAGAGGTTCCCTATTAAATATGAGGTACTATATACTATATATATATATATATATATATATATATATATATGAAGAAAATAACACTCAAGGGTAGGATACACCATCCATCTCTCTTCTTTCAAAGATGATGTTCAGAAACAAAGGAGAAAATCTTAGTGAAAACACTGAAGGCACTTCTCTTTTTTTAGAAGTGTTCTTATAGGGGACAACAAGAGTTCTTTCAAGTAGGATAAGTGACTGGTAATAGGGTGCAATAACCGATAGATTGAATTGTAGCACAAAGTCTCCACTTAAACTACCCAAAGAGTGAATACAAAGGATAATGGGGGCACAAATTCATCCCAAAATCCTCAACATAGAAACAAAAAAAAACACACACTGAAGACAACTATAACAGCACAAAGTCTGAAAGTAACTGACTTCAGGACATCTTCCTTATCACTTCCACTAGTTATGCTTATTAGATTAAATAAACAAGAATGCATCTAGAAGACAGACATTAGAACAATCTCCTAAAATGGCACAAGCTATAACAACACAAAATTTGCAAGTAACTTGCTTTCTCATTTAGATAAAATAATATGAACAATAATTTGAGATCAAAGTCTCAGTATTCGTCTTTTAATTTGCACAGAGTTTTGTTCCTGTGATAAAAAAGATCTCTCGTATCAAATGAGAGATTACAATATATAGCGCTAGAAGAAATACTTGGGTGCTTGTTTTCAAGAAAAAGGCCCATGCTAAATTAAATGTCTTCAATGCACCTTCAGTTCTATCTAGAGGGACCATGTTGGTAATAGTGCATTACCATAACTATGGCATGTCCATTCCTCTAATATATCTCTTCCTTAGTCTAGATCATCTGGTCTATCCCCTTTAACATTTGTGTAGCTGTCTATTTTGTCTTTACTCCAAGTGAGACAAAAAAGTGGCACCTTCAATGTTTTCAAGCTAAAATATCTGCTTAGTCGACTGTTCCACCTACTAAAATTAATTTTACACAGATATTTTGGGCTTTTTCCTCTTTTTGCTTTTGTCTTTTCCATCTTTGTCTCTTACTAAAATTTAAGCTCTCGAGGCTACGTTCCCAGCTTTACTAGCTCTTTACGCTCCTTCTCTCAGTGGTTCTTACCTTTGGCATTTTGGCCTTCGAATGCATTTGGGTTTGCACTCAAGCCTTCAAAGATAAATCATTATTTCATTACCATGAATTTCATGTCTGCAAGCTCGTCATCACTTGAAAGCCAATGGCTAGTTCACTACCCTAAATTTGATGGTTGCAGGGACGTCATCAGACTTTTGGATCTCAACAACTAGTTCACGATGTTCAACTTTAACGTCTGCAGGCCCATCATTTTCTTCAATAATTCTTTCAGCTTTTTCATTTGATCTTTCCCAGAGGGACCTACCCTTTAGGGCCTTGAGAAATAGTCTGCTTCCTTTGGTGAGGTCCTCCCGCAAGGGTACCTACCCTTCGAGATCCTTTGGGTGGCCTTCGGGCTTTATTTCCTTTGGTGGACTTTTGTTGGTTCCTTTCTTGCTCCCTACCTGCCCTCTATAAGGGTTGTTTGACCTCCAAGGTTGCCTTTTGAAAAAGATGCAAGGGTCCATTTTGGCTCTTAAGTGCCCTCCACAAGGGCATTTGTCCTTCGGGCTCTTGGAAGACCCATTTGAACTTCTTGATTGAAAAAAGGGCTAAGTGTCGAACCTGTTTCTTTCCTACAGAGCTCGTAGAAACTAAGTTTTCAAAGTCCATAGATTTCAAGCCTTGGAGTCTGTAGAAATTGAGTATGTATTTATGAACCTGCCTGTACAGTCTATAGAAATGAACTTGCAAAGTCTGTAGATTCTAGCCTACAGAGTCTGGAGATTCAAGCCTACATAGTCCGTAGATTCAAGCCTATAGAGTCCATAGATTCAAGCCTGTAGAGTCCATAGATTTCTAAAAAATCTTTGAAAAATGAAGAACTTGAATGCTCAGAATAATATTTGAAAAGGGGAGAGAGGATTTTAGTCTGTTGAACCAAAATAGTTCATAGGTTGTCCCAAAAATGAGTGATATTTTTGGGGGACAATAGCTGGCTCCAGTTGGGGAACTTCCTTCAGTTGAAAACTTGAAATAGCTGAGGGGGGTAGATACTAGAATCTCCAGTGCCTTAAAGTATGCCATTGGGCTATGGAGTCATGCTACCCAAAAAAAAAAGTGCCAAAAATGAAAATGAAAAGCACAAAATAGAACTAAAGACTATACAAATATACATATGTACAGATGATCTTATCTGATGCCTCAAGATTTGAAGTGCTTCAAATGCTACCCACTATGAGATAGTGAAAATGGTGTTCTATCCTGATAAACCACTAAGAAACCATTTTCTCCCTAGAATCGGTGATGGGTGAATGGAACTCTCCACCAAGAATCACATTTTTTGTGCACTCCTTTTGGATCTCTCTTCTTGCCCCATGGTAAGATGTGGTCTTCAATCTAAAAATTGTAACTCCTTGCTCTCTTGGCGAAGAGTTCCTTTTGCTGACTTCAGATTACAACAGTATGGTACACTACTATAGCTCATTATTTTGTTGGTTCAGTCCAACACATGTTTTGATCAATAGCATCAAACTCTTGACAAACCATCAGCTCAACATCTACTTTGGTGTGAAGGAGTTTGACATCTTGGTCTTGAGCAACCTTCAATCCGAGCAACAAAGATTCACATTCAGATATGTTGTTGGTGTTTTTCAATTGCAACTTGCATGAAGGAAAAATATCTCCTTGAGGAGATATCAACACAGTCCCAGCTCTAGCAATGGTAGAAGAATTATTGCCATCAGATTCTAGGATCCAAACATCATCAAAAACTAATCTTTTTTAGATTTATCTTGATTGGAAGTGGTAGATGCTTTTTCATCTGTATTGTGCCCTACCAATTCTTCTAATGTTTTATTTGAATCAATTTTCATATTTTTACCTACAGGACTTTCATCTGCAAAAACATGAACACCCTCTGTGGACAAAAAATAATTACCCCTGCCTGAAGACTCAAATAGAATCTGAGCTTTGGGTGCTGATGTCTGAGTGACAACATATTTTGCTTCTTTTTTAGGGAGCAGTGTTTTCATGACACCTTTGATAGGGATCCTTGCCTTAGACAGGTCCATGCTTAGTTCTCCTCCCACATCCTTGCAAAAATTTCATCCAAGTAGAATGCCATAGGATGCTGGGACATCAGCCACCAAGACGGTCATCTTGATTCTCTTTTTTGAGAATGTTGCAAACACAAATTGGGCATCCCTGATCTATCCCAGTAGTGGCACTTGCTTTTTCTCCATGGAAAAGCATCTCCCAAATGTCTTGCCCAGTTTGAGGCCAAGAAATTTTTCCACTTTAGCAGGGATGATGTTATTTGAAGCTCTAGAATCAATGATGCAGTTGCTCAGCTTGTGACCATTTATCAATAGGGAAACATAGAAAGGATCTACTTTCCCAAGGGTAGCAGGAGGAGTAATGACAAGATTGTTTGGGATGGGCATGTTCCTTGGGGGATCATGAGTCACCTTTCTAATCTCTTGTCCTCAAGAATGGTTGTATTCTTCACACACTCCACCAACCTATCCAACTGCTCAGGGTTGGCTTGTAGGAATTCAAATTCAGTCATTTAGATTTTAGATTTCTTGACATGGTTAATTATGTCAAATGATTGAAATGGACTAGGAAGAGAGGATGGGATTTCATCATTTTGGTTTTTGGGAGGGGGAAGACTGGCCTACAAATTTGAAGTTGAAGGTGCAAAAATGTTTGATGTACTTACCTTTCTAGCAATCACCAGGTCCTTTGGTTGGAAAGGTAGAGTGGTTCCCTACTTAGCAATTGAAATTGTTGGTTGAGGTCACTCCTCTGTCTTCTCTTTATTAGCTTGCTAGGCTGACTAGTTCTTGGATCGGGTGAACAATGCGTATGATCCCTCATCTACTTTTCCTTCACTTCTGGGTTCATCCTGATAATTTAAAAAACTAATGTTGGAGTCGCCAGCTAATTCTTCTTCTTTCTTAGTGAAGAGATTAGCATCATTTTTTTGCTCAAACTCAGGTTGAAAAGAGAAATCATGTTCAATTTCCAGATATCCAACTGCTGAGTTGGTTGGGGGTGATTTAAGGGCAAGGTTCCTCTGTGGGGGATGAAGATGATTTGGCTGCCCTTGATTCCTAATAGCATTGCCTTGCTATGTCTGATTCTAAAATGCTCTCCTTGGCATATCTTGATAAGGAGGAGTAGACATACCTTAGGCCACTTGCTTTTTCAATTCTAGCAGTTCGTTTGCCAGGTTTTGCACCATTTGATCAGTGGTGGCTGAAGGTGGATACTCAAAAGATAAAGAGGATTTACCTCTATTAGGATCTCTCCTTATCTTTTCTACCAAGATAAGGTAATCTTCTAGCTCAGTAGCCAAGTCTTGAGCAGCCTCAAGGTGTATGTGTCTAGCCCGTCTCAGCAAAAAACTCACTTTAAGTAGCTGTGAGTTGACAAAGAAGCACTTGAGGTTTTCAAGTGTCAACTATGCAATAGCAGGAATCCTGTTCCTCAGCTTGTCAAACTTTGCTATGAAATCCCTCATAGGTTTATAAGGTTTCTTCTTCATATGTGTGAGCTGGGCCAGCGAAGCATGTGCATCTTCTGCAAGCTTGAACCTGGCTTCAAATTTAGCTCTAAGAGTATCCCATTCAATTATTAACCTAGCCTGTAGATGGTAGAACCAGTCTACAGCAGCACCTTATAGGGTTTCCACAAAAATCTTGACTACTATGTCTTCATACTCCACACCTATCACACCGCAGGCTATGCTGAAGGCTACAATGTGTTCATCAGGGTGAGTTCTCCCATTACCAAAGAATTTAGGGAAATTCTTCGTTGAACTATGTGGTAGCTCATGTAGGAGTGGAGTTATATTGAGTGGGCCAAAAGAGTTACCCCAGGGGCCTTGAAGTGCCATGATGGGATTATGAAAAAGAGGGATAACAAATCTGGGTGGCATGTGAATAGGCAAAGCTCTACTAATAGTATAAAAAGCAGTTCTACCTTGGGCTCTCTGGCTTCTTGTTTAGCATGGAGTTGCCAGATTGTAGAATAAAAATAGGAAAGAACTGGCCCTGCTTCAGCTTAAAGCTTGAGGCTTCAAACTATGCATTTTATCCCAGTGGCTTTGGTTTTGCAGATCAGATAATATAATGAAGATGGAGGAAGATGGTAAGGCTATAATGATAATAGGTAAGACATGAAATGGAGTCACTAGAATCTATAATGGATAAGGGTAGGGACTACTTCAATTTAAAACATGAGGCTTCCCATTACACATTCATCCCTAGTGGAGTCACCATAAATTGTTGGGTGAATATTTTGTCAACCAGCTAACTGGTGAGAAAAATAGGTCTCTTCAACCACAGCATAGGGAGATCAGTCATCCAAAGTTGTAGGTTTACCACATCTAAAGGGGACAAATCTCTCCTCTCATTAAGGGGAGGTTCCCTATTAAATATGAGGTGATATATACTATATATGTGTGTGTGTGTGTGTGTGTGTGTGTGTGTGTGTGTGTGTGTGTGTGTGTGTGTGTGTGTGTGTGTGTGTGTGTGTGTGTGTGTGTGTAGAAAATAACACTAAGAGGTAGGATACACCATCCATCTCTCTTCTTTCAAAGATGACGTTCACAAATAAATGAAAAAATCCTAGTGAAAACACTGAAGGCACTTCTCTTCTTTCAGAAGTGTTCTTGCAGGGAACATCAAGAGTTCTTTCAGGTAGGATAAGTGACTAGTAACAGGGTGCAATAACTAGCAAAATGAAGTGTAGCACAAAGTATCCACTTCAACTGCCCAAAGAGTGAGATACAAAGGATAATGGGGGCATAAAGTCATCCCAAAATAGTCAACACAGAAATAATAAATAAACACACACTGAAGACAACTATAACAGCATAAAGTCTGAAAGTAACTAACTTCAGGACATCTTCCTTATCACTTCCACTAATTCTACTTGTTAGATTAAATAAACAAGAATGCATCTAGAAGACAAACATAAGAACAATCTCCTAAAATGGCACAAGCTATAACAGCAAAAAATCTGCAAGTAATGTGTTTTCTCATTCAGATAAAATAATATGAACAACAATCTGAGCTCAAAGTCTCAGTATTCACCTTTCAATTTGGGCACAATTTTGCTCCTATGATAAAAAAGATATCTCTCATATAAAATGAGAGATTACAATATATAGCACCCTAAGAAAGACTTGGGTGCTTGTTTTCATGAAAAAGGCCCATGCTGAATTGAATGTCTTCAATGTGCCTTCTGTTTTGTCTGGAGGGACCATGCTAGGAATAGTGCATTATCATAACTATGGCATGTCCATTCCTCTAATATGTCTCTTCCTTATTCCGGATCATCTGGTATGTCCCCTTTAATGTCTGCATAGCTATCCATTTTGTGTTTACTCCAAATGAGACAAATAGGCAGTGCCTTCAATGTTTGCAAGCCAAAATATATGCTTAGTTGACTGTTCCACCTACTGAAATTACTTATATGCAGATATTTCAGGCTTTTCCCTCTTTTAGCTTTTGTCTTTTCCAGCTTTGTCTCTTCTTGGAATTTAAGCTCTCAGGGCTACGTTCCCAGCTTTACTGGCTCTTTATGCTCCTTCTCTCAGCAGTTCTTCCCTTTGGCATTTTAGCCTTCGAGTGCATTTGGGTCCGCACTCAAGCCTTCAAAGATCCATGATTATTTCATTACCACAAATTTGATGTCTATTGGCCCATCGTTTCTTGAAATCCAATGGCTAGTTCAGTGCTCTGAATTTGATAGCTATGGGGACATCGCCAGACTTTTAAATCTCAACAGCTAGTTCACGACATTCAACTTTGACGTTTGCAGGCCTGTCACTTTCCTCGACAATTCCTTCAACTTTGTCATTTGATCTTTCTCAGAGGGACCTACCCTTTGGGGCCTTGATAAATGATCCACTTCCTTCGGTGAGATCCTCTCGCAAGGGTACTTACCCTTTGAGATCCTTCAAGTGGCCTTCGGCCTTTATTTCCTTCAGTGGACTTTTGTTGGTTCCTTTCCTACTCCCTGCCTGCCCTTTGCAAGGGCTATTTGACCTCCAAGGTTGCCTTTCAGAAAAGATGCAAGGGTCCATTTTGGCTCCTAAGTGTCCTCTGCAAGGGCACTTGTCCTTTGGGCTCTTGGAAGACCCCTTTGAACTTCCCAATTGAAAAAAAGGCTAAGTGTCAAACCTATTTCTTTCCTACAGAGTCCGTAGAAACTAAGTCTATAGAGTCCATAGATTTCAAGCCTTAGATTTCATAGAAATCGAGTTTGTAGTTATGAACCTGCCTACAAAGTCTGTAGAAATGAACCTGTAGAGTATGTAGATTCAAGCCTGCAGAGTCCATAGATTCAAGCCTACAGAGTCCGTAGATTCAAGCTTGTAGAGTCCGTAGATTCAAGCCTGCAAATTCCGTAGAT
Source organism: Torreya grandis (assembly GCA_037957365.1). Classification (NCBI taxonomy): domain Eukaryota; kingdom Viridiplantae; phylum Streptophyta; class Pinopsida; order Cupressales; family Taxaceae; genus Torreya; species Torreya grandis. The sequence goes on from JARHVA010003645.1 coordinate 648,655, forward strand.
TTTTGAAAAAGCTTTGAAAAATGAAGAACTTGAATGCTTAGAACAATTTTTGAAAAGGGGAGAGAGGATTTTGGTGTGTTGAACCAAAATAGTTCATAGGTTGTCCCAGAAATGAGTGATATTTTTGGGGGACAACAAATATACCATTAACATCAATAAATTCATCATTTGAGAAGATAAAATCACCACTGGGACAATAGCAAATTCATATTTCCTATACTTTAAGTACATTTATTACTCAAAAAATTCAAATTTCACAAACCAAGAATGATACTTATTGATACCCCACTCCCATATAGTCGTTAGTTCCTTCACTCGCTAATTATGCTGCTCATCAGCTAGAGTACAGTCCATCTAAATTAATTTCTTTTATAAATCTAAAGCGAAAAAATCCTAGGTGGCAAGGGTGTAAATGATTTCAAATTCACCCCCTACCTCTTATTTATTCACCCCCACACAATTCCTCCCCCCCCCCCACTCCTCACACCTTCCCTTAATCCATTTTTATCATTCCTTTCATTTTGAGAGCCCATCCATGTCATTTATCCTCACATGTCCTCTCGAGGGGGCATTTAGCTATCTCATTAATCACTCAAGCCACTTAGGGCATAATTTTACATGCTTGCCATCTAATTTCCTTTATTCTTTGAAAAACTATTGTTTCTTCTAGTCACAACCCCTTTCAAAGAAGGAAAAATGTAGACACCTAAATTCCACTACTGTAGTCTCAAAATTTATCTACTAATCATCATCGTTCTTCATTTCACTAATTATCCTTACTAGCTCATTCGTCATCAAAAATATAATTTTTATTCTAATTCCCCTAACATTACCCCTTTTAATTAATCCATATTAGTTAAATTAATTAATCAATAATTTAATCATGCACCTAAAATTCTAAATAAATAATTAAAAATAAATAAAAAATTAGCCAAACCACCTCATTATCCCACTCAACTAACCTCATGTAATCCCCCTAAGCTCATCATATAACCATTAACCAACTTGCACAAACCTCATAAAAACATTCAAAGGCATTCAAACATCTTCATTTCAGACATTTTACATCTTAACAATCTCATTTAAGACATTCTTACACATTACAACAAACTTATTTAAGACATTAAACAATGTCCATTCAACTCATTCAATTCCCTTTCAAAAAACTTGACCACTCCTTTCAATTAACTCATAAATCCTCAACAAATCCATTGAATGCATATGACCTGTAGATTGAAGATCCACCATCCAAATTTGATTATAATAATTAAATTTAGATTAATCTAACTGTCTATTTTCCCTCTAAAACATCTATAAATTGACATCACTTCGTCTATTTTGATAGACCATCACATAATCTATCTAAATTATCATTGTACATCCACTTGAGAACAAATATATCAATCAAATTATCATCACACTGCTATAATATCTTGCATAGGAGTTTCATTTGAGCAACCACATATCAAGTGATCAAAAGCAAATCCAAGATAATGAAGGAAAGGTGTTTTCATCATTGGTAAGTGAAGGTACATCTTATGTTTTCTCTTTTAAAGCTATATCTAAGGTTTATGTTGAGTTTAGAATAGGAGTTAATTTCTAGTCTTATTTCTTAGCTTACATTCTAAATTCTATCATTTACAATTATTATAAAATCACAAATCTAAAACCCTAATAAAATTGCTAAAAATGATAGGAGAACCCTAGGACAAATTAGGGTTTGTAATATTCAATAATAAATGGGTTCACCAATATTTGTTATAATAATTAGATATTAATAAAGTATTAATCTAAATACGACAAACTGCTAATTAAATCAAAATGCATATAATATATAATAATCACACATGATTGATTTACAACTTATTATTTTTAAAAATATGTTAAAAGAGGAAACTACTAAAGACAAATAACTTAGCTAGAACTCAGACCTAATAGATTGAAATGAAGACTATGTAATCAACTATGAGAGTATGTGAGGTCATTATGAATCAGGAACAAGGTTCCATTTTAATCTGAGATAAGGCCACATTATTTAGACAAGGTCAGGTTACACCGATGTCTATATGATGTACCAACATTCAGTAGATTTTTTCTCTCTATGAAAATTATGATGAGTGTGCCTCCACCTATAGGTCATGTGTGTATGATTTTATTCTTTTAATTCACTGTGGGAGCCACTGTGTATTTTCTTCTTCACTTAAAATTCTAGTCTAATGACAAAGAGAAATAAATGCAGTAAAATAGAAAAAAGGGGTAAGGGATTAAATTTGTACTTAACCTAAACACCATGTATGGAGCATTTTATACATACCAATGCTTTGAAGAGGGATCAAAATCCATGTAGTTATCCCTTGCTATGGTGGTGTGTGTGAAATACTAAATAAATATTATATGTTGGTGCAATCTTAGTATATTTAGACAATGACTTATAACCTTGCTGGTGTAATCAAATTTGTTTTTAGGATTCTTGGGTTTTACGAACTTAGAATTAGGAAGAATAGGTAATTTCATCTCAATGTGTAGTTCAACAATTCTAACAATTTATAAAAAAGAAGCCTCTAGTGAGAAATGAATAGAAAATGTGTTTATATAGTGATCCTTTTGGGATTTCTTTGAATTGGGCTTGTGAAACATGCAAGATGACACATTTAGGTAAATTTTAAATTTAGAAACTAGTTGTTATTTGGCAAGAGGATGAAACTTATTGATTCAAACATTAGTGGTCAACAAGATTGTCTCAAAAGCATGGTTTCATCTAAGGATCAAAGACAATCAAATTGTAAGTATGAATTAGTCAAGGGATGAGCTTAGGCTATTTGGAATCAGAAAAAAGAAGAATTATATCATATTTGTTTTAAGGTAGAGGGTCATACACGTAAAAGTAAAATAAAACTTGTTTAAAACTATGGAATTGAGCATCGACTAAGTGTACATAGAAAATGGTCATAAGTACATTTTTTTAATATTAAATGTTAATTTTAATGACAACAATTTTATACTTATTTTTTAATTGAATATATTTTTAAAAAAAAACTAATATGGTGACCATTAATAATTATGAATTTTTCTTTACCAATGATGAGAGGTTGTTAAATAAAGACATTACCAATCAACCTATTAATGTGGCCATTGAAAATAATGAGAAAACATTCCAATTCTATGAAATTACAAATAAAATTTTCATATTATTATATGTGTTTATTATTTATTTGTTAAATATACTCATTTATTAGTTAATAAAGAATTACATTTAATTATAAATTCAATAAATTTTTAAAATCATAAACAATAAATTTTTTTTATTAAGAATAAATTTTTTCAATAAAGTTGAAGTCTCTAGCCTTATACCACCTTATCAGAAAACAATTTGAAACCATTATTAAGTGTCTAAATTATTTTAGACACTTAATATAATGGTTTAAAAAATTACGTAGATAGGGTAGCCTTACACCAACACATGACAATTTAAAACCAATATTAAATGTCTAAATGATCTTAGACACTTAAAACAATGGTTTAAAAAATTACTTTGATAGGGCATAGAAAAGCCAAGAATTTTAAATCCATTGGGAAAGTGTACCCTCAAAAAGGAACTCTCCAATCTATGATTAGAGCACTAGGTATTTATAAGATATGGTTTTGATAAATTTTGATGTGATGCATTCTTTTTATTTTTAAAATTTATGATGCATTCTTTTTATTTTTTCAATTAAATTTTAATTATGTATTCCTTACACATTCATTGATTATTTATATGTATATATATAAGTATATTTATGATATACATTTAAATTTTGAGTTTTTTTATTTTTATTTATTGAAATATATTTTAATAATGTAAAAGTTTTATATTTTATTATAGTCTATTTTTTATAAATTATAATAAATGTTTAATTTTTTAAAGATTTTTTTTAATGTTTTGAAAAATCTCAAATAAATAATTCCATTATGTTTGGTAGGTTTTAAATTATATTTATCTCATGTAATTGCTACATTTTAAAATAATTTTTAGAATTATTTCATATTATTTTTTAGAATTTCAATTGTATGTAATGTAAGAAGATGTTTTGATGTCTTTCAATTTTATTAATTAAAATAATTTATCATACAATTTAAGAGGTGGTTTTTAAAAAAAATCAATAAATCTTGTATTTAATTTTTTTGATTGAAATTGAATTTTATTTTATTAATACATATAATAATCATTTTTAAATTCTTAAACTATTTATTAAAGACAACACAAAAATAATCTCTATCAAATTCCCTTAATAATTCTTTTATAACTCTTTCCTTATTACTTAAAAAATGATGAAAATTCAACAAATTGAAATACCTAATACTTGAATTATAAACTATAATATATGTAACAAACACAAAATAAAAATAGTAATGAAAAAGAGAAACAATATCATAACACTTAGCCAATGTTACCAATCCAGTAATTGATTCTTAAATTTAGAGATTAAGTAGTGTAAATTTTCTATTTCAGTTGTACTAGATCAATGCCCTTAGCATGTCATTGGCTATATATAATTTACAAATATTCTTAATCCTCCAATCATATGCTTACAATAGACCCAAATAGATCCTCGTTGATGTCATTATTGGCTTAAAAATCATCAGTGGTCTTAATTTATTTAAGAAATACTAAAAATTTATACTTTGAAATTTGGGGATAATATCTTTAGATTTTTTTAAATATTATCTAATTTCTATCTTGAGATTGAAGCAAAAATCATTTCTTTGATTATAAGTTAGGAGCCCCTCCATTAATAAATGACCTTAAGATATTTCCAAATTCTATCCGACTCCAATTCTAAATGTTTGAATTTAGAGAGTTTTTTTATAACATTTATAATTCCTTTAAAAACAATTAACATTTTTTTATATGATTTATTTTTAACTTGATTACTAATATATTATATAGATTTTCAATTTGATTTTTGACATTTTTTTAAAAAAATTATGCATTTTATTTATTTTTTTCGTTAATTAGTTGTAAGTAACGCAAGCAAATATCTCATAAAATGGTATTGACTTTAATATTACATAAATTACATACTTCGTTTTTAAAAGATAATAAATGATTTTTACAAATGATTTTTTTTAATTGAAATTTTATTTTTTCACAAATTAAATATATAAAATATTTCTTTTAACTTAATATCATAAATCCAAAAGCGTTCATTTTACCAATTTCCTACTTCCCCTGTTTCTAATGTATATAATCTCAATTTTTTATTGATTTAAAACCCTTGCATATTCTACGCACAAATTATTATTTTTTATTTTTAGATAAGGCAAACGCTTTTGAAAATAGAATTATGAACCAGACATCGTTTTTTGACTGGAGCTTTGAACTGGTATAGGACACAAATGGGGCCCATTCCCACAATAAGAAATAGAAGAAGACAAAAACAAAAAACACAAAAGACACCGTCCATCAAGAGAGCAAGAGAAGAGAAACTGAATCCACCGATCTCAATACAATAGCACAAAACACCCTAAAAGGCTAGAAGAAAGAGAAGAAAAACCAAAGAAACCCTAAAAAGAAGATAGAAAAAACAGCCAAACCAAGCTTTGCAAACCGTCCTTCAAGAAAACTTATCCACAAGCCGATTTTACTCTACGTCTTCTTCTAAAAAAATCTTCCAAAATACATTAAAAACTAGTGTTGATGAGAAAATGTACTTCCGACCTGAAATGTTCTCCCTCCAAACGACGACCCTTCTTTTTAAGAGAGAGACAAATATTATCCATCCGTTCGCTCGCCTTCCCAATTAACATGCCCATTCCAACTTTTGACGAAAATGCTAACGAAAATAAATTCACAATCACAAATTAATTAATTCATGTCCGAAGTCGATGCCACCCACACCATGTGACACTTACTAAACATGCCACATTCAATACTATTTTTACTACTACATATTTCAATGTAGTTTGGAAATTTATGCCACATGTGTGGAAAGCCCACCGAATTCGCGTCCACGTGGGTTAGCTAGGCGCCTCCTTTTTTGGATTGGAGCATAATTTCCATGGATAATTTTGAAGAAGGTTTTCCCGGATTTTCCTTTTAAGGTTCGGCATTCTTTTACTTACATAATAACTTCGGTTTTTGGTGGGTGTATGATGAAAAAATAGTTTTACATTGACATTATTTATTTTTATATATTTTGATTGATTGGCAATTTAGATTATTTGGTTTGATATTTGGAGTTGAATGTGAGGAGTCTTTCTATAAATTTATGGATGGTATATAATAAGTCTTCATTATATAGTATAAATAATTTAGAAATTGAATTCACTATTAGGATTATTTTTATATATTGCCAAAATTAAGTGAACTAATTTCAAAATTTAATATATTTATTTATAATTAGCATAAAATATTATAATGAAATTTAAATTTCTTTAATTTAGTTAGTAAATTAAATGTAGTTTGTATACAATAATATTTTAGAAGTAAAAAGAAATGATAAGGGTTTAAGAATAATATTCGATTTATGGTGAATTTAGTAATAATGGACAAAAATAGACAATGCAGAACAAACCCAAATGACAAAACGAATAAAACTTAAAAAATTTAGAGTAAACAAAGATTACAACCTAATATACGAGCATCTAAAAATATTAATATGCTCTTTTACATGTCGATATCAAGTTAGATATATAAATATTAGCTCCTCTCCTTTAAATATCTTAATAAAACATTTCTTTGTTTCTCATACATATTTTATATATATATATATAGGATGAATCTTAATCCAATCCTCTTTCTAACCAATGTTTTTATTTTAAAAACTATTTTCTCTCGTTGACATTAATTATTTTATACTCTTTAAATATGAAAAGTACAAAAATCACATCAAAAAAATTACCTATAAAATAATTATGCCTACAAAAACTTAAAAAAATATATAAATAAAATATTTAAATTTATAAAAATAATTTTAAAATATATTTAATTTAAATTATTAAAAAATATATATAAAAAAACATAAAACATATTTATAACTAATCAACTATTTTATTAATAAAAAACACTTTGACCATAAATATAATTCATAGTAGGCAATCTATAATAACCACTAGACATTGATATTATGATATGGATCCTACCTATGCTAATGTTAGAAAATGTCAATATCATTATATTTTTAAGAATTGGAAAGAATTCTTTTCTTTTTTAAAAAACAGATGTTACTTTTTTGGGAGGTAAATTATTGGTCAAGACAATTTGTATGACCAAATTTTGAAATAGGAAAGTTTATTAAATTAGAAAATTATTATACATTTCAATATTATGTAAGGTTTTCAATAATATCAATTATATTATTAAAAACTTATGTAATTTTAAAATTATATATTATATTTTTTATTAAAAATATTTTTTGAATATATATTTATTGTAGAATGGTATTTAAGGAGAGTGGTGAATTGTATTATCTATAATATGATAATAATTAAAAGTTAATTTTGAATTTGATATCTATTTAATTATCATAAAATAGTTTCAATTTTAGATTTGACATTTATTTGACCATTATTTAAAAGTTTTTCTTTTTTATTTGGAGAAGTCCATTGAAAACTTATAAATATATGGTAAATAATATTTAACTTTTGAGCTATTAGAAATTGATTTTATTATATGATTCAATTTAGTTATTTGTTGTTATCATATTTCTATGTTTATATGATAGAATTAATGCAATTAATTCGGATAAATAAATTTTATACAATCATGTGGAATAAATTTATTTATCATGTTGTAACTATTTCATATCATTTGATTTTGATATCATGCTCGAATGACTAACGTTTATTTTTTGATTGTGACGTAGGTATAACCCCTTGATATGAGTGAAAACATCATCAAAAAAGAGAAATTAAATACGAACTATAGTCAATAGAAAAAGAATCATATACACTCATTTGTGATCATTCTAATTACATGTTAGACTTAAACACCTTCTTTCACCTATTTAACATGAATAATAATCATTTAAATTTGGATGATTCACTATATGCTCAATATTACATTTGTCTTCTTAAATAGACAATTTTATAAAATACATTTATTGTAATAATTACTAACAGTGATATCAATTGGATAAGATTGTGTGTACCTACTATTACAATAAATAAACATATGATTAGAAGACATCAAGACAAAAAAATAAACCAGGTGGGGGACACGGAGAGAGAGAATTCAACTACTAGTTGATATCATCCAGATATGCCCAACACTTTATAAACTGTGGTTGAATTATATGTATGTTCTAATTTTGAAAACTAAACTTCTCTGACAACTGTGTGTTGATACTCTTGCCTAAGTCCAACTATGTCAAGCGTAAAAAATAATTAATTTGTGATGTGAAGTTGTGCTATAACATTAATTAACTATGATTTCTTTTGTTTTGTATGCATTTTAACTGTTTGGATTGTGCCTTACAGATTTGAATAGCTTTTACCTTTACTGCATTATCAATTTTGGACTATGTTTACATTCCCTTAAATTGTGATTTGATATTAGTAGTTCATTACTAAATTATTACATAGAAAAGTTTGGTTTTCTCATGAAATGATGAATTAATTATAAATTATAAGTTGAAATATTAAGAATACAAGGAAAAACATAAATAAAGGATAGTGGGTTTTTATAAAATTTGTAAAGAGATTTTTATTCTAATTGATCGGAAGAAAATCTAAGTGTTTCATACGGAATTCGAGTTGTCAAATGTGCAGTGAAGAAAAATAAAATAAAAACAATAAAATTTAAACTGTAATTTAGATTATAAGATTTTTATGAAAACACATAAAACTTTAAATTATAGGTCACATATATAATTAAAACACAAAAATTAAATATTTTAAATTCTCTATTTTAGTCTAGCATAGCTAATCATACATTTAGCATGCCAATCTTGACTTCTTTTCTTCTCCATCTCAACAATTTGCTCATCAAAAGTGATCTCATTATAGATGGTCTTTCCTTTAAAACAAATCATACATCAAAACCCAATGGACTTATGATGTTCTTTATAGATGGTCTTTCCTTTAAAACAAATCATACATCAAAATCCAATGGATTTCTGATGTAAGTTAAAACAATACACCTTGGAAAGCATACAATTTTTAGTACCAACATTAGTCTATAAAAAATATTTGATTCTATTTTACAAGAGTAGTGAAAATGTGTATAGTAATGGGGTCGTTGAAATGAGCATAATGGATGAGGCACATTTTTAATTTCCTTATTACCCTAGCATTGAATCTTTGTGCTATTTCAGTTTTTATGAAGATTTAAACATTTTGGATGGATTTTATAAAAAATTGGAGTTAAGATACCGATTAAGGTGTATTAGATTATTGATTCTTAATGTAATTAAGGTAATTCAACACTAATAAGTGTTTAGATGAAAACGTGGAATTTATTCATCATAAAAGACAATCCAATGTAACTATAATTCTTTATAATTTTGACAGACTATCTAAATGATCTTTAAAACAAAATAAACACACTTTACACAAATATGACCATATGACCATAGGCCTATCTAGAGTAGATTTGTATCTTTTTCATGATCAATGGGAAATTGAATATGATTGTGGATGGTCAGTTAAGTTGCCTAGCCAAAATTATATGGAGCCTAACTTGTGGCAATGACTGTCAGGTTGTAGCCAAAGGTTAAGCTTACTTTTCGATCTCTGGATTTATTAGAAATGAATATAAATTTAGTCTTTATCTTATTAAATATTGTCCCCTTAAGTGATGAGTGTAGTGACTAGTAAGTTGTTAATGATTAGTTTCATAAAGTGAAAGCTTAAAATTAATGGTGTATAAAATGATAGCAATTGTTAGGTACTAACAAGACTATATTATGTGGGATGATAAGTATTTTACCTACTTGATTGGTATTTAATTAACAATTATTTTCAAGTTATGAGATTGGACACATACAACATTAAAAATAAAATTATGATATAATTTGAAGCAATAAAATGTTATAATGTCTTAAATATTATTCATAAGTATCATGAGTCTATAAATAGATTAAGGCTTAGTACTAGACCCACGAGTTGGGTAATATATCTTCGAGAAGATTATTTGAAGGCTTTGATATAATGGTTGATGTCTTCTTCAATATGGAAGTGTTTCAAAGAATTAGAAACTAAACAAGTGAAAATACTTTAGGAATGGTAATTAAACTATGAAGACTTAGGTCAATGTTATGGTGGACTACAACTTGTGTGGTGAGGTTAATATTATGCAGTGCTAAAATATGAATTGTTTTCCAAGTCTAAGATAAAAATATTAACATCACCACATATCTAAGGACTTATATAATGGTAATATAACACATGCATGATGAAATTCTACATGAGGGAAGAATGAGGTTACCATGATTAACCTAACATCTAGTAAATACAAGTTGAGTTAGAACATTTAAGATGTATATAGTGTTAAGCTATAATGAATAGCTTTATAAAGGGTATTCATTTGGATACCAATCTTTTATCGTCAGTAGACGCTCCTTTGAATCCTTTTGTTTGTTAGAGAAAACCTGCGACAGTAGGCAAGGGCCAAACGGCTACGGCTTCACTATTACCACTCAAAAATAAATATTACACTCTTTTTACAATATATCAAGTTTCTAATTCTCAGTTTCCTTCAAGAGGTAAGAGAAGAGCATACGCTTGATTAGGCTACTAGATTCCTAAGGCTTAGAAATTTTTCAATGATCTATGCTAGTAGAGAGGCTTTATTTATAGCAATTGGGAGGTCCTACCTAGAATCTTTGCCAAGGCGGTGTCTGTCCCATCATGATTTAAAACATAAAAGTTAACTACAGTGATATACTATTGGATGCACTGGATGAAGACGTTTGGCTTGGTGGGTCCAACATGGCTTCCGCTTCAGTGAGCAAATCGTCTTCACTAATTGGCTGAAAGAGACACCTTAGCTGGAATATACTGGAAAGATGCCAGTGTTGGGGTCCAGCATCATATACATGACAGCGTGGGTTAATATAAAAGTAAGATTCCCATTCCAGCTGTCGGTGAATGATCGTATGTACTACGGTGTCTTGGTCATGATTTTCTTCTTCATGGATATCGTGTGGACCATATCTTGCAATCCACCTGTATAGATGTTCATTGTGAGATGACCTTATCTTAATCTGCCATGTCCACATAGGACACTTTATAAGTTTAGTAAACTAGTGAAATAATAATTCACTATTTAGTCATTGAATAGTGATTACACCTATACTTCTATGGTGGTCTACTTATATGGAGGCTGTGAAAGACATCTGTAGATCTGATCTTACAGCATAAGAAATCTAGGTATATCGTGGATGCAACCCTTCTCTAAGAATCTGTTCTTGAACAAGAATATTTAGAGAAGCAAATCCCTAATTATAAATTTTAATTAAATTAAAACCAGAATAGGGTTGATGCATTAATGTTGTTGGTGGATTTCTACTTAGCCAATATGTTGTAATATTATTAGTGCCTTTTTTGTGATTGACATAGAAATTAAACTGATAGAAAAATGCCTGCCATCTAACATATTTACCGCGACCATCTTTCTGACCATGATCCTTTTCTCTAAAGGGCAAAAATCTAGTACAATCATTTTTTACAATAAAATGTGGCAGATGAAGAATTTTTAGCATAAATTTATTTCAACATTTTTTCACATAATAAATCTCTTTATCATAAGAGATCCATTTTAAGATATCTGCACTAAATACTCCACTAGAGAATTCACACATGAATTCTTTATTGTTATATTTACAAACAAGCATTCCTCCCCATGCAATGTCTGAGGCATCAGTATAAACCAAAAATTGGTCTAATTTTGGAATGTGTAGTTCAGGAAGCAATGATACTTTGGCTTTTATTTTCTAGATGGTGGATATGTGTTTGTCCCTCCATTGGAAAGCTTTCCTTTTCTGGAGAAGTTCCTAGAGTATAAATATGTCTTCACCAGAGTGAGGGTAAAAGCTATTCAAATAATTTAACAATCCTGAAAATGCTTGAAGCTTCTGTTTGTCAAGCTTCTCAGGAAAACTGATAACCTTTTCTTTGATATGCGGCTGGACTTGTAATTTGGAATCTTAGACAATCATTCCAAGGAAATTACATTGTATTCTATATAGCTAAATTTTGGTTTCAGATAGAACTATTCCTACATTTTCTGCTAGCTGTTGGGGATCAACCAACAATGGATTACACTTGTGAAAGCAATAAATGCGGAAATAAATCAGATAGATAAGTAACTGAAATGATAAATAGCATAGAACAAGATATACAAGAAAACACCCTGAAAACTTGTATTAAAACTCTTTACAATAGGAATACAATTGAAGAAACTTCGTTCTTCCACACCTCTCTCAGATGCACACAAGATCTCTCACTAGATCTCTATTCCTCAAGAGCTCTCTCTCAAGTACAATCAAATCCAACAACCTGGATTGATGCAACTCAGTACTGTCCTTCAAACATTCACAATGTTCTACTCATACTATTCCACACACTAAGCTAAGAAGATCTTTCCTACATATAGAAATAGGAAACTTGAGCATGCTCTTACAACAAACAGTTAAGCCTCTTCAACAAGGGCTCTAAAAATAATATTGCTAATAATAGAGATGCAAGCTTGAGTCTACAACTCAAACTTATCATGCAAACACTCGCTTCTGTCCTCAGAAATAGCTTTCTGGACACGCAGGTAACCGACGTCGGTTCCTGCCTGTTCGCCTGTGACCATCGCCGGTCGACCCTACCACCGACGTCGGTGCCTCTGTAACTGCAACTGACCGACGTCGATCGCTCCTGACCGACGTCGGCGTCTGTGTAGACCTGAACCTGTTTGAGTTTGCTCCTTGGTGAAGCTTTTAGCTCCACACCCTAACAATCTCCCACTTGGAGATAAACCAGCTGCACCAGTACCTATACAGAAACATCTTCTAGCTCCTCCATCTTCAACTCAATCATGAAGACCAATAGAAGTTGAATGAAGATTCAACTTCTCCTTAGTAACCGGCTTTGTTAGCATATCAGCAGGATTCTTGTCTGTATGGATTTTCTCCAGCTTCAACTCACCATCTTCCAATACCTGCCATATGAAGTGGTACCTTAGCTGTATGTGTTTGGTTCTTGAGTGAAAAGCTGAGTTCTTAGCCAAATGGATTGCACTCTGACTGTCACTGTACAATCTGCAACTTCCATGCTCCCTACCAAGCTCTTCCATGAACCGTGTCATCCATATCATCTCTTTGCTAGCTTCTGTAGCTGCAATATACTCTGCTTCTATAGTTGACAAGGCTACAACCTTCTGCAACTTAGATATCCAGCTAACCGTCGTTCTGCCTACAGTAAAAACATAACCTGTAGTGCTTCTCCTTCCATCCAGATCACCTGCCATATCTGAATCTACATAGCCATGTAGAGAAGTATCTGAACCTCCATAGCACAAGTGTCTACTACTGGTTCCTCTCAGATATCTAAGGATCCATTGAACTGCTTTCCAATGTTCCTTTCCTGGATTGGCCATATACTTGCTTACTACTCCCACTGCTTGGGCAATATCCGGTCTAGTACACACCATTGCATACATCAAACTTCCTACCACGGAAGAATATGGAACCTTACTCATGTACTCTACCTCATCATGTGAATTAGGACATTGTTCTTTGCTCAACTTAAAATGTCCAGCCAAAGGTGTGCTTACCGGTTCAACATCCTGCATATTGAACCGTTTCAACACCTTGTCCACATAATCTTCCTGAGACAATATCAACCTGTGATTTTTCCTATCCCTCTTAATGCTCATGCCAAGGATTTTCTTAGCTGCTCCCAAATCCTTCATAGCAAACGTTTGAGCTAATTTCACCTTAAGCTCAGAGATATCCTGCATGTGAGATCCTGCAACCAGCATATCATCAACATACAACAATAGAATAATATATCTACCATTATCAAATCTCTTGAAATACACACAATGGTCTGATTGACACCTACTGTAGCCATGCTCAGTCATAAACCTGTCAAATTTTAAATACCATTGCCTAGGAGCTTGCTTGAGGCCATACAAGCTTTTCTTCAACCTGCACACAAACTTCTCCTTACCCTTGACCTCAAAACCTTCTGGCTATTCCATGTATATTTTCTCATCCAAATCTCCATGAAGAAACGTTGTCTTAACATCTAGCTGCTCAAGATGCAAATCCTCAAAAGCAACCAAAGACAATACAACCCTTATTGAAGTCATCTTAACAACAGGAGAAAAAATCTCACCAAAGTCAATACCTGGCTTTTGTGCAAATCCTTTAACAACCAATCTGGCCTTATATCTCATCTGTCCATCCTCACCTTCCTTCAACCTGTAGGTCCATCTGTTCTTCAGTGTTCTCTTACCAGCTGGCAATTCAACCAAATCCCATGTTTGGTTCTCTCTTAAGGACTCCATCTCCTCAACCATGCCACACTCCCACTTACTCCTGGACTCCACCTATAATGCTTCTTCAAAACTCTCTGGTTCTCCACCATCAGTTAGCAATAAATAATATAAGGAAGGAGAATATCTAATTGGAGGCTTACTTACCCTTTCAGACCTCCTGATGGGTGTCTTAGACTTGTTCTCAACAATCTGTCCACCCAAATTTTCTGATAGTGACCGACCTCGGCCACCTGTAGACCTGTTACTGGCCGACGCCGGTTCTTCCTGGCTGACGTCGGTTCCTGGTCTGCCGACGTCGGTCTTTGTATGACCGACATCAGTTTCTGTACTGCCGACGCCGGTTCCTAACCTGCCGACATCGGTCTCTGTGTTTTCCTGTAAGTGATTATTTCCTTTTCCCGCGAGCTCATTTTGGACCATAACTTCGTCCAATTCACTATTGCTCTGCCCAGATTGATCCAGCTTCCTTATCTGATCACTGTACATCACTCTTTCATTGAAAACAACATCACAGCTCCTAATTACCTTGTTAGTTCCTAGATTCCAAAATCTGAAACCAAAATCATCTGAGCCATAGCCAATAAACGTGCACCTCATAGACTTAGCGTCAAGCTTCTTTCTATTTTCCTTATCTATGTGCACAAAGGCTTCACAACCAAAAACTTTGAGATATGAGAGATCTACCTTTTTACCTGTCCATGCCTCTTCTGGAATTCCACCATCCAGAGCTGTAGAGGGTCCTCTGTTGATCAGGTACACTGCGGTGTCAACTGCTTCTACCCAAAACTCTAAGGGCAACCCTGCATGCAATCTCATACATCTTGCACGCTCCATGATAGTTCTATTCATCCTTTTAGCAATACCATTCTGCTGAGGTGTCCTTGGAACCGTCCTTTGCCTACAGATTTCGTGAGTGTAACAATACCAGTTAAACTTAAGACTGCAAAACTCACCGCCATTATCGGATCTCAAGCACTTTAATCTTCTGTCTATTTCATTCTCAACCATGGCTTTCCAAATCTTAAAAGTCTCAAAAACATCAGATTTCTTTTTAATACAGTAGATCCATACCTTCCTTGTAGCATCATCTATGAATGTGACATAGTACCGTGATCCGCCAATAGAGGCTACCTGAGCCGGTCCCCACACGTCTATGTGAACAAGCTGCAACTTCTGTCTTTCCTTAGTAGACCCAGTTTTAAGAAAACTAACCCTTTTTTGTTTTCCAAATACACAGTGCTCACAAAATTCTAGATCCATATTTTTCAAATCTGAAAGCATACCTTTAGACTTAAGAATTGACATCCCCTTCTCACTCATGTGGCCAAGCCTTGAGTGCCACAATTTAGCATCCACATCTGAAGTAGATAAAACTGAAGGAGATTTGTTAGTAACACAATTACACAAATAGAGAGTACCTTCTCTCTTACCTCTGGCCATAACGAGTGCACCCTTGGTCACCTTCCAAGAATCTGTTGTGAGAGTTACTGTACAACCCTCATCACCTAGCTTACCTGCAGAAATCAAATTTCTCTTCAAACTAGGAACATGCATCACATCTCTCAACACCCATGTGTTGCCATTCTGCATCTTTAGCTGCACTTTACCTTTGTCAGTGATCTTACAAGGCTCATCATCCCCTAAGTACACTATTCCAAAATCTCCTTGGATATAGTCACTGAAATATTCCCTGTTAGGAGTAGCATGGAAAGATGCACCAGAATCTAATACCCAATACTCTATATTATTATGCAGAGAGAAAATTAAAGCATCTTGTGCAATACCTGCAATCTTGGCTTCTTCCTTTCCTTCGTGCTGATTGTCCTCCTTAGGCTTTGACCAGCAATCTCTGCTTATGTGCCCCATCTTTCCACAGTTCCAGCATTGTGGCTTCCTGCCATTTCTGGATTTAGATCTGCCTTTCCCTTTAGACTTGGATCTTGCTCTGCCTTTCTTGCTCTTCTCTTTTTGCCTTCCCCTGCTCTCAAAACTTAAAGCGTTCCCAGATGCCTCTTCTGTGCTTTTCCTGCGTATTTCCTCATTCAAGATAACACTAACAACATCCTCTACTTTCAAAATATTTGATGCAGATGCAGTATTAGAAACTGCCATTACCAAGCCATGCCAGCTTTCAGGCAAAGAACATAATATTAAAAGAGCTTTTATTTCATCTTCAAATACAATATTGACTGAACTTAACTGATTAACAATACCATGGAAATCATTCAGGTGATTAGAAACAGATCCACCTTCTTGCATATGCAAATTAAATAACTGCTTCATTAAATATACCTTATTTGAAGCTGAGGGTTTTTCATACAAATTTGCTAACGTAGTCATTAACTCTACCGTAGTTTTTGCCTGTGACAAATTAGATATCACAGTGGAGGCCAGACTCAGTCTTATAGACCCAAGAGCCTTTCTGTCAAGAACTTCCCATTCTTCATCCTCCATGTCCTTGGGCTTCTTTGCTATCCCACCTAACGGGAAGTAAAGATCCTTCTGATACAGATAGTCCTCTATCTGCATTCTCCAGTGTTGATAGTTCTTGCCATTAAACTTTTCCATTCTCAACTTACTTTCTTCTGCCATTGCTTCTCCCACTCAAACAGAAATCCCTGTGAGCAACCTGTAATCCAAACACACTACACAGATCTGAACCACCTGTTAGTGAACCTGAGCTCTGATACCACTTGTTGGGGATCAACCAACAATGGATTACACTTGTGAAAGCAATAAATGCAGAAATAAATCAGATAGATAAGTAACTGAAATGATAAATAGCACAGAACAAGATATACAAGAAAACACCCTGAAAACTTGTATTAAAACTCTTTACAATAGGAATACAATTGAAGAAACTTCGTTCTTCCACACCTCTCTCAGATGCACACAAGATATCTCACTAGATCTCTATTCCTCAAGATCTCTCTCTCAAGTACAATCAAATCCAACAACCTAGATTGATGTAACTCAGTATTGTCCTTCAAACATTCATAATGTTCTACTCATACTATTCCACACACTAAGCTAAGAAGATCTTTCCTACATATAGAAATAGGAAACTTGAGCATGCTCTTACAACAAACAGTTAAGCCTCTTCAACAAGGGCTCTAAAAATAATATTGCTAATAATAGAGACGCAAGCTTGAGTCTACAACTCAAACTTATCATGCAAACACTCGCTTCTGTCCTTAGAAATAGCTTTCTGGACACGCAGGTAACTGACGTCGGTTCCTGCCTATTCGCCTGTGACCGTCACCGGCCGACCCTACTGCCGACGTCGGCGCCTCTGTAACTGCAACTGACCGACGTCGGTCACTCCTGACCGACGCCGGCGTCTGTGTAGACCCGAACCTGTTTGAGTTTGCTCCTTGGTGAAGCTTTTAGCTCCACACCCTAACACTAGCTCCACAAATTAGGCATGTAATCAGAGTTTGATTAGTCATGTTGGATGCATAAAAATCAATTTTTATCTCTTTTGTGTGGAAGGGAAAACACAAGTATCAAACCAATAAATTAAATACAAAACTTAATTTACTATCATATTATATTTTGGTTGTTATTACAAAACAATTAGCAAATTTATGGAGTACCGTTCAAAAAAACTTTTTTTGCATTTAAACCTAATAATGGTTTTAATTTGAAAATAGCTCTTGGTCACATTCATCTTTGAGATAACAACCCTAATATAAATTATGTGAATTATTAATTGCTTAATGATTTGAGATGTGGACATTAAGATTTGGTTTGACACTTAAGTTTTGTGAGATTTTATGTCTATATGTTTTGATATCAACCATTGTATGATATCTTATGATGATGACTCTCATTAGTGGTATGGGACACTTTTGGGGTACATTATTACCCATGCGCTATATTAGCATTGCTCTCCTTCTCCATGATTACATACATTCCATATTTGGATTCAGTATAAGGGGCATCTATTTCAAGGATTCTTTCTTTCTCTAGGCATTATTCAGCTCTCCATCCACTTCCCTAGTCAGGAAGTGAGTTAAACCCTTTTTTAGCACACTTATCTCCACGTAGGTAGGTATTTTATTTTCTTTATTTTACTCTAATACTTCATGTCATTGTGTCACTAGAATAAATGGGGGGAAATGTATACACCTTAAATTGGTCAAGCAACCACACATATCATGTCTTTTCACAATCCTTTCACAGGAGACTCCAACTAGAAAATATGAGCCTTAATCACATTAGCCATGTCCTTGTTTTAATTATCTTAGTCTTGTTTATTGCTTTTATCACCTCTTTATTATCTCAATAAACTAACCTATACCTCAAATAACATCCAAACTTGGTCTGTGTCAGTCCCAGCCTGTTTCTCTAAGTCCCAGACAACAGAATTATGTAAGACTATAGCGCCCAATGCTCCTGTCCTTTTTGATGTTATTGTCCAACAATCATTTTTTATTTCTTAATGGGTCCTAAACCCTTCTTAGTCTCCCTCTAAAGTTTTATTTAGATTTTTTATGTCGGCTAATGCGAATAAATCTCCCAAATTCAAAATGAAGAGTCTCTTATATAAAGGACTTCACAAGGCATTTTATATCTAGCACTTATTACTTTGACACATTATATAATGAAAATTAGTCAATAGTATAGCTCAGCATTCTAAATCACACATAGACTTGCATACTTGATCAAGGAAGGGCCTATGCGAAAGTCATTCTTGAATCTACCATGCATGTTGATTATGCACATTCCCTAAGGGAGAACTATATTTGATCTGAGACCTTAGCTTGAGGGTTAATGTAGGCAAAAATTAGGATAGCAAGGGTTCTAAATCGTACGATCATTCTTCCCCTAACCTAGTTTTTCCCCATTTTTCTTTTGATGATTTTTTTTTGTGTGTAGATAGATATAGGGTTTTGATATTGAAACAAACCTACATTGAGCTTTGTTGACTTTCAACCTCTGAAATTTCATATACAAGGTCACACAGACATGATGAATAAAACCTAGAAAGCTCAGAGCTCCTAGACAATAGTGGTAGAGGTGGACTACATCACTGGTGCCATTCCTATCCATTTTTGGCACTCTTGTCCAATCAAAAAATAAAGATTAGATCCAAATTCATGATAGTTTCCCAGTCCTGTACATCAATTTCTAGTTCATGAATCATCCATTTCAGTCTATTTTTAGATAATTTTATTTCTTCTCATGTAAATTACTTGATAAAAATCTATGTTTTACCATATTAAACTAGATTTTCCCCTTACTCCAGACCCCTTATTATTTATAAACTACACACTAGTTTCCCAAAAATAATAAAACACTTAATTAAACATTTTGGTTATTCAGTAGTAGCATTAGAGCCTAACACCATCACCATAAAGGCTTATGATAATGAGGAATGATAATTAGATGGTACAACACCTCTTCCAATCATGGTGGGGACTATCACGCATCAAACCTTACTACATGTCATTGATGTTGATATTATGTACAAAATTCTCCTTGGCTGACCATAGATTCATGCCATGAATGATGTTCCATCCACACTTCACCAATGCATCAAATTCCATCATTAATAAATGGAAGTTACAATTCCATGTGATTCCCAACCCTTCCATTACTATAAATTATTGGAAGGGTGCTTAAAAAAACTATTATCCAATCACAGAATATGCCTATGAAATAGATAAATCCACAACATCTAAATCACCAAAGCTTTCAAACTACATCCATCCAAATAGCCTACCATCCACATCTAATAAAACATATTCCACATCCACATCTAAACCCACATCCTCTAAAACCAAGTTTAAAATCATTGACAAAGGCATGGGATAATATGAAATTCAACAAAAAATTATAAAAATGCATCTCAAAGTGGCATTACTTATCAAATAATAATTATATAAATAGTTTGAGGTCAGATTCATTAGGCCCATTGACTACTCTAAAATGGATCTCAAATATTGCTCCAATAATTAAAAAACCCATAAGAGTTATAGTGTGAATTTAATTTTAGGACATTAATAAACTTTGTCTAAGGGATTACTTTTCACTCCCCAACATCGACATGATAGTAGATTATACAGTAGGACATGATATTTTGTCTTTAATGGATAGTTTCTCAAGGTATAACCAAAACAAATTTGCACCTAAATATTAACATAAAATAAAATTTATCACACCCTAGGGTTGTTTTTGCTACCAAATCATGTCATTCAGTTTTAAAAACATGGGCACAAAATATCAAAAATAAATTAATGTCATCTTCCATGACATTGTGGAAGACTATGTTGACAACATATTGGCCATATCAAAAACTAGAGAAAATCATCCTACAATATTATGCACAATCTTTGAAAGGTTAATGCAGTATAAAGTCTAATTGAATCCTAAGAAGTGTGTTTTAGAGGTCACATTAGGAAAACTCTTGGGATTCATTATATCAAACAGAAGCATGGAGGTTAATCCATCTAAATTTATAGCCATAATAGAAATACCATGACGTAAAAATTTCAAACAACTTTGAAGTATACAAGGAAAATCCAAACCATTAGAAGATCCATCTCCCAAGTTGCAGACAAATTTCAAACATTCACACATCTTATTAATAAGGATATTATCTTTAATTGGAATGAATAATGTATCTAAGAATTTGATAACCTCAAACAATATCTACCAATCAACTAATATTGATACCACCCACTCTAGGGAAACCATTGTTATTATACATATCAACTAATTTGTATGCATTGGGGGATCTATAATCATAACATAATGAATAAGGAACCAAAAGAGTAGTATACAACTTAAGCAAACATTTGGTATCTTATGAGCTCAACTACTCTAGAATCAAAAAATTATGTTTATCTATTGTATTCACCTCACAATAACTTTGACATTACATGCTTAAAAATTAAACCAAAACCATTGATAAAGTAGATCCACTCAAGTACCTCCTATCAAAAGCAACATTTAGATAAAATATGGCCAAATGGGTAATTTTTCTTAGTGAATTTGACATTGAGCATGTGAATCAAAATTCTATTAAAGGAAAATTTATGGTTGATCAATCAACAGACGCACCTTTGACAAACAAGCAACTATTAACCATTAAATTTCCATATCAGTCTATCTTATCCCTTGACAAGTTATTAGAATGAAAATTATAATTTTATGGTTCCTTCACAACCCATGGCTCGAGAAAGTATCTTTTGAATTACTTCACAAGGTAACCTTATCCCAAAGGCATTTTAAATAGGATTCTCATGCACCATTAACATTACAAAATATGAATCCCTCTTCTCCAGTCTGAAAATAGTTATCCAATGGAGTATTCAACACAAATTAGTATATGAATATTCACAACTCATAATAAATCAATTCAATGATGAATATCAAGCCAAAGATGATAATCTTATCCCTTACAAGATAATGGTTGACAGCTTGAAACTATACTTTAAGTATATCTAGTTTGAGTAGGTTCCTTGTACCAATAAAAAAGTAGAAGATGCATTGGAAACTATTTATTTTCTTTTATAAATGCACACAAACATCAAAAAAAGTAAATTCTTGGTCAAATAATTATTAGTTCCTGCTTATGAAGTTATTGAATCTGAGATTGTTTGTGATATTATTGGTCCCAATTCTTCATGGTAACATGACATATAAACTTACCTTCATGATAACATCATTCCCTCAAACCTCTCACATCACAATAATCATAATAAATCATTTATCCAATGTACTTCACATTTCACACTCCTTGGCGACACCTTATATCTTAGAGGTTATGATGGAACTCTGTTATAATTTTTAAATTTAGACGAGGCCAACTTAGCCATAAAAGATGTCCATGATGTATTATTTGATCCACACACTATTGTTATAGTCTTTATAAATAAGTTGTTAAGAAAGGGTTATTATTGGCCTACAATGAAAATAGATGCCTACCAATATTTTAAAAAGTGTATAACATGTAAAAATCATGGATATCTCATCTAAGCACCATCTTAGGATCCACATCTCATCACAACTTCATGTACCTTTTCAACATGGGGCTCGATCTCATTGGAAAAATCAACCCTAACTCCTGTAATGACCACAAACACATAATCACCACTACCAAGTAATTCACCAAATGGGTGGATGCAATCCCTCTCACATATATAATAGGCAAACAAATTTCTAAATTCATCCTCAATAATATCATTTTCCATTACGGTATCTCATCCAATAATGGTAAGTCCTTTAAAAATAAGGACGTTAAAGCTATTTCTATCCAATTTCATCTCTTACACAAATGGTCCATACCTTATGACCCACAAGATAATGACCAAGAAGAGGCATCCATTAATAATATCCTTAAAATCCTCAATAGGATTATCAATGACACTAGTTTTGACTGACATCTATAGGTTTATCATACCTTGTGGGCTTATCACACATACATTCACACCCATGGGGATAATCACTTATTCACTAATCTATGGAATTAAATTTATACTATCAATCGAGATCAAGTTACCTTCCTTGTGTATTTCCCTAAAAAACCTAATTTATGATGAGGAATACTAAGTTTCAAGGTTACATGAGCTAGAGATTTTGGATGAGAAAAAATTTAATGCATTTAATCATTTACAAACATATCAGAACAAACTACATCATAATTATATCAAGAATATCAAATCTAAATAATTTTAGATTAGATATCTTGTCTTGAAACAAAATCATAAGAACACCAATGCAAATTGGGAAAATAAAATAAATTTTAAACCCAACTAGTTAGGTCCTTATGTTATTAACAAAATATGGATCAAGTGCTTACAAATTGGCCACTAAAGATGGAAAAGACCTTGATGAGCCTATGAACATCATGCATATCAAGAACATACATGCTTAAAGGCTCTAATTTCATTGTAGCTAAAAAAAATAAAAATTTTAAATTAAAATAAATAAATAAAATAAAAGAGAGAGAAATAATCATCCAAAAGTGAAAACTATTTGTATGGCACTTTTGGTAAGTAGCATAGTGAACTCTAGATTTTGGCGCCATGTGTATGTCTATTATCTATAAGTACCCCTATACTTTAGGGTATCCTCAATCCATCTCATTTTCACTCCATCTTATCCTACATTGTCCACATCCATCCAAGCCTAAGTTATCTTAGTCATCCATTTCTCTAATTCATCCCATACTTGCTAATGTACCCATCCATTATCTCCTTTGATATTGATAATAAATATTAAGGAGGTATTGAACCATGTTTCATAAAAATCTTGGTACACCTACACCTTCACAAGGAACACATTGCACGACATACTAGTCTAGTATAACAAAGATTGGGTATATGACTCCTACTCAACATAATTTGTGGCTATTCATCCTTCATCATTTTGACATTCCATACACTACCATATCAATCGATAGTGATAGACTCCATTTTCCCTTTGTTCATGGCCTAGGTATCAGTCCAAATATCCAAATAAAATCCAAAAAAAAATCAAACATCCCATTAAATCTCAAAAACATTAGAAACCCCAAAAATAACAAAAAACATAAAAATCCCAAAAACCATTTCTCCTTAGTTCTACTAGGAAATCATCTTCACACTTTAAATATATCATTGCATCCTCATAGAGATATGTATTTCCAAATATACCCCCCTCACATATATCATTGCTTGGGGCACAAAAGGTTATCAATATCATTATCATCATCTCTTAAGATACCAAATTTCTAGCTTGATTAAAGGACAAATAAAATAAGTTTACTTTTTGTGTGTTTTTGTTACTTGTTTTTTGTTGTTTATTGTGTTTTTGATGTTTTATATTTTGTTACTTATTACATTGAGTCAGTCCATACACATATTATAATAGTGTCATCATGATCTTTCATATCATGAAGCATCCTGTTGTATGCAATAAAAAAAATAAGGTTTCTAAAAACATTTGGTAATCCTATGAAATAATAGCAACAAATCCTTCATATACATCTACATCATCACATTTTCCTACAATCTTTCATTACCTATACATTTTATCCATAACACAAAATATTTCAATCATTCAAAGCTAGCTATCTAAATTAACATTCATTCCAATTATCCATACAAGACTAACTAAACATTCAATCTTATGACTAAGTGTCTATCAAACAAAAGTGCACAAATGATAGCCAAACATTGCATCATATCAAACCATACATCCATAAACATCCATCATATATCCATAATTATAATAACAACATGAGACATATGTTATAACCCTATGTGTGTGTGTGTGTGTTAAAATGAATTTCCATGTACAAGTATAATATCCCATTAATAAATCATCAGATACATCATAAAAAACATGTCAAAAATATGTAGTCAACTCTTGATATGACCCTATACAAGATGAATCCAAGGAGGTGATATTTTCGGGGATCTCTAAGGTGATCTCTACGGTGATATTTGTAGTGATTTATGTAGTGATATCTGAGGTGTAACCATAGAACTCACTAAACATTGTGATGGTTGTCTAATACATCGTTATGATGCCACTATCGTAGTTGTCCTAGCTGAAGACCTTGATATGTGCCTTGAATACTCAACATATGAAAGTTCTCTCTTATTTAATGATAACACCTACTCATATAAACTCATGTAGTAGGTAACCTACTACATAACACTCATAACATCTAACACAAGCTTCACAAGGCTAGTTGCAGTCAATACCTCATGTTCTTTATCTCTCTACGTATGTAGCATATATGCCTCACCCCATGTTTGGTCTCTCTCAATACATAACCTTTAAACCCCCCCTGTGTTTTATCTCACTCAACCCTTATCCTATGTAACTTTAAATCCCTATCCTACAATGTACCATCCCTCCTCTATAACTCTATCATTAACTAATCTACCTCAACCTATAGTCAAACTATCTTTACTATCCTCACAGCTAGTTGTTTACCCTGCTGATCTCCATCACCCCTAAATCTAGTTATCTCATATCCATGGTTGTTATATCTCTCTAGAGGATATCTATCAAAACATCATCCTCAATTGATCTAACTAACCTTTATGTCCCTAATATATCCCCTCATATCACTGTAACCACTGGTATTACTACTTTAGATCCATCTCATCCTCCTCTATCACTATCTATATATATCATAGGCACTTCTCCCCCTTGTCCCCCATCACCTCTTGAAAAAATATCCTCCCTGACTAGCCTATCCACCCAACCCCTCATCCTTTAATGAAATACCCTCCATGGATTTACCCTCAAAATACTTTGAATCTTCTCTCGTAGAGTCTTGGGCCTCTTATGTAGAATATTTAGCCTTATTAGTCGAGTTTGATCCTACCAAACTCTATATGCATGTGTGATACCTATGTCAATAACATCTTATCAACTATAAAATGGTACAATTTTAAAATGGATCGAATTTGTAGCAGTTGTCCTCAAATCTACTATTAGCCCCCACTATCACCACTCCCTAGCTGACTAAACAAAAATGTGAGGACCAACCAAATTATCTTATCGAATACCAAACTGTCTCAATACCCCATCTAGAATGTACCTCTTAATAACATACTCATGTCACCCCATAATATAACATGATGTAGTCACATAATCCAAATACACAATATCCTCCACCCATATTGGGTCTACCTTCCTATAGGGTCTTCATGTGATATCCTATGGAGTCAACTCATCTACTAACCTCCTATAATACATCAAATGTCTAAAGTTTTGACACTAGTCACCCACTATCACATGCCATCTATTATGAAAATATTCCTCATCAATCCTCACCACAACTATCCTACTAGTCAATCTATGGCTATGTGTTTCCACACCCGTACCTGTAGTAATGTGCACAATCCAATACTCTTCCCATACTTATACACCATTACATGCAACTCTTTTTAAAGGTGTGATAGCAAGCAAGGACCCCAAAAAAACTTTGTGGAAAACTCCCACATGTCACCCACAACATATGCTAACACATATGTAAATAGTTTCTCTCTTATCAGGCAACAACATGTCACTGACAAGATCTATCAAAACTAGAGGTAGCAGATCCATATTCTATCTCACCATACATACCTCCAAATCAATAAACAAACCCACCATTAGGATTATAACCTCCTCAAACAATCTAGCCAGTGATACAACATGTGTAGTCTCCCTTTGATGTACTAACATACCTGGTATTGGGATACATAAAATCCTCCAAACATAGTCGAGTGTAATAGGCATCTCCCCTATTGGTAGATGAAATTTACTCATTTCCAAGTGCTAACACTTTATCAATGTCATCAATATACCCCTGTCTGCATGGATTTCTAGCATTTAAACCATGTAAGATGACCCAATGACCTCTAATGCCATGTGGTCATAATTTGTGAAGTCAAACATTAATCATAGCACTATAGACCACCTCTATCATGCGATAATGACTAGTATTATCTACTAAAAAAATCAAACAAAGACACATACTTAGTCTAATTTATCCTCAAAATCTAAAACACATCACCAATCTTATCTGAATAATCCCAAAAACCTCACTATCTGAACCAAATTCATCACGATTTTCCCTCCAAGATGAATTCAATGTTCCTAATAATGAAGTCAACATGGCTTTGATGAATTCACTACTACTAATGAATCCACCATATCCATTTTTAAATCCTTGTTGAAGTGATGAATCTACCATTAACATCAATAAATTCATCATTTGCGAAGATCAAATCACCACTAGGACAATAGGGAATCATATTTCCTATACTTTAAGTACATTTATTACTTTAAAAATTCAAATTTCACAAACCAAAAATGATACTTATTGATATCCCACTCCCCTCTAGTCGTTAATGTTCCTTCACATACTCATTATGGTGCTCATCAACTAGAGTACAATCCATTTAACTCAATTCTTTTTGTAAATCTAAAGCAAAAAAATCCTAGGTGGCAAGGGTGTAAATGATTTCAAATTCAACCCCTACCTCTTATTTATTCACCCCCACACAATTCCTCCCCCCCCCCCCACTCTTCACACCTTCCCTTAATCCATTTTTTATCATTCCTCTCATTTTGAGAGCCCATCCATGTCATTTCTCCTTGCATGTCCTCTCGAGGGGGCATTTACCTATCTAATTAATCACTCAAGCCACTTAGGGTATAATTTTACCTACTTCTCATCTAATTTCCTTCATTCTTTGAAAACTATTGTTTCTTCTAGTCACAACCCCTTTCAAAGAGGGGAAAATATATACACCTAAATTCCACTACTGTAGTCTCAAATTTTATATACTAATCATCATCGTTCTTCATTTCACTAATTATCCTTACTAGCTCGTTCGTCATCAAAAATATAATTTTTATCCTAATTCCTCTAACATTACCCCTTTTAATTAATTAACTAATTAATCCATATTAGTTAAATTAATTAATCAATAATTTAATCATGCATCTAAAATTCTAAATAAACAATTAAAAATAAATAAAAAATTAGCCAACCACCTCATCATCCCACTCAACTAACCTCGTGTAATCCCCCTAACCTCATCATCTAACCATTAACCAACTTGCAAAAACCTCATCAAAACATTCAAAGGCATTCAAACATCTTCATTTAAGACATTCTTCATTTAACAACCTCATTTAAGACATTCTTACACATTACAACAAACTTATTCAAGAAATTAAACAATGTCCATTCAACTCATTCAGTTCCCTTTCAAAAAACTTGACCACTTCTTCCAATTAACTCATAAATCTTCAACAAATCCATTGATTGCATTTGCCCTATAGATTGAAGATCCACCATCCAAATTTGAATATAATAATTAAATTTGGATTAATCTGAATATCCATTTTCCCTCCAAAACATCTATAAATTGACATCACTTTCTCTATTTTGATAGACCATCACATAATCTATCTAAATTATCATAGTGCATCCACTTGAGATCAAATATATCAATCAAATTATCATCACACTGCTACAATATCTTGCATAGGAGTTTCATTTGAGCAACGACATATCAAGTGATCAAGAGCAAATCCAAGGTAATGAAGGAAAGGTGCTTTCATTGTTGGTAAGTGAAGGTACATCTTATGTTTTCTCTTTTAAAGCTATATCTAAGGTTTATGTTGAGTTTAGAGTAAGAGTTAATTGCCAGTGTTATTTCCTAGCTTACATTATAAATTCTATCATTTACAATAATTATAAAATCATAAATCTAAAACCCTAATAAAATTGTTTAAAATGATAGAAGAACCCTAGAACAAATTAGGGTTTGTAATATTCAATAATAAATGGGTTCACCAATATTTTTTATAATAATTAGATATTAATAAAGTATTAATCTAAATATGACAAACTACTAATTAAATAATAATGCATAAAATATATAATAATCACACATGAGTGATTTGCAATTTATTATTTTTAAAAATATGCTAAAAGAGGAAAGTACTAAAGACAAATAACTTAGTTAGAACTCAAACATAATGGATTGAAATGAAGACTATGTAAGCGACTATGAGAGTATGTGAGGTCATTATAAATCAGGAACAAGGGTCTATTTTACTCTAGGATAAGGCCACGTTATTCAAACAAGGTCGGGTTGCACCGATGTCTATATGGTGCACCAACATTCATTAGATTTTTTCTCTCTATGAAAATTATGATGATTGTGCCTCCACCTATAGGTCATGTGTGTATTATTTTATTTTTTTAACTCACTGTGAGAACCACTATGTATTTTCTTCTTCACTTAAAACTCTAGTCTAATGACAAAGAGAAATAAATGCCGTAAAATGGAAAAAAGAGGTTAAATTTGTACTTAACCTAAACACCATGTGTGGATCATTTTATACATACTAATACTTTGAAGAGGGATCAAAATCTATGTAGTTATCCCATGCTATGGTGGTATGTGTGAAATACTAAATAAATATTAGATGTTGATGCAATCTTAGTATAATTATGTGCTTAGACAATGACTTATAACCTTGCTTGTGTAGTCAAATTTATCTTTAGGATTCTTGGATTTTATGAACTTAGAATTGGGAAGAATAGGTAATTTCATCTCAATGTGTAGTTTGACGATTCTAATAATTTATAAAAAAGAAGCCTCTAGTGAAAAATGAATAGAAAATGTGTTTATATAGTGATTCTTTTGGGATTTCTATGAATTGGACTTGCGAAACATGCAAGATGACACATTTAGGTAAATTTTAAATTTAGAAACTAGTTGTTATTTGGTAGGAGGACGAAACTTGTTGATTCAAATATTAGTGGCCAACAAGATTGTCTTAAAAGCATTGTTTTAGCTAAGGATCAAAGACAATCAAATTGTAAATATGAATTAGTCAAGGGATGAGCTTAGGCTATTTGGAGTGAGGAAAAAGAAGAATTATATCATATTTTTTTTAAGGTAGAGGGTCATCTACATAAAAGTAAAATAAAACTTGTTTAAAATTGTGGAATTGAGCATAGACTAAGTGAACATAGAAAATGGTCACAAGTGCATTGTTTTAATATTAAATGTTAATTTTAATGACACCAATTTTATACTTATTTTTAAATTGAATATTCCTTCAAAAAAATCTAATATGATGAACACTGATAATTATGAATTTTTCTTTACCAATGATAAGGGGTTGTTGAATAAAGACACTACCAATCAACCTATTAATGTGGCCATTAAAGGCAATGAGAGAACATTCCAATTCTATGAAATTACAAATAAATTTTTCATATTATTGTATGTGTTTATTTATTTGTTTGTTAAATATACTCATTTATTAGTTGAATATGGATTTACATTTGATTATAAATTCAACAAATTTTTAAGATCATGCTCTAATCATAAACAATGGAATTTTTTTTTATTAAAAATAATTTTTTTTCAATGGAGTTGAAGTCTCTAGCCTTATACCATCTTATCAGAAAATAATTTAAAACCATTATTAAATGTCTAAATTATTTTACACACTTAAAATAATGGTTTAAAAAATTACTTAGATAGGGTAGCCTTACACCACCAAATGACAATTTAAAACCAATAGTAAATGTCTAAATGATCTTACAAAATTACTTTGATAGGGCATAGAAAAGCCAAGAATTTTAAATCCATTGGAAAAGTGGACTACCCTCAACAAGGAACTCTCCAATCTATGATTAGAGCACTAGGTATTTATAAGATATGGTTTTGATAAATTTTGATATGATGCATTCTTTTTATTTTTTCAATTGAATTTTAATTATGTATTCCTTACACATTCTTTGATTATATTGATTATATAGATTTATATTTATGATATATATTTAAATTTTGAGTTTTTTAATTTTTATTTGTTGAAATATATTTTAAATAATGTAAGAGTTTTATATTTTATTATGGTCTATTTTTTATAAATTATAATAAATATTTAATTTTAAGAATTTTTTTTTAATGTTTTGAAGAATCTCAAATAAATAACTCCATTTATGTTTGGTAGGTTTTAAATTATATTTATCTCATGTAATTGCTATATTTTTCTCTTAAAACAATTTTTAAAATTATTTCATATTAATTTTTAGAATTTCACTTGTATGTAGTGAAAAAAGAAGTTTTGATTTTTGTCAACTTTATTAATTAAAATAATTTATCATACAATTTAGAAGGTGGTTTTTAAAAAAAATTCATAAATCTTGCACTATATCTTTTTGATTGGAATTGAATTTTGTTTTCTTAATACATATAATGTTCATTTCTAAAATCCCTAAATCTTTAGCGCTTAAGACATTCTTAAACCATCTATTAAAGATAACACAAGAATATTCTCTATCAAATTCCCTTAACAACTCTTTTATATCTCTTTTCTTCTTGCTTAAAAAATGATGAAAATTCAACAAATTGGAGTACCTCGTGCTTTAATTAAAAATTATAATATCTGCAACAACACAAAATAGAAATGGTAATGAAAAAGAGAAACAATACCATAACACTTAGCTAATGTTACGAATCCAATGATTGATTCCTAAATTTAAACATTAAGTGTAAATTTTCTATTTCAGTTGTACTAGATCAATGCCTTTAGCATGTCATTGGGTATATATAATTTACAAATATTCCTAATCCTTCAACCATATGCTTGTAATAGTCCCAAATGGATCCTCAATGATGTCAGGATTGGCCTAAAAATCATCAATGGTGTTAATTTATTTAAGAAATACTAAAAATTTATACTCTGAAATTTGGGGATAATATTTTAGATTGTTTTAAATATTATCTAATTTTCATCTTAAGATTGAAGCAAAAATCATTTCTTTGATTATAAGTTAGGAGCCACTTCATTAATAAATGTAAATGACCTTTAAGATATTTCCAAATCCTATCCCACCACCAATTCTAAATGTTTGAATTCACAGTTTTTCATTTTGTGACTTGATTAACCTATGTTACAGGCTATAGCAATGATGTGTTTGGCATTTTGCAGGGCACGGCTGCAGTGGTACTTTCAGGTCTTGTTGCATCATTGAAATTCACTGGTGGGAAATTGGCCGATCATAACTTCCTGTTTCTTGGAGCTGGAGGGGTAAGGCAAAGACATTAATAAGTTCCCGTGTAATGCCATAAATAGTTGGCAAAATATCTGAAGTATTCATGGCTGTTGTTGAAGAATCTATATTGCCGATAAACAGGTTGTTGAAAATTGAGGAAGGGCCATTCTAATTTTAAGTTGATGTCTTGAGCACAATATTGTCATTGTCATTATATAATGTATCTGTTTATCTGAATGCATAAATCTTTATACATTTTTGAATTTGCTAAACAAAAGCTACTGTTCGTAGGGACTTGGCACTTCGTGTCCTTTGTTGAATGTAAAATTTTACATAACTCTTTAAAATATTTAAATTAATTATCTATTTGTTGAGTGCTATATATTTTATTGTTTTTTTTTTTTTAATATTATTAATATATGAATTAAAATAAAATGAAATAATATTTTTAATAAACTTTATAATATTTTGTCTTTTTTAAATGAAAATAAAGTTTAAATGTGTAATAGTGAATTACATTTTTTATATGACTTATTTTTAACTTGATTACTAATATATCATATAGATTTTCAATTTGATTCTTAACATTCTTTCTTTTAAAAAATTTACGTATTTTATTTACTTTCTTTCGCTAATTAATTATAGTTATCATAAACAAATACCTCATAAAATGGTATTGACTCTAATATTACACAAATTAGATACCTCATTTTTCAAAAGATAATAAACAATATTTACAAATGAATTTTTTTAATTGAAATTTTATTTTTTCACAAATTAAATATACAAAATATTTCTATTAACTTAATATCATAAACCCAAAAGCATATATTGCTACCAATTTCCTACCTCATCCTTTTCTAATGTATACAATCTCAAATTTTTATTGATTAAAAACCCTTGCATATTTCATGCACAGATTTTTATTTTTTTTTGGATAAGGCAAACGCTTTTGAAACTGGAGCTATGAACCGGACATCGCTTTTTGACTGGAGCTTTGCACTGGCATAAAACACAAATGGGGCCTATTCCCACAACAAGAAATAGAGGAAGACAAAAACAAAAAACACAAAAAACACCACCTATCAAGAAAGCAAGAGAAGAGAAACTAAATCCACCGATCTTAATATCATAACACAAAACGCCTTAATATATTAGAAGAAAGAAGAAAAACCAAAAAAAACCCAAAAAAAAAAAAATAGAAAAAACAGTCAAACCAAGATTTTCATTAAATGCTATTTTTTACTACTATATTTCATTGTACTTTACCTACTCTACTTGGAAATTTATGCCACAGTTGTGGAAAGCCCACCGAATTCGCGTCCACGTGGGTTAGCTAGGCGCCTCCTTTTTTTGGTTGGAGCATAATTTCCATGGATAATTTTGAAGAAGGTTTTCCCGCATTTTCCTTTTAAGGTTCGGCATCCTTTTAGAAAATGTCAATATCATTATATTTTTAAGAATTGGAAAGAATTGTTTTTGTTTTTGTTTTTTTTTTAAATATGTTACTTTTTTGGGAGGTAAATTATTGGTCAAGACAATTTGTATGACCAAATTTTGAAATATGGAAGTTTATTAAATTGGAAAATTATTATACAATTCAATATTATGTAAGATTTTTTAAAATATTAATTTAAAAATTTAGCAATTTTAAAATTATATATTATATTTTTTATTAAAATTGTTTTTTAAATGTATATTTGTTGTAGAATGGTATTTAAGGAGAGTGGTGAATTGTATTATTTGTAAGATGATAATAATTAAAAGTTAATTTTGAATTTGATGTCTATTTAATTATTGTAAAATAGTTTTAATTTTAAATTTGATATTTATTTGATCGTTATTGGAAAGTTTTTCTTTTTTATTTGGAGAAGTTGATTGAAAGCTCGTAAGTATATGGTAGAATTTTGATTCTATTTTATTTTCACTAGAAATATTTTTTTTATTGTATACACATTAATACAAATAGATTGAGGCCACATATTACCAATTTATAATATTTGTAACATTATATTTTCCCATGCCAAATATTGCATAACATAATAAATAATATTTAACTTTTATGCTATCTAAAAATTGATTTTATTATATGATTTAATTCAGTTATTTGTTATTATCATATTTCTATATTTATATGATAGAAATAATACAATAAATCTGGATAAATAAATTTTTATTTAATCATGTGGAATAAATTTATTTATCATGTAACGTAGATACAACCTCCTTAATACAAGTGAGAACATCATCAAAAAACAAAGATTAGATACAAAATCATATAAACTCCTTTGTGATCACTCTAACTGCATGTTAAGACTTA
Organism: Torreya grandis; assembly: GCA_037957365.1. Lineage (NCBI taxonomy): Eukaryota > Viridiplantae > Streptophyta > Pinopsida > Cupressales > Taxaceae > Torreya > Torreya grandis. The sequence goes on from JARHVA010003645.1 coordinate 682,975, forward strand.
AACACCTTCTTTCACCTATTTAACATGAATAATGATCATTTAAATTTGAGTGATTGACTGTATACTCAGTATTGCATTTGTCTTCTTCAATTAAAAGTTTTATAGAATACATTTATTGTAGTAATTACTAACAGTGGTATCAATTGAATAAAATTGTGTGTGTGCCTATTATTACAATAAATAAACATATGATTTGAAGACACCAAGACAAAAACATAAACCAGGTGGGGGACATGGAGAGAGAGAATTCAACTATTAGTTGATATCACCCTGATATGCCCAACACTTTATAAACTGTGGTTGAATTATATGTATGTTCTAATTCTGAAAACTAAACTTTTCTGACAACCGTGTGTTGATACTCTTGCCTACGTCCAACTATGTCAAGCGTAAAAAATAATTAATTTGTGATGTGAAGTTGTGCTATAACATTAATTAACTATGATTTGTTCTGTTTTGTATGCATTTTAACTGTTTGGATTGTGCCTTACTGATTTGAATAGCTTTTGCCTTTATTGCATTATAAGTTTTGGACTATGTTTACATTCCCTTAAATTGTGATTTAATATTAGAAGTTCATTACCAAATTATTACATAGAAAAGTTTGGTTTTCTCATGAAATCATTAATTAATTATAAATTATAAGTTGAAATATTAAGAATATGAGGAGAAACATAAATAAAGGATAGTGAGTTTTTATAAAATTTGTAAAGAGATTTTTATTTTAATTGATCGGAAGAAAATCTAAGTGTTCCATATGGAATTTGAGTTGTCAAATATGCAGTGAAGAAAAATAAAATAAAAACAATAAAATTTAAACTGTAATTTAAATTATAAGTTTTTTATGAAAACACATAAAACCTTAAATTATAGGTCACATATATAATTAAAACACAAAAAATTGAATATTTTAAATTCTCTATTTTAGCCTAGCATAGCGAATCATACATTTCGCATGCCAATCTTAGCTTCTTTTCTTCTCCATCTCAACAATATTCTCATCAAAAGTGATCTCATTATAGAATATCTTTCATTTAAAAAAAATCATACATCAAAACCCAATGGACTTATGTTCCTTATAGATGGTCTTTCCTTTAAAACAAATCATACATCAAAATCCAATGGATTTTTGATGTAAGTTAAAACAATACACCTTGGAAAGCATACAATTTTTAGTACCGACATTAGTTTATAAAAAGTGTTTGATTCTATTTTACAAGAGTAGTGAAAATGTGTATAGTAATGGGGCTTTTGAAATGAGCATAATGGATGACGCACATTTTTAATTTCCTTATTACCCTAGCATTGAATCTTTCTACTATTTCGGTTTTTATGAAGATTTAAACATTTTGGATGGATTTTATAAACAATCAAAGTTAAGCTACCGATTAAGGTGTATTAGATTATTGATTCTTAATGTAATTAAGATAATTCAACATTAATAAGTGTTTAGATGAAAAGGTGGAATTTATTCATCATAAAAGACACATCCAGTGTAATTATAATTCTTTATAGTTTTGACAGACTATTTAAAAGATCTTTAAAACAAAATAAACGCACTTTACACAAATACAACCATATGACCATAGGCCTATCTATAGTAGATTTGTATCTTTGTCATGATCAATGGGAAATTGAATATGATTGTGGATGATCAGTTAAGTTGCCTGGTCAAATTGTATGGAGCCTAGCTTGTGGCAATGAATGTCGGGTTGTGGCCAAAGATTAAGCTTACTTTTCAATCTCTAGATTTATTAGAAATGAATATAAATTTAGTCTTTATTTTATTAAACATTGTCCCCTTAGGTGATGAGTGTAGTGACTAGTAAGCTGCTAATAGTTAGTTTCATAAAGTGAAAGCTTAAAATTCATGGTTTATAAAATGATAGCAATTGTTAGGTACTAACAAGACTATATTATGTGGGATGATACGTATTTTACCTACTTGATTGGTATTTAATTAACAATTAATTTCAAGTTATGAGATTGGACACATACAACATTAAAAATAAAATTATGATATAATTTGAAGCAATAAAATGTTATAATATTTTAAATATTATTCATAAGTATCTTGAGTCTATAAATAGACTACAACTTAGTACTAGACCCACGAGTTGGGTAATATATCATCGAGAAGATTATTTGAAGGCCTTGATATAATGTTTGATGTCTTCTTCAATATGGAAGTCTTTCAAAGAATTAGAAACTAAACAAATGAAAATCCTTTAGCAATGATAATTAAACTATGAAGACTTAGATCAATGTTATGGTGGACTACAACTTATGTGGTGACATTAATATTATGTAGTGCTAAAATATGAATTGTTTTCCAAGTCCTAGATAAAAATATTAATATCACCACATATCTAAGGACTTATATAATGGTAATATAACACATGCATGATGAAATTCTACATGAGGGAAGAATGAGGTTACCATGATTAACCTAACATCTAGTAAATACAAGTTGAGTTAGAACATATAAGATGTATATAGCGTTAAGCTATAATGAATAGCTTTATAAAGGGTAGTCATTTGTTGTTACATGTATCAGAGCTTGATTAGTAATGTTGGATGCATAAAACTCAATTTTTATCTCTTTTGTGTGGAAGGGAAAACACAAGTATCAAACCAATAAAGTAAATACAAAACTTAATTTACTATCATATTATATTTTGGTTGATATTACAAAATAATTAGCAAATTTATTGAGCACCATTCACAATTTTTTTTTTGCATTTGAACCTAATAATGGTTTAAATTTGAAAATGGCTCTTGGTCACATTCATCTTTGAGATAACAACCCTAATATAAATTATGTGAATTATTAATTGCTTAATGATTCGAGATGTGGACATTAAGATTTGGTTTGACACTTAAGTTTTGTGAGATTTTGTGTCTGTATGTTTTGATATCAACCATTGTATGATGTCTTATGATGATGACTCTCATTAGTGGTATGGGACACTTTTGGGCATTATTACCCATGCGCTATACTTGGATTTATTTCGTTGCACAAACTTGTTTGTCATCTTCTTAAACATGTGATCATAGGGAATAATAATGAACATTTAGATGATTGATAAACTTCGGAAGATAATCTAGTTTGGATATCATCATTAGGTAGTAAATTTATATAAGTAATGTTGGGACATGATAAAATTTTATATCATGTTTTGGGTTGTATTGACTTTGCATATTAATCTCATCTGAGGATAATAAAAATATTAGACAATGGACTCTAAGCTTATATGAAACATTGCTTATGCTAAACTCATTGGACACCAAAACACATTTAGGAGCCCTACATCTTATACAAAAATATGGTTTTGGGTCTCTAGATTATATTTTTAGGTTACGCTTTAGGTTGATGATAGACTTCATGCATAGTACATGTAGACCTTTGTTTTAAAATTAGCTTTGGGACCTAATAAATATACTTAAATTCAGACCACCTTATGATTCATGGTGTATACATCTAAATTCTCACATTCATTTATCGTCATTAATAGTATTACTAGTTGACACTAACATCATTAATCCTATCTAATTTTACTAATCTTTCTATTTTTTTATCTAGCATCCTCCTTCATTCTTCTTCATCCACTAACCTTACCTCATCTAACAAATCAATTAATCCACTTAATCTCTATTATTTACTAACTGATCCCACTTAATCATTATTTGGGAATTTAAAATTCCCACGACCTACTTACCTACCTACTTCTAGGATTTCCTACAAGCCTACCCCCCCTAGATTCTCTAAAACCCCCTAATCACATGACTAATCTACCACTAATCATGATTAGACTTCCAAATAGATTCTAGAGAGGCTTATACCTCTAGAACATTCCCTCCTCTAGAATCATCCAAGGAATTTTTAATTCTTTGGATAATCCTCCACCATTGATCCTTCTATACCCAACTTTGAATGTTGGCCATTAATCTTCCCTCCTTCCTCTATTGAAATGAGCCATCCCGCCATTAGCAACTAACTAAAAAATCCATGTCCAATCTATGCTAAAATATTATATCAGCATAGTCTTTAACCAAGTTATCAATCCAATATCATATTATCATAAAATTTAAGTATAATTTGTAAGCAATCTCCATCTATCATCTTTAGTTTTCTTTTTTGTTTGAATCTTGATTGGGAACATTTAGTTTTAGATTAGAATGTTGTGTTGAATAATTCATTTTATTACATTTTAATCTAATGGTTCTCAATTTTAATGGTAGATGGTAGATTTGTGGCATTTTTGATAAACTACATCAAAAAAGTTTATCATCTACTCAAATAAGTTTATCATCCCTAAAATACCCCTTTTGAATATATTTTACAATACTATCTGTCCATAGTATCTATTTTGAATACTATAGTCAGTTTTGCCTCCACAAGAGGTAGTTTTGATATAGACATAAAATCACTAATTGAACTTATGATTTTTGCATAAGTTTATCATACCTAAGTTTATCATAGTTTTGATATAGACATAAGTTTATCATACCTATTTTAAGTGTCAATTTTAATGGTAGATGGTAGATTTGTGGCATTTTGTGGTAGATATTGGATTGGCATTTTTGATAAACTACACCAAAATCCAATTTCTCAAATTTATCATTTTATATTTGGTGACCACAGTGGGAGCCCTCCCCTTGAATTGACCTCTTGTGGGTTAAGTGTGTTAATTAAGATTTCATGTCAGATTAAAGGTAGATTGTAGCTCAAATTTTCAAAAATATCATCCTCTAAGTGAAGTGTGGTATTGCATTGTAACTTATGGTTTTGCAAAGGCAGTTTTACACATCTTAGTCACAGTTTTGACTAATCGCATGACCTGACCATTAACCGTAACCCTTTTTTTGGGACAAGTTTTTTGACTTCTTCTAAAACTGCATGTCAAAAAATGTGGTTTTGTTTCCTAGTTGCATTTTTGCCTTCATGAAATGTGGTTTTGACCCAATCATAAAGACACTAACCCAAATTTGTGTGTTTGATATTTGACCATCTTGTTGCTTCTGTTGGGTTGTCATTTGCTTGCAAGAAAAGGGAACTCTGCTCAAATAAGTTTATCATCCCTAAAATACCCCTTTTGAATATATTTTACAATACTATCTGTCCATAGTATCTATTTTGAATACTATAGTCAGTTTTGCCTCCACAAGAGGTAGTTTTGATATAGACATAAAATCACTAATTGAACTTATGATTTTTGCTAACTGTTAATCTTATTATCTCTATCTGGTTGTCATCTATTTACAAGGAGGAGGAGATTCTACACAAACAACATGAAATATCCTTAAAATCCCCCTTTTAACTATAAGGTGTAATATTGCCTATTTACAGAGGTGGTTTTGATTGTCATAAGCAGTTTTGAGTCTAGACAGATGGTTTTTCATAAAATAAAACAAAAACTAAACTAAGTGTTGTTGTCCATAATTTATCATTTCTTATTCATTTATTTTAGTGATCAGCTCTATAAATAATCATTTTTAGGCATCATCTATCTTAGACTTTATAATAAATCTATATATATTTGTTGTATTTCTACCTAAATCAAAATTACATCTCGTAATAGGTGGTATTGATGTGCAAAGTCAATTTTGAATAACCATAAACAATTTTGACTTAGGAAAATTTTTTAGTGTTTCAAGTAAAACAATATCCTTTTGGCATCATAAGTATATCATTTTATGACATGCTTCTAAATTTGGTGTTTTTCCCATCGACTACAAAATCGCATTTTAAAATAAGCGATATTGATAGTGATAGGCAATTTTGTTTAACCATAAGTGGTTGTGCCTTAATCATGTGGTCATTGTCAGCCTAATCATATGAAAAATTGCATATCCCTTAGTCACATTTTTATCCTTCTAGGTGTAGTTTTGCATTGATCATAGGTAGTTTTGCCTAATTGCATAGTCACTATTAGCATCACTATTTACAAAACCACATATCCTACGTTGTGGTTTTGACCTATCAGTTGTGGTATTGCTTTTTTGAAAGCAATTTTACATATAAATGACTATGTATCTATAGTTTTGATCAATCCAACTGTAATTTTGATCTTTATTTTGCCTTCAATTTATCTTTTTTATTGCATTTATTAAGATTATTTTTAGTGATTTTGAGTCATTCCATTGGTTCTAAAAGTCCCAAATTACGTTTGGCATGACTCTGCAAGGGGCGTTTCCCCTTGACCTCATAAATGGCACTACCCCTTGACCCCGATGGGGGCTGCCATCCCCAAACCCCCACAGCATGGCCCCTCATCCAAAAATGTTATAGTGCAAAATCTTGAATTTTTTAATATTTTTATTAAGGCTTATTGGACTAACATTTTGTTTCTTACATGGGTGAATCTAGTGGCAATTTTGTCTTGCTAACATCTTCTCTTGTTGGTAATATTTTTTTCTAATGTCTTGTCTTCTAGGTTGCCCCTCAAGATTGACTTTTTAAAACTACTAATTACTTGGTTTGTGGGACGCTTGTTAAATATTTTGGCATTTTAAAAATCATTTTGTATATATCTTTGTATACATCGTACTTAATTAAATTAATTAATAAATATTTCATCTATTTATGTGTCACTCGAGGGCTACAGTGGTGTATGCTTTCCTCCCTTTGTCTTAGTGGTGAGTCTTGGAGGATAAGAAACCACTAATAAATCCTCCCATTTTTCTTTATTTAGGGGTAACATGATGTAGAATTCACATCCACACACTTTTCATAGTCTTAGGGGGATAGTGACAATGGATTTCACCACCACACACTAATCCACACTCTGTGTTTCGATGGAGTATAAAATATCAGGGACAACTATCTCTAGGATAAGTAATTGACACCATACATATCTTCCATGAAGGGAAAGAGTTAATTCTCTAAATTAAGTATTATACATCACCCTACATGAACTTGGTCCCCACTGTACCTAGCATATATTAGGGATGCCCCTAAAGAGCTTGTTCAGCCTAGTATAGGACCATCAGCTTTAACACGGGACTTGTTGTTGGAGTTAGTATCATCTCCTAAGTTACCTTCATGTGTAGACGGGGTTAAAAGTGTTCAGGAGATTTCGTAATGGGTCACCAGCCTATAGCCTCACCCAAAAATCCATTATACGATATGGTCATTGTGTTACACTCCTAATCAATTTACTAATCTTAGGTTTGTGGTTTTCTTGATTTGGTGAGTGGTGTGCTAGACTAGTGTTGTTTGTGAGCCAAGTCAGCGTTTTACCCAAACCTATACATACCTATTTAGGTCTCTTTCACATATCAACTTATATATCCTTATCCCATCATCATATCATCCTCTTGTACATATTTTATTTTTACATTTGTGTACATCCTTTTAAACTTGTCTCATATTGCATCTTGTCTCATCAACCCTCTCATCTTAGTAACATCCTAGTCTAGTCTCATCCACATATCACTAGTCAAACCCCCATCACCTACATATCCTAATCAAATCTTGTCATCCATATCTTATCCTAAGTCCACCTTATCCATAACCAATCACACATCATCATGGTTTGATAATTGAATGCATTCATCATTTATCCTATCGTCTCTCACATATCTAAATGTCTAATCATCCCAATCCACTCATCTAATATTTAATCATTCCTCTAAATCATTTATCATCATGTCTATATCCTCTAGTCAATCATCTATCATATCTCTAGTCATCAACATCTAACATCTCATATTTATTCATTTCTCCTAATATTTTATCTTCATGTCTAACATCTAAGTAACATCTCCTATCTAATAAGTAACATGTCTAATAGTCATTGTCATCCTACTCCTCCATTCTATCTTGTCAACCATCATCTAGTCCAAAATATATTGGCCTGAGATATTTTTACACTATGTAGGCATCACTTAGTCACATAACATGTCTAAGGTCAGCTCGACCACTCTCTCCTCTTTTCCTATCATTCATCATCACATCTCTCTTATCCTTCATTATCCCAAGTTTTGCATTAATCAAATCCTTAAGCTATAATATCAATCATTACTCAACCATTCTATTGATCAATCACCATACCTAAAATCATCTCCCTAATATTTTCATCAATCACTCGCACCTGTTGATTGGGTTTGAAAAATCATAACTTTCATCTTTTCTTCCATCAATCATCCATTATCACTGATTGATCAATTTACTATTTAAAGTTTATGGTTTCCTCCCTCGATTGGGGTATGACTAGGACCATAATTTTATTATCATCTCTCGCTCCCTTACATGTGTCCTTGCAAGAGGCATCATCACTATTAATTACATTGTGGCTCATTGATTTAATGCATTGCAGTCCAATTCTCCTCCATCTTTTGGTCACTCAATCACATCATTTTTTCTCTCTCATATCCTCCATCATATCACTCAACTTTCACTTTGAGATACACTCGTGGTTAATCTTATCAAATCATTATCTTATTTTAGACCAATGCTCTCCCATGCATGTGTCCTTGCTTGGGATATGTTGAAAGCTTATGGCCTTTACCATCTTAGTCTGTAGCTCTCCTTGGAATGTGTCCTTGCTTGGGATATGTCAAAAACTTACGTCCATTTATCTTATCATCATCATGTTTCCACTTCCTGTGCATATATTTTTTCCACATGCATCATCAATTTGTATCTCACTGCTCGAGTTGAGTTCATCTTCTTCATCATCTATCTCACATCTAGTATCCCAACCCCTTATCTTTTCATTGCATCCCACCCCTTGTTTTCCTCTTTTGAGTGGCCATCCATCTCATTCTTATTTGCATGTCCCCTCGAGGGGGTATCATATCCACTAACATCACTTACTAATATTTAACTTCATTTACTAACATCCATAAATAAGTGTCTTTCTTCTTTGAAAGACTATTACTCCTACTTTATCCACTCACAATACCCTTTCAAACAGGGACAAAATGTATACATCTAAATTCACTCACTTCATTTATCATCACTAATATTATTATTAATCAACATTAACATCACTAATTTTATCTAATAATCATTAATCCCATCTAATTTCACTAATCATCCTAGTCTTTTATCTAACATCCTCCTTCATTATTTTTCATCCATTAACCTTACCTTATCCCATAAATCAATTAATCGACTTAATCCCCATTATTTACTAACTAATCCCACTTAACCATTATTTAAGAATTTAAAATTCTCATGACCCACCTACCTACATACTCCTAGGCTTTCCTACAAACCCACTACCCCTAGATTCTCTAGAACTCCCTAACCACATGACTAATCTACCACTAATCATGATTAAACTTTTAAAAAGATTCTAGAGGCTTCTACCTCTAGAACATTCTCTCCTCTGGAATCATCCAAAGAATTTTTAATTCTTTGGAAAATCCTCCACCATTGATCCTTCTACACCCACCTTTAAATGTTGGCCATTGATCTTCCCTCCTTTATTTAAATGAGACAACCCTCCATTGCCAACTAACTATAAAATCCATGTCCAATCTATGCTAAAATCTTCTATCAACATAGTCTTTGATTAAGTCATCAAGTTGATATCATGCTATCATAAAATTTGAGTCTAATTTGTAATCAATCTCTATCTATAATCCTTAGTATTTTTATTGTTTGAATCTTGATTTAGAGCAATTAGCTTTTAGGATCTAATGCTAGTATGAACGTTTCATTTATCTTTGCATTGTTATCCTAATTGGCTCTAGATTTTAATGGTAGATTGTAGATTTAGGCATTTTTAATATAATTTGCATAATCAAAAATATTAGATCTCAAATTTGTCATCTTATAGATGGGTTATGAGCCAACGAGAGGATTGACTAATTGGATAATAGGGTTATAGTTTTTCACCAAACCATTAATTTTTTATAGTTATTAGACATACTCTAATACAAGAGTTAGAATTCAGATTTCAAACTATTTTATTATGTGTAGTATATCAAACTATAGTATTATATGGAGCAGTATTCTAAACTATTTTACTATGTGCAGTGATATGCCAAACTATTATACATTTTAATGTTCTCTCTATTCTATCGATTGTTTGTATCTAGCACCTTTGTGGAAGGGTAGGGCCACTCTCAGTGAATGAGAAATGTGTGAGGGATTTAAAAGGCTTTGTAGTTGGAGGAAAATCCCTTCAATGGTATTCTCCCTCTTTTATTTTATAATTGGTTTTTCATGATAGCAATGGACTAGAACTCAAGTGGATTTCATCATGAAGACTTATTCACACCTCTTAGATAGACAACTATGTAATTTTTAGTATTGTAATGATTATTGAGAATAAGATATCACGAGAATGTAATAATAGTGTAAACACTTTATTCTCTTATTTTGTTATGATCATATTTTGTTTATATGTTATTTAAAGATGGAATTTGGATTAGTAAAATATGATTGTTGACTTGTATACTTAAACATTACTAATTTTGTGTTTGTAATGAAGGAAAAATATGTCTTTGGTCTCTTACTATAAGTTACTTTAACTTCTTGTTATGAGTGCAAATTTGTATTATGAAATGATCATTAATTGTACACTTATGATGGAAATATCTTTTATGGTGCATACTTTGATTTAGTAATATATGTGAAATTTGAGGAATATAAAGAAAGATAGGCAAGAAACCCTTTGAGGTGATAAATTAAAAGAATTTAAAAAAATGATATATATTTTTTAATAAATTAACTAAAAAGTTCTTACAAAAATAATAATTAATATAATATGTAATAAATATAAAATAAACACTCTAAAATTAATAACTATTGACATTTTTTAAAACAAATATATTTACGATATTTATACTAGTACTAATATCATTGATTTCTTAGTTTATACTTGCACCTTAATTATAAATCACATTTTATATATTGAAGACTAATCCATAAATTCACTAAAACATCTACAATTTTTTTTGTCTTCATATAAACATAATACACCTAAAAATATCTCATATCTTTTTAATATATTTATATTTTATGATTTAATATTTAGATTGAATTATTATTGTATTTTAAATTAATTTAAATAACATTGTATTTTAATATTCAATGGAATGAATGTTAAATAAGTTGTTTAAAAAAAAAAAATTGCATTTTCTAACTATAACTTGAAGGGTTATAATATCACAGCTATAGAGCCATGGATTTAAATTGTTCTCCATGGTCTAGGTTTTGAATCCCAATATGGCATTTAAATGCAAAAAATTACAGAACGGGTGGTAAAGAAGGTATGGGAGAAATCACGGTGAAAAAGTCTTTCAATCCATATTCATTTTATGAAAGGCATTCTTTTCAATTTGCATTGATTTTGTGAAAAATGATGTGTGAAAAGTGTAAATTTTAAGCTGGTGAAAAAATCCTTGAGCTTTAATTTCCAGTCATCTTGTTGTTTAGAACTATGGCTTTTCCCAAATCATGAATTTTAGTGTTCGACCTCACCAAGGATTTAGAAATATGGTACTTAAATCCGAAGATTTGCAAATGTTTGGACCTGGTCTACAATTGGGGTAGGGCAACATGAAGGACAGATTCAGTGATCCTTAAAATGGCAGGATTTATTCACTTGTTCAACATACTAAGTTGGTCCCATGGAAGGGGCCACTAAAACTATTTCGTACTTGCAAGGGTCATATGCAAGTGTAAATTTTATGGATAGTAAATAATAAAATCTTTACCTAAAAAATAGGAGTAGCCGAAGTTTAGGAGAAAGGTTTTTTGAGATGGATTCAAACCTCAAAAATTTTCTCTTGCAAGTATAATTTAATCATATTTTAATATCTATATGACCGCTTCACCAATATCTACTCCTAAATAATTTTTGCAATAGAGTAGCATGGGCCCAGGTCCTTACCTTCTCCCTTTCATTTGCAGTTGCGATGTCAAGTTGAATGAAATTGATAATTGCTAAACTTGCCAAGAAACCGCTTTTATCCATGATGACATGTTCCCAGTAGTGCTTGGTGGCAACAATAATCGAGTTAAAAAACCATGGAACAATCAAACAGATAAAATTTAAAAAATTACAGTGGTTGATTTTTGAAACATGTTGTTAAGCACAAAATATACTGAGAGGGGGGGTGAATCAATATATTATATATCTTATTTATTAATCAAATTCCTTTTCTTTAACCACTTAACCACACATTCAAGATATGCAATAAAATTGAAACAATAATATGCACCACACACGAGAGAGAGAGAGAGAGAGAGAGAGAGAGAGAGAGAGAGAGACCAAATTTTTATGTGGAAACTCAAAGTGGGAAAAACCATAAAGAACAATATCAAGTATATGAATGAGCACCAACTCAAATTATAAAATTTGCAAACACCAACTTGCAGGAGCACCAACCCCTCTTTTGTATAAAACACAACTATCTCTCAATGTTGCTTACTCAACAAATGATAAAACTCTACAATATCTCCTGCTTTTCTCTCTTCAAAAATAAATACAAACCATGCATTCTCTTGCATATCCAAATGGCTTCTCAAGCCTTTATTTATACCTTTCCAAATGACCTTTGGCATTCACCCTTTGTGACCCTTCAATCTTCATAGAAAATGGTGCCAAACTTGCATGACCCTTTGTATCCTTGCATTTGAAAACTCATATGGTGACCTTTCATAAGCAAAAAGGTCCTTTCCTCTTTTTTCTTTATCTTTGTGACTTTTCGTATTCCTTGAAGTGTCTCTTCATGGAAAAATGCATTATACCCTCTTTTGTTTTCATATGGTGACTCTTGAAATTCCTTAAGATGACTCTTCATGAGAAAATGCGTCCCATTCCTCTTTCATCTTTTATCTCGTGACTCTTTGACTTCCCCATGGGCCCTTTTTTGACTTATATGCAACAAAAAATATATTCATTAATATTAAATAAATATTAACACACATTAGCCAAGATATGAATATTAAAAACGCCATTAAATGCAATGGGGCCTTTATCACCAATAATGCTAGACCTTTGACATCAATGACGATATTTTCAACACATGTGGTAGAGAAATAACCATGAAATAGATCTAATTAATGATTAAGCAATCGTAAAAGGTGTTTAACACTAATAAATGTTAAACAAAAAACTTTAAGTGGTGATTTACATTCATCATTCCTCTCCTTACTAATAAATGCTTACAGATTTGTGTGTTAAAGTGGGTCCCCTTACATTTTAATTATTATCAAAAATACATGAATTAAAAAAAATCATTTAGATAAATGACTACTCGTGAAGCTCATTTCGATAAATGACTAAAATATACAGTAATAAAAATCCCACAAAAATTAATATCTAATTAAAATTGCTCATAAAAACCTTCAACTTAACATTAAAAATACATGATTGAGTTGTAATTGGGTTAATCCAATATTGGTAATAATTGTGAGAATATGATGATTTATTAGGCACTACATTCACTAAAAGCTTTCCCAATAGAGTAAGAGGCTAGAAGGTGAAAACCTTGAAGTGGTGAATTACATTCACCATTCCTCTCCTTTAACTTAACATTAAATATGCATGATTGGGTTGTAATGAGAAGAAGATGCTTTATTAGTTATTACACTCACCGAAAGCTTTGTCAATGGGATAAATAGGCTAGAGGGTGTAAAGCTAGAAGTGGTGAATTACATTCATCATTCCTCTCCCTACTAATAAATGTTTATAGTCACTCTATGCTCAAGTGGGTACCCTTGTCTCATAATTATTACCAAAAATACATGAGTTAAAAAAGGTCATTTAAGTAAATGACTAAAATATACATGAAGTAAGCCTTCAACTTAAAATTAAAAATACATGATTGGGTTGAAACTTTGATAATCTCACATTGGTAATAATTGCAAGAAGAGGTTGATTTATTAGGCATACTCACCAAAAACTTTATCAATGGGTTAAAATGCTAAAGGGTGAAAACCCGAAGTGATGAATTATATTCACCATTCCTCCCCTTCACCAATAAATATTTATAGTGGCAGGTAAATGACTACTCATGGAGGTCATTTGGGTAAATGACTAAAATATACATGAGTAAAAATCCCACAATAATTAATATATAGGACGCGGGGGAAGGGGAGCGCGGACGCGGATGCGGCCCTGAAACCCTAACCTCTGCGGATGCCTCCGTGCTCGTTGGAGACCAGATCTCGACCCGTGGTTGGTGGGATCTTTGGTGCAGAGGCGCAGCGCTGGAAGCTTATTCTTTTTGCATGGATCTGTTCTTTTACCTCGGATTTCCATCTCGTGGCCGTCGTGCTGACCATTACCCTGTTCTGAGCGGATCAATGTTTCTTTTTGGAGATATTTGGAATGCCATGGTGGCGATTCCTCTAAGTAAGGGGGAGATCTTTGCAGATACTAGGGTGGATGGGTTGGGCGGTGGTGGCGACGGGTCTAGAGGTAGGTTCTTTGTTGGTTGTGTTGTCTGCTTTGGGCAGTGCGTTGGTACGCGGCGCTTAATGTAGTGATCTATCTTTTTGCGTGTTTTTCTTATTTTGCTTCGATCTGCCGAATGGAGGATGGAACCTGGGTGGGATCTCTTGCCCGAGTTGGATGGCCATCCTGTTTTGGTATGCGAAGAAAATAGTGTTTGCATGGGGGAAACTCTGTTTTCTCGGTGGTTGGTGTTTGAGCCACGGCGCCCTGCATAGGGAAAAATGGAGATACCCTAAGCCGTGGAGGAGCCCTGCTCATTAAAATTGATGGGTATGGCAGTTCTGCCTTCCCTGTTCAGGCGCTTTCAGGTTGTTTGCCTGGTTCTGTCTAGGTTTCAAGTCCTTGTAAAACCTGGGGAGCTTTAACTGGTTTATTTTGTTGGTTTCAGGTCCATGTAAAACTTGATTTAGTTACCATTTTTCGGTGCGTATGCCTCTTCTGGCGGTTTGTAACGCTTATCTTTCTTAATATGTACAGGGTTTCGGGGGCCCTTCAAAACCTATTTTTACCTTAATCTAAAACTAATAACTGTTTAGACGAAAAGTGGGAGCTCTTCATCATAGAACATGCCTCTGACATAAAATGTTGAAAACGCTCAATAAATTGATGAATATGTGAACATAGACCTAGTAAAGCATGATAGGATGGAGGGGTGAAGCAATATTTAGAGAAACTTCAAAAAAATTAAAGTTATTTATTTTTATTTTTATATATTATTTTTTTTTAGGATTTTAATTATGTATATTTCAAGTTATCTCATATGTTGTGCACATGAAAGAGTTTAGTGCACTTATGGGCCCATTTTTCCTTGTTGTATGTGTTTTGCTACAACACAGATCCAACGATGCTCCGACAATTTTCAATACTTTTCGAACAATTTTAATGTACATTTGATTTGACCAACGAATCAAAACATGCCAATTCAAAATAAACCTTGAGCTTCATTTTTTGTTTAACCTCCATGTGCAGAGAACATGGTAAAATGCCTCATGATGTCACCGGAGCTTTTATTATGTGTGTAACCCATCAAATGAACCTCAATGAATAGTCATTATTTTGAAGAGTATATTTAGAGGTTGAAATCATACAAACCACTTCTTCAAAAAAATTAGAGCTTGCTTAGATATCTTAAATATATATTTGTTGAACATTGAAAGATACCAATTTCAAGGTACCTATATAATACACAAATCCAACATTTAATATAGGTGCCTCGAAGTTGATATCTCTTGGTGTTTAACATATATGTATTTAAGATATTCAAACTAGTAATATTTATCCTTGCATAAGGTAAAAATAAAAAATAAATATTTATTATTCATGAATATACATTTATATAATGAAGTTTATTTAAATTGAGACATATCATTGAAACTAAATTAAGTTTTATTTATATTCATTTTAATTTCTTTTAATGTAATATTTAAACCGGAAATAGACGGTAACATAATATTAGTATAAACATGAATATACATATATGATATAATTTAATAAAATAAAAATTATGATATCCTTCTTTGAGTATATATTTGTTTCTCAACGATTAAAGTCTTCGTTCATCTTCCTTTTTTCCCTCTTCAATTTCTCAAAATGGTCATATGTCACGTAATATAACAACAAAGGTCAAACTTTATCTTTTTGTAAGCCATATATCAATTATGACTTAGTTAAGTGTCATTACTTGTGATTTGTGGATTGTCCATACCTATGCCAATTTCAATGGTAGTTGACTATAGGGGTCATTGGAATTATTCTTGAAGTTGCATCAACAAAAGGATTATCAATGTAGTTATCAAACTGAACTATTACATATGTAGGTGGGTTAGGGGATGTTACCCTTAGTTTGTAGACAATGTTTTGAATATTTTCGGGTGTCTCCATTACAAGATATACTTTGGTCCATAAGTTTGTAGTGAGCAACTGTCACTATAGGAATACCTCTCGATGTGTAAATTAGATTTTCTTTTATAATTATTTCAATACAATTTTTACTATATGCACAAAAAATAAGAGAAATCAGCAAAACAATATGAAACTATAGATAAAATATTGCAATTTAATAGGTGAACGTTAAACACCATCTTTCAAATCAATGGTGTGGTGTATGATTGTCTATTGTAGCGATCAGGTATTTGTATATTACATCATGCATGATTTTTTAAAATATTAATCAATAATAAAGTATAAAAAATTACAAAGTAAAATAATCGATAAACATTCATAGATCTTTAATAAAATTTTCTTTGATTATTATCAAATTTTAAAATAATGTAAAAAACCATATTTATGTCTAACCCTAATTTAGATGTGGATTCCACCTGGGTAGATAGGGTTAAGGATATAGAAATGATAGGGTCTAAGGGTGAATATCAAATCTACAGCTGACCAATTTATGTGATAAACTCATATGTACCATATGTTGAATTTATTAAATTGAGATAAGCTATAAATAGAAAACACAACTAGACTAGATATAAAAATGACAAATAAGAAAGTACTTTGTTTTGATGTTATTGCAGTTTTGTATTTGGGATAAACTGAAAGTAGGCATGAAAACAGTTCTCAAATTCTAGATCCGATGCCTCGAACTCTTTGGATAGTTGCATCAATTCTAGACGGTTGTGTCGGTGTTACTGTCTGACTCTGATGTTAGTGTCATGTACAAAATAACAACTGATATAGAATGCAACCACTTAGATGCTTCTAGGTTCAATTTTGCCTTCACTCTAAGACATTCAGATCTAGGTCATGAACTGTTGCTCCTAGTGAAACGGCAAAACTCTAACTTTCCATCTTCAATATGACTATGAGAAAAAATAAGTGGGCACATGGTATTGAGTTTCCCTGCAATGACCCCATTATCAAAGGGCACTGAGTACATAACCAATACTCTAGAAGAAAGCCTCAAACTCATGTAGTTCTCTTCTACATGTTGGCTTGTGTGTGAATCATACAATGTGTGTAAAGCAAGTACAACAGTGGCCTAGCTTGTAACTTGGCAAATACGACTTTATGATTGTTCTTTTAGTATTTCAAACCTATAGATGAGTTTTTCCTTTGACTTATATCAAAGCAAGACATAATTAAAAAGCTTTTGATAACTTGAGTGCTTTTTAAATGCTCTTTTGGTCTGATTACTAAGTGTCCATAGGTGATGAATAAATGAGGATTGATATTATATTTATACCAATCCTATAAGGAGATAACTCGCATTAAAACACTTAAGCCGATTATTGTAATACATTTCATTTACAAATTAGATGACATTAAGGCATTGGACACTTGTGTCGGGCTAGGTCAATATTGTTGACGCTACTATCTTGGACGTTAGTGTCTAAGGAGAAGGAGAGCATGCACAGTTTCAGAACTTATAGAGCTATAAGAGAAGTACGTTTTAAATATTTTGGACAAGATATGATGTCTGTGTCATCGATATAGGGTGGTCAGAGTAAGAAATATGATAAGAGACACAAGATAGAGTAAATGCAGGGCTTATGGAAGCAAGGCATGTATAAAACGAAGAGAAACAACCAAAGTCTAAGTTTATCGGGTGTACAAGACCAAGGTGCTACATAATTACAAAATATAGTCTACAATTTAATAACTTTGTAACTGTTGACGGCGTAAAATTGCGTTAGGTCTTAGCCAATCAACAATGGAAAGTTTCAAGCTGTGGGACAATGCGGCTTGAAACAACCTCCAGGTTTTAAAGAAGCTGGTCTCTTCTGTTTTATGGTTGTTGGGGAAAAGGGACAGGAGATTAAACAAAAACGCAAAATGCAGGAATTAAAACCTAACTATGGCGATGCGCCTAAGAGTAATCCTAATCCTAACCTGAGCATAGTGAGACTATTATGTGATTCTATTACATTTAAGAGCAGACAAGTGCATGATTAATGTAAAAGATTGGGATAACAGAAACAGAGGCTCAAAACTGGGGAGTCTTTTGCTGAGATATAGGAATTGTTAACACCGGCATAGTGTTCAATCTTCTTATAGATTACTCCAATTACATAAGAGGCGCAAAAGTCACACACAGTCATGTAGAGCTTTAGATCCCAGAAAACGAAACAAAAGCAAATAACATTTCCAATCACAACACTAAAAAATTTATAGCAGAGACTAAATTGCAAACAACACAAATAACACCAACCAAGGCATGGAGCTTAAATTTTCTTAATTTATTTAGCCATATAAAGGGCACAGAAACATGCACGATTACATCAACTTTACAACTTCAGGAAATCAAGACAAGACCAAATGATATTACTGGTCAAAATTACAGAAGTCTAAATTATGAGAAATCCCCCCCTTTTTTTTTCCTTTACAATTCCTCCTCTTTTATAGCCTCGGATCACTCCTTTCATCATCCCTTTTCCCGTGCAATCTTCTCTGTTCTTCGCTCACAGGGGACAAACAGAGGGTGCCTTCAATGCTGTGGGGGGCTCCAAAAATCTCCCAGATGTTCCATCTACTCCAATTAACTCCAGCCGATAGTTATGTTTCAAAATGGGGAGAGGACACAGTCCATTTTCTGAAAATCCTCGTCTTACTTAGGAGGCACTGAAAAACGACACTTGGCACTTTCCACCGGATTTATCTAAGACACGTAGCTCCCTCCGCTTTCCTTAGGCTGTGTTGTAGTATCATTCAGGGCACATATCGGATTCTTACGGATGGCGACACTTGGCAGCGTCCGCGGACCTTGAAGTAACACTCGGGGCCCACCACAACCTTTGTTTAGCAATGAAAAACTCAAAGATGGTCTCTCGAAAATTGGCACATGGCAGTCTCCACTGCTTATGGGAAGATATGTGGCATCTTCTGCTTCTGTTGGGGACGGAGTAGAGAGGGACTCGAAGAGTGACACTTGGCAGCCTCTGCTGCACTTGAGCATTTAAGCAAAATGAAATGATGCCTTTATGCGTTGAAGGAGACCACTGGACCCAGGGGTTGAAACAAGGTCTCTCGACAATCGACACGTGGTGATTTCCGCTGCTTCTTCAAAAGGGTAGTTCAGAGTCTTCATAATTGCCACCTAGGGCTTTCCGCTTTCTATGTTGCTTTGTCCGTTGAAAGTCTTTGCCAAAAGGTAGAATGAAACACGGGTGCCTTTATGAGATTCGAACGCTGACATGTGGTGCGTTTCGCTTAACTTTTGCTGGGTACGTGGCACGTTCGGCGGTTTTCTGGAAAGCTACAACAAGGTCCTCGAATGTCGCCATCTGTCCATCTTCGTCTCCCGAAAAGCGACACTTGGCCGCTTCCGCTTGAATCCAATACTTAGGCCAAAATTAAAACGAAAAGGACAAAAGAGGCAAAAAAAAGGGGACCGTGCTCTGAGGACGACACTTCGCAGCTTCCGCTGCACTTCGATACTTAGGCAAAGTGAACCAGCGCTCTGCTTCAAAATTCTACTGCTTTGCCCAAGGTGCGCGGGAACCAAAACTACAGTGCTCGACTGAAAGTTTAAATGCAACGTAGAGTAAAAATTTACTCTACAGTTACTTTAAAGAGGATCTATTTGAATGTATAAACAAAACTTGAAATATTAATTGGGTGTTCATACAAAAGTGAAGTTGAATATAATTGTTCAGTATGTTATATAATATGGTTAACAAATATTTGAATTGATCTTTTAAATGGTAGCAATTTTGTAATCGGGGGTTATAAATGATGGATTGACATTCCTTGTAAGTCTAATCAATTTTATGTTGATCCTTTGAAGATGTTTTCAATTTCTTAATATTTTTAAAAAAAAATGTGATTAATTATTAGAGTTTTGATATTTTTATAGTTCACATTTTGATCCCACACATTTCAAATCACCATCTATAATTCATCATAAAAATATATAAAAAAAAACTTAAATGTTGAAACAATAAATAATATATCCATATTTATATAATTTAATTATATGAAAAAGTAAAATTATTGATAGTAAAAGAAAAAATCAAGTTAACGACAACTGATTGTTTTAATCTCTGCCTTAAAACTCTATGGGTAGATCAAAAATTGATACGATAGATAGCAACAATCATAAATTTATGAGCAGTTACGATTAGTCGGTAGATCGTACAGATATCAACGTCCGACAATTCAATTCATACACAGTGCAAGTTAGACGACAATGAGGAAAGTTCCAAAAAATCCAGCTTCATCAGAGCTGGGCATCTTTCTCTTCAATGGCACTGACAGCGCCGTTGATCAACCGTCCAGATCCAATTTCATATTTAATTAGGACAACTTTCCAACATTGTGGAGCAAATTTTCCCTTACATTGAATTTCATGTTAATTATCTGTGGCCGAAAGCTTACACAAATGTGAATGCGACAAGGATTGTCCCGTATATTTTTTAATATAAGGATGAGCGGGTTGTTGAGACTTGGGATCCTCTTATTTGGTGGATCCCTGCTGGACTTGTCTGTTTTTCATGCAAAGGCATTCTCAGCCTTTTATTTGCCTAATCATATTCATATAACATCCACCCATTCTCTCTGCTTGCTTCTTACAGAAAGCGAGAGGCTACAGAGCCCTGTTCTTCACTGTGTTTCTGTACACACCACGCAAGGTAAACGATATTATCTCTTGCTTTTCTTTTTACTGTCCTGCCGTTGATTTATTTATGCTAAACTTAGATTCACAAGCCCACAATCCGTCAAATGTGTACAGACCACTTTAGCATAAAACAGCAAAATTTTAAATCATCATGGTGTAGTCATGCTCATGGGATCTGTCATGCAGGGTTTCAGTCAGTGCTGATGTCTGTGAGTCAGATCTGCGTGACCAATGTAGATCTGAAATAATTAAATAGATTATTTGGATGGCAATGTAGAGTGTAAATTGATAGACATTAATCTTCTATCATCAGTTGAGCTTATCTCATTAAAGAACCTAAATTTAAAATGTAGATTTTTTATTTTGAGCTTGAGCTTTGGGAGGTTCAGGCATGTGACAGTTAATCAATTTTTGTAAGTGCGCAACATTTTTTTTTTAAAGGGAGGTCATAAGTTTAAATTTTGTAAGAGATAAGATATATACATCTGAGGTCATATATTGTGATTACGCTTAGCATTGTGAACCTTAAAAAAAAATTCCCTTTCCTTTTTTAGAAGTAGTGGATAAATTTTGTAGGAAATAAAAAGTTTAAATTTTGAAAGAGATAAGGTATGTACATCTGAGATTTGAATTTGAAATACAGTTAAGGGTTTGGAAATACTGAGATGATCTCATACATTGTAACAATGTCAGTAGACCTAGCAATGTGAACCTTAAAAAAACTTCCCTTTCCTTTCTTAGAAGTGGTGGATACATATAATAACTTGGAAGTTAAGGATCTGGATGACACAATGTTTATATTATATGACAAAGAACAAAAGAAAAGGAATTAGTTTTTTTAAGATCCTCACCTGTGCTTGGACTATAACGTAGTTTTTCTGCCATGAGAGATGGCCTAAACAGCACTTCAGACGACTGTTAGAATACAATACGATCTGTAAAAATAGAAATTTATGAAAATTCTAGATTGGATCTGATGTGGAAGATGATATTTTGCAGAAAATGGAGCTCAATTGGAAGAACATTGTGATTGTATTTGTATGGTTGAGTATTTCTGCTGCTTGTGGCGGAGCTAAGAACACCGGTGGCGTTGTGGCCGCGGTGTTGGCAACGGCACAGACCCCAAAAACAAGCCCACCGCCCACTTTAAGCCCTCCAGCGCCTCCAGCCACCACTCCTAAACCGTCCAAATCTTCTCTCGAAGCACCAGCAGCCACTCCTAAGCCGTCCAAATCTTCTCCAAAAGCGCCGCCGCTCACTAAAGCTACGCCTGTAAGCGCCCCTGCAAAGCCGCCGTCCAAAACGCCAAAGGCAGGGCCGCCGTCCAAAACGCCAAAGGCACGGCCGCCGTCCAAAACGCCAAAGGCAGCGCCGCCATCGACGGCTCCCGTCGAAGCGCCGGAAAAATCCCCTGCCGTAGCTCCCCCTGTTTCCTCCCCCGCTACGCCGGCCGAAGCGCCAAGTCCCGCCGCTCCCAAACAAAAAGTAGCGCCTCCCGTGGCCGCTCCAGCACCTGCGCCGTTGGAGAAAACGCCGCCCTCAGCCCAGGCGCCCGCTCCTTCCCACAAAAAGAAGAAGCCTGTAGAAGCCCCGGCACCGGCTGCTCATAAAAAGAAAAAACCTGTAGAAACCCCAGCACCGTCAGTGGAAACCCCGGCACCAGCTGCTCACAAAAAGAAGCGGCCTGTAGAAGCGCCTGCACCGGCTGGACAAGCCCCAGCACCCGCAGAGGAGGCTCCGGCACCGGCTCCCGCAAAGCACAAGCATAAGCCGAAGCATAAAAAGAAGAGCCAAAAGCACCACCACCACCATGCTCCTGCGCCCGCTCCCACAGCACACAGCCCTCCGGCGCCACCACTTGCTTCCGAGCCTTCTGAGTCGGAGGGCTACTACACCCCTGCCCCTTCCCCGGATACACCGGTAATCTTTGCATATATATCCCTGTAATTCTTTCTTCAAGCATTTTATGTTTAATGAATTCGTGATTCGTTTAACTGGGTTTTCCTTTGCAGAACGGAGGGATGAAGATGGTTGTTTCAGGTTTTATGTGGAGCGCCTTCGTTGCCTCGTCCCTTGTCTTAATCATGGCGTAGATCTGTGCGATTCTATTACAGTTTTTCCTTGAGAAAAACAACGCTGTGGAGTTCATCCGCAGAGTATTTTTTCGCAGTCGATCTTGAATTTCAATATTCATTTACGATATCCATTCATTATTCATTAGGTTAGTGGAAGAGCTGAGATGCCCGTCATGAGTTCTATTTGTTTACTAAATTGGAGAATCATTTTTTACCCTTCGATCTGAAATAATGGATTACAGGCTTCTTTGTTTTATGAGGTGTATGTATCTTGTTCTTCTTCTTTCTTTTACTTTCTTTCTTTTCTTTTTTCGTTTTTTTTTTTTAGGTTATGAATTTGTGATCTCCCTTTTAAGAATATATTTTATTTGTAATTAGGTTAATTTGAGTGTATATTATAATTAAGTGATCATTTAAATTTTAATTGATTAATCATCACAATATTTGTACAATACATACAAATTTTTGAGTTGTGGATAGTTGGTGACACGTATCATGATTACCCCACATAAATATACATTCAATATTGATAGTGACCTCGTCCAAAAATTTGGATCTAATAAAGTAAGGTTACCACAGAGTTCATTTATATTGCAAAGAAAGCAATTCATATTCATCATAGAGGACACACGCTGAAACTCATTAGATGATTGTGTTCCCCTGGTTTGGATCTTCAATTCCCTACTTCCAATTTATGTGTTGCAACTTTGCATTTTTGGAATATTTGATTATATTTGTTCTACAACATTTGATTCATTTCTACCTTGGAGTTGATTAGAATGTTGTAGATGACCTATTACTAAACTTTGAGCCTTAAAATGTGCAATTATAGCCAATATGATTGTAAACCTGAAATTTGACAATGATTAAAAAAAGCTCTTAAGAGCATGATTACATTCTTGGAAGAGTGATTCATGTGCTTCGTAGATTATAGACAAGTCAAAATTGATTTGATAATTGTGCTCCCTTGTTCTAGATCTAAAATAACCTCCCTCTATTTTCCATGCTGTGACATCTATACCCTACAAAATAATTTTCTTCTCCTCTCCCTAAACTGCAACAATATCCAAAACTTAAGGAAAACTATATGTTTTGGAACCTATGTTAAGGGTTTGCTGGATTTTTATGCACCATCTACTTATCAAGCCCCTAGACAATAAACAATATTGAAAACAAAATATTGCATAATCGGAAATAACACCAGTGACATACAAAACAGTATAAGTGTGCAATGTGTGTCCTTCCTCCTTCTAACACTTGCATGAATGCGTGCACCATAATGATAAATGCCTTAATGATTCCCTGATCTTTTAAGAATGTTTGAGTGCTCAAAATATACAAGCCAATTATAAATAAATATTGTCTAATGAACTACATCCCCTATGTATTTATAGATAATTGAATTCAAATTAGGACCTTATTCACATGCCAACTAAAATTATAATGATTAAAAAATGAAAAAGGATGAGACCACAAACATTGACACACTTTAACCAAAAGGGCGCACTAAAAGCCCCATGAGCATGAATGATGCTCTAGACAAACCTAGGAGCGTGATTTATGCACTTGACACAAAGCTCGAGACACAAAGAGCGGGAGAGAGAAGAAGGGGGAGACATGACAACAATTCACAAATGTGCCAATAAAGTCTAATTTGGACAAATAATTGATGAGTACACAAGCACTCTAAAATCATGAAATTTAATGACTAGTAAATGTCTAAGTTGAAGTGTCTATATTTTCCCCACTTTTATGTGTGTGTGTGTGTGTGTGTATGCGCATACATATCAAAGTAGAAAAGAAGACATGTTAGGAATTTAAATTTTGGTATGATTGGATCTTCGGAACAAAATACACTACACCTAGGAGTCTGAGAAATGTTGAATGTTAATATTGACTTATGGCTTGTGTTCATTAACACCATTGCCCTATCTCCCAACTCTTTCATATATATTATATATGTAATATATTTATTATTTTGACCTTTATAATTAGCAATCATTATTTGACACTTTTATCTTGTTAATATATAGTTGACATTTGTTTAGGCACATCCACATGAATCATGCCTTGGTTCAGGTTGACTTTATAAAAGTCACCCACCTAAACATTTGTAATAAATTAAGTGTTACTCTTTTGACACTTCATAAATTATTTTCATTATTCTTATCCTAGTGTTTATGTTACAACACTTCATAATTCAATGCTCATGTATTCTTTTATTTTCTTCTTGTTGTAAATGATTTGGTGATCAATATTGTGATAATTATTACACAATCCTACATGGTACCAATACATGAGTGAAATCTTAAATCATCATTCATCTATCATGAGGATTTAACTTATCTTGACCTAAATTTTAGTAAAAACGCTAATCTTAAATAATCACGCATATCTTGCAAACCTTAGCAATATTTTAGGTAAGGTGGGGATTAACGCAATGAATCTAAAACCCAATTTTCAGCCTTTTATGATTTGTTTCAATCAAGTTATTAAAATTTTATGGTTTTCCATAAATTCGCTTCCCATGTTGGAATTTTCAAAAGAATTATGATTTTATTACATTTTCAAAAATTGCAAGAAAAATTATGGTAGGACTATTCTTTGAATCTTTGGATTTGAGGCCAACCTCATTTTGAAACTAGTTGGTCATCTAGAAGGCCTTTTCGTTTTGTATTGTTTTCTTCTTTTTGGGTACACCATGGATTTCATGATTAGGGTTGTCAAAGATTTTATCCAATTTGATGGGACAAATTTTAGCGAGTGGAGGTGTAACCTACAAAAAATTATTGGAGAGGTTGATTGGTTGAGGTACATTGATGAAGAGACTACATATTGTGATGGACATAATCTTGTTAGAACCCTTCTTGTTCACAAAACTATGGAATTTATTAATTATTCTATGAGTCTGACACAATTGTGGATGTATTCACATGAGATTTTTTGGTAATTCTTAGATTCTAAAGGCTCATCTCATTCCCCTAGTGATAGGCATCTTGTTCATTATGATGATATGTCTCCCATATCTCAGATTGCTTCCAATAGTGGAGTAAAGAGTGAGAAGTGGCTCTTTGCAACACTTTGTTTTCCTATTCTTGCATTGAGGGTTGTGATGTTGTTTTGGGGGATGATCGTGTTGGTGAAGCTTATTGTGAGGATTCAATTTCTCTATTATTTTTGCACTTTTAATTTTCTTATGGCTAGTTGTGAAGATGGTGCTCATTCATCATTTACTCATGATAATTGGCTTGTTGACTATGGGGATTCCTTATGCCATGATACTTTGGTTGTGTAGACAACTAAATTTGGTATAATTTTTTTTTCAAACATAAACTTTGACACACTTTGACATACTTGGATATTGCATATAGTTACACACATTTGATTCTTGTATATACTTTCCTTCTATATGTCTACTCACATGTTATCTTGGGCAAACTTAATCACTAGATACACTTATTCATGATCACCCTAGTTTGCACAAAAACCTTCCAGAATCCAAAACAAACTGTATCCATATCTTAGTTCATTGATTTTCATTCTTAGGATAGTACCGACAATAGCTAGACAATTGCAACTACCATAGGTGTCGGCCTCTGCCAGTAGTGTCCAAGAACACTCAACAAATATTTTTCAAATTGGTGAGTCTTCATTAGGTTGGCCTAGACACATTTCATGGGTTGGGCATAATGAGAAGTATCAAAGTGTCAACTTTAATTGAAAATGAATCTGAAGGTTATCACTCACTTGGTAATGTGGTAAGACTTGGGCATCACACTAAGAATCACTTAGAAATTTGAGGAATCAATTAACACTCTATTGAGACATTATAAAAAGGCATACACATTTGAAAATCCATATAAGGAGAAAACTTGGAGCCAAGTTTTAATAAATAAAGTAAAATTTGCTTGGTGCTAAGTGTCAAAATCCAAACATTGCAGTGTATTTTAGATTGATCGCAATGCTACGTGCACACACACATGTAAGTGGAACAAATACGTGTATTTGAGTCTTCTTCAGACTATGAGAACATATAAAATGCTCAAAAATTCAACAAGGAGTGGTTGGGTTTGTTGAACCCAAAAACTAACCCCCTTTTAAAGAGTCATCTTTTGAAAAAAAGAACAACTAGGGTTTGGATGAAATGAGAAGGAAAAAATATCAATGCACATGACTAAGGGTAAACACACACATAGTATACATCTACAGGCACAAGGGTCTAAGGAGTTATAGAATTGAAAAACATATATGGACACTAACACTAGAGCTAAGATAGTATCAGTTACCACATAGGTCGCATAATTTGCCAAGAGTGTCTAGGTAGGGTTTTGAGTCATGATCTGAGCCATGATAAAATATACACAACATTTTCAAAATTAGTGATGACTATTTTGAATGTTAGAGTATCATAAAATCTAAGTACATATATCCCCTCTTGATTTTACCATTTCAAATCATCTAAGTGTAATATCAATCTATCCCAATTCAAGTTCAACTTACGTTATTATTTATATATTTTACACAATCTAAATTAGCCTCATTTTACATTGTTTAGATGACATTAATCCAAAACAAGGAAAACATGTTTGAGATATAGAATATAAAGCATAAAATAGAGATAATAATTAATACTAGAGGCATGCAATAAAATGAAACCTTAGTAGGGATAAGGAATTTTGGATTCGACATTATATGTAACACTAAAGGGGTGAAAGATAATATGGGTTCACCAAAATGTAATGCAAATAAATGAATTAGATTTAGTTAAGCATCTAAAATATATGTATAATACAATAATAAAACATAATTAAAAAATGGAATAAATATACAATAAAATAAATTGGGATATAAATGGAATATCTTGTCTACAATATTGTATAAAACTTGTTTGAAAAATCTAAATTTGGATGTTAAGCTGACTGAATGTGGTCTTTTTGCTGAAATTCTAATGTAGTTTGGCCATTATGACTTTTGTCTAACCTATTTCTTGTCTATTTTTTGTTTTTGTTACTGTCATACTTTATCTTCTTTAGTTTTTGTAAAAGCTTATGGGCCCTTTCAAAACCCACATTTTTACCAATAAGATAATTAAAAAAAAAATTGGAAATGCAGAACCAGACCAATGATGACTATCACCCAAAAAGTTGGATCTAATTTTTTTCCATGACTATACAATTCACTCTTATAAAGTGTTTGGGGAGGAAAGTTTGCTCCTAGAAAGGTGTCTACAAATGAAACCTAAAATTTTAGGTTTTTTCATTTGGTTTTGCTCTATTTTGTTGTCCTTAGTTTCCATACATTGTAACTCTTGAGTACCTACGATAGTTGAATCTCTAACCTATCTTGTTAATGAAAATATATTATGATGTGTAGACACCTAATTTTGGTAAAATTCATATAGTTGCAATTATTTTATCATGATTTTATAAAATTAAATCACTAGTGAAAATTAAGATCTTATTAGCACACTTTCTCTTCACATTGGACCATGCATAGGTTTCACTATCATTATGTGCTCATGAATGCCTTAAAATTTGTCATTTTTTGCTTTAGTATGCTCAACATTACTCTTGTAGATTTATTAATTTTTGTTTCTTGAGCCTTCATTCACCTTGGCCAAAATTAGAACATTCTTATAGTTGTCTAACCACTGTTGTGTTGTACGATTTTGGGCATGTCGATTGTGGGTCTTTTGTTCCATCTTACTCTGTTTCCTTGTGCCTTGATTGTTAGCTTTCCCACTTTCTTATTGTTAGCTTGCACACAAATGTGTCCTAATTTGAATTCAAAGGGGACTATACATATACATACACCATAATCCATTTCCATCATGCATTATCTAGAGATATATCAATCATGCAATTATTCTTTCACTCTACCATTATTTCAATCGCTATCTTCTAAAGGCTTATTGTTACATACTTGTAGAAAACAAGGATATTACATTACTGGAATTTACTAGCCTGCATCTCATAGGGATAAGGGATGGGTAGACATACACATGATTTTATTGATGACATGCGAAGTGTTGATTTCCAAAATGTCAAACTTGTTATAAAATAGGATATGTTAGAACATTTAATGTCTAAGTGAGCTAATTTAGACCTATAGCATAGTTAGTTTATTATTAAGTAATAATAATTTATTATTTATTAAACATGGGATAAAAACCTAGTGTAAATAAATAATAAAATATTGTGATTTATTATTAACCAAT
This sequence comes from Torreya grandis, assembly GCA_037957365.1. Lineage (NCBI taxonomy): Eukaryota > Viridiplantae > Streptophyta > Pinopsida > Cupressales > Taxaceae > Torreya > Torreya grandis. The sequence goes on from JARHVA010003645.1 coordinate 712,249, forward strand.
TAAATTAAATGATTCTCAAGAAAGATGGACCCATTGGTCACAATGGTCACCTCCCCTCACATTTATTATGAATAGGGTTTTACCCTTATATTTTCACTTTGAACACACTTAGTGATTTGATATTTATATGTGGCAAATATTTACAAAGGTTCTGTGAAGGCTTATGTAAAGAAGTGAGAAGGGAAGGCTTTACATTGGGGTGCAGAGTTTCTTAATTTATTGAATATCATATTTGTGGGTTTTTTACCTCTTGGAGGGTTTTCCACTTTAAATTCTTGTGTATTGTGTCAATTTTGTGTGCTCTTTGTCATTATTTATTCATCTAGATCCAATCTATATTGCATATATATTTTATATTTTATTAATTTTATCATGGAATCAGAGCCATGAGATGATTGGATGATTGGCAAGAGTTTTTTGTTGGAAGATTCAAAGCTTTGTCAAACAATTTATTTATTTATTTGATCTTCGTATGCTATTTTTTACAACTTTGGAGGCATACTATATTTTTTTTGGTTCATTCTTTTCTCTATGGAGCCCTTAAGCTTAGCATTGTGTCTTATAAGACCTCCATCAAGCATCCAAAGCAACCAAATATTATCCTCAAACCTCTCTTTGGCACCATTTTCACAGAGGCACCATAACCAGCTTGAGAAAACTCAAAAAATTGATTTTTTAGTCAAAATTCAATTTTGTAAATTCCTTCATTATTAAAAAAAATTCAAAAGATTAGAACAAGTTTTAAGATTTTTGAGTGCCTATACAAGTTTTTGGGCTCTCCTAAGCATTTACAAGGGCACCATACTTTAGTGTTGGCAATTCAAAATACTAAATTATGTAGACATTCAATTCCTAACACCATTTGTGTTGAAATTGTCAATCTTACTCGAATTACATTCAAATGCACATTTTAGGTCAAAATCTATAAAACGTCTTAAATAGTTCAAACTTGTCACTTACAAGTGCCAGTTTAGGTCAAAGTATCCCTAAATAAGGCAATGCATTTTGTGGGCCAACTAACTTTGATCAAATCATTTCAAGTCAAAATGACCATTTCACCATTTAGTGCTCTAGATCACTCTTTTCTTTTAATTCATTGGTACACATCATGTACTTTTGTTATTTGGTGTTGGCAACATCCTAAATGAGAATACAGCTCCAATGCACCTAACATCGCCTTCCAGTTCCTCTCCAGTCAAATTATGATCTATTAATATAATTTTCTAACCATTTGGATTAATTGAGGGCTAATTTTTAAATAATTGCACAAATGTTGATTAACCTTGTTTAAGGCTTATTAATCCAAATCAAGAGCTTAAGTGGATTTTATATGAGAGTTGTTGAATATTTATTTTTTTAAATTGATTTCTATTAATTGCATCATCAGGTGACATCATTTCTATGGGGTGGCATTCATCAAGCCATAAGTGCATAAAATATCAGGATCATGGGTCACCCATACCTAGTTAATGCCTCACATGCCTCTTTAATACTTATTTATCTTGAAGATATTTATGGGTTTAATTCTAAATATTAGGATTATCCATGGCCACACATTTCAATCTTGAGATGGATGGTCATGGTTGATCCTGACCAATCTCAAAAATATATAAATAGAGAGGCCATGGACATGAATTTTAAGCTTGAATATTGCAAAGTTATAATGTTAAATTGTTTCCACAAGATTTTGCATTTGATCATTGATTTTGCATGCAAGCTTCATTGATAGGTTAGTTTAGTGATTTGGAATCATGAGTCTAGGTTTTATGGAGTGTTCTTGAGGCATTGGAGGAGCTTACCACCATTGTTGACAAAGACAAAGATGTTTGATCAAGGGATAACATGTTTTTGAGCCACATGGATATGGTGAATCCATTTGGGAAGGTAATATGGTGTTGATTTCTTTCATTTGTTTCTTTTTATCCTTTGTAATTCCCATAGAAATAGATAGGCTTGGTTAGTTAGTTATTTATACATGTTTTATTATTTATGAACTAATACTTGACTAACTTGCATTTGGCTGCACTAAAAAACTTGTAGGTCTATCAGAATAGATTATGGAGAAGCTATAATAAACACATTCTCTCTCGAAAATTTGAGATTAATGACTTAGTTTTGAAAGAGAACTAGAAGAATATGAATGTTAAAACCAAAAATAAAGGCAAGTTTTAGCCTAATTGGTTAAGACTATATATTGTCACATCAAACTATGGATCAGGATCATATCGATTGACTAAACCTAATGGTGAAGAACTTTTAGAGCCCATGAACATCATACACCTTAAGATATTCTACACATGAACAACTTTGAACCATTGTCTATAAGACCCCTGACTTGGGGGCAACTTGTGCTATCATAATTTTATCCCACCCTTTTATCTTACCTTAAACACATTTTATACTACCCTGGTCCACTTTTCATGAATCCTGATAGTAAAAGCTTTGAACCCTTGACACTCTGAACACATTCTTCATCCCATTATGGATTGCTCTCTTCAAGAAGCATATTCTTTGTTTTGTCTAGGACGTGTTATAAACTTAAATATTTTTTTTGTCCCTTGACCAATTATGATCTCAATTATGTCTCATGAACATTATGAACATCTTCAGCAACAGTTCTACAGAGTAGTTCAACTAAGACAGTCTTGTGCAGTTTCAAACAAGTGAATAACTGCATCTTCTCAATTCAAGTATTTACTATTCTTTCTTGTTTTTATAAAGATTCTCGCTCTCATCGATTTGTGAGTATGGGCTGTTACAGCAAGCTTAGCTGTCTTATTAGAACCTCTACTCTCAAGATGTGCATCTTCTCGACTATATGGTCCTATCTTGTGCATATTTTATCCCAAAAACACCAAAAACATTATAAATACTTTGAAAATACCAAAAATATCAGAACATGATCCCTAAAAGAACAAAAACATTGTTTCAAGCTAAAAAGAGCTTCAACGCTAAAGGACATGGTAACATTTTTGCTGTTGGAAGAATGCTTGACTAACTTGCTTTGTAATCCTCTCTATAAATTCTTCATAAAATTTTTTATTTTGAGGGTACAATTGTGTTTATCAAACAAAAATAAGAGGGTTGGTAAATCTTCAAGCAAATCTAAGACCTATACAAGGAGATCTGAGCTCTTGAAATTCTACAAGGGTGCTATTGTGACGCTGCAAGTATGTAACTTATGTTATATAGTTTTAGAAATTATTTATTAAATAATTTTTTATTTAAACATCAAATTATCTAAGTAGACTTGTGGCCCCCAATTTCTTTGTCTTTTACTCTAAAAGTTAAAAGAAAGTAATTATTATTTACTCATAATTTTACATGCACAATAAATATTTATTTATATTTTTTTAATTATTAAAAATCAAATAAAAAAATAAATATCAGTTAATGCATGTAAATATTTAATTAAACTCATAGATGAGTTGGTGATCTTAATTTTACCAAAACTTACAACTAAGAAGATCTCAAGTTCAAAACCCCTTAGAAACTTTCTTTTTTGATTTTCTTGGTTATCTTGGTAAAATTAATTGTAATTTAATTTAAATTGAAATCCTTTTTTTTGGTTTGCATGCCAATGTTTCATACGTCTAAAACCCTAGTTGACCTATCAAACTTGTTTCGATTTTTGACCTAGTAAACATTTTTACAAACATAGTCATGTAACCAATCGATGCCAAAGTTTTAACACCTTCTAAACATGTTTACGTGGTCCATTTTATATTTTAAAACTTAATATTATTAATTTTATAACTTTTTAAATAATAGTGTTTAAGTGGTTATTCTAAGTGTGACTCTTTTGATACCTATTTTTGTGCAATTTTAAATCAATTTTTGCATTATTTGGCATCTAAATTGTGTAATTAAGTATAGTTGCACTTGTGATTTAGTTTATTTTACAATCATAATATAAAAACTCATTAAAAAGTAATTTTTAAAAAAATTATCCTTACATTAGTATAATTTTGCGACACTTGTGACACTTTATTTTGTCATAATATTTCACAATTTTTTACTTTGTTTAGCATTAAATTGAACAATTATTGTGTGTTTGCACTTTCAAAGTTGTTTTAATATCAAATTAAGTTAAAATTCATACTAAGTTTTTTTAAAGCATTTGTTTACTATCATGTTTAAAGGGAAGCTATGACTTTGCCTCATTTTTTTCAGATAAATCTCAAATGCTTAATAAAAATAGCTATAATATATGAAAAATTCATGTTAAAGCTGAATTTATGGCCTAAAAGTTGTAGAATATTGTTGTTGATACTAAAAAATTTCTTTCTATATGACATGTGACCCCTGAGCTTACCAATATATTTCAACATAAATTGTAGGAAGCTATGTCCATTATCTTGTGAAGTGTTAAAGATGAATTTAATTTTCCACATTAGTAATTAAGAGACTCCTAGTGATGCTTGAAAACTACTTAAATCCATGCATGAGGGCACTTGTCTCTTGAATATTATTAAGTTAATCCTTGAATTGCTAACTACACCTATGAAAGGTGATGAGCAAGTTATGAATTTTCTTGCTAAAATTAAAAACATTAAAGTTCAATTAGATAGTTGTAATTGTAATTTAATTTAGGATCAATTGATTTATTTTATTATTCAGTTAAATATTTTTGAAAAGTTTATAAATTTTATTTTAATTTTAAATTCTAAGTATCAAATTAAACAAGATATCTCTAACCTTACCACTTTGTCTGCTCTCCTAATTCAAGAAGAGCAAGTTATGACCAATTTTAATTTTAAAGAGAATATCATTCAGACACTTCTCACTTTAAATAATATTTTTGATAACATTAAAAACTAAAAATCTAACCCTATTTTTACTAAAGGCAAATACAAGAATAAAAAATTTGATAATAAGAATCATACACCTAAGTTTAATGGAAATTACAATATGTGGTAAATTTGGTGATAGAATGAAAACATATTATAAAAACAATGATAGAATTAATAGTCAATCTTCTAAAAATAATTAAAAAAAAAAAAAAAATCAAAACAAATAGAAGAATCAAAACCCTAATCAGAATAACAAGTAGAATTCAAATGTTATTGCTTTATATGCTATTTTATTTGCTTCAAATAAAAATGAGTGGATCTTAGATAGTAGTGCATCACACCATACGACATGCTTATCTAATATTTTGTATAATTATATAGATATCTTTGAAATAATTTACTTAAGAGAATTCTTTTTTAAAAGCAACTAAATAGGGAAAAACAATATTTTTAAATGTTACTATAAATGATGTTTTTTATACACCTAAGATTAAAAAGAATTTGTTATCTTGTTCTCAACTTAAAAATGATAATTTAATTATAACATTACTTAAAGATAGTTGGTCTATTATAAATCATTATGATTCCTTGATTGTTGAAGGTGTTCATAAGAATGATTTATATATCTTTTCTCCTTCTGCATGTTTTCTTTCATCGTATAGTAATAATGGATCTCAATTATGGCATGAAAGAGAAGGACATGTTTATATTAGAATTTTACATGATATGTCTACAAATAATCTTGTTTTTGGAATTTCTTCTTTCCATTCTCATCATGAAACTTATACATACTAACCTCTTTCATTAAAATTATGATACGAATTCCTCATATCCTTTAGAATTGATTCATAGTGATGTTGTAGAACCTCTTGAAGTTATATATCTTAATATTTTTTATATTATGTTACTTTTATTGATGATTAAAATAGAATAATCTAATCTTTTTTCATTAAAAATAAATTTGATATGTTGTCTAAATTCAAAGAATTTAAAGCTAGTGTTGAAAATGCATCTAATTTTTCTATTAAGAGATTAAGGATTGATAATGATGGTGAATATGTTTGCAAAGAGTTTTATTATTTATGAATTAGTTGTAGTATTTAAAGGGAACTAATAACTCCCTATTCCCCTCAAAAAAATGGTATTACTAAAAGAAAAATTGCACCATCATAGAAATTTCTAGAACAATGTTGCAATCTATAAATATTCTAAAGTTCTTATGGGTCAAAGCCATGAGCACTAATGTGAATATTATAAATAAAGTTCCTACTAAAGCTTTGTATCTTTCCACCCTTTTAAAAATGTGGACTAAAAATAAACCTAGTGTGGCTCATCTCAGGATCTTTGGTAGTCTTACTTCTATCTTTATTCCTAAAGTTAAAATAAAGAAGCTTGATCTCTCACTTCTTATTCTTGCATTTTTTTAGGTTATGAAGATAAGACAAAATGTTTAAAAGTGTATGATCCTTCTAAATTTTGGATCGTTGAGAAAATAAATTTTTTATTTTTAAAAAATATTTTTGTGAGCCCTTTGTGGATCCTCTTCAATTTTCTTTTGTTGATTAACCTAACTCTCATGTTTCTCATTGTGATGAAATGGAAGCCCTTGAGAAAGTTGATTCAATTTTGGATAACTTAGAGTTAGAGGAACCCCCTAAGTTTTATATTCAATCTAAAAGACTTAAATGGGTAGAATCCCTAATTTAATATTTTAATATTGATAACCTTAATAAATTAACTAGAAGTCAACATTCTTATCATGCATTAATGACTATGTATGATTATAAACCTCAATCATTTGAGAAAGCCACTCAAGATGATAGATGAAATGTTGTTATGCAAGCTGAATATAATGCTTTAATTAAAAATTAGACTTGAGATCTTGTCTCTCGTCCATCTAAAAGGCATATTGTCAGTTGTAGGTGGCTTTATAAGATCAAATATAGTTCAATTGGTAAAATTAATAGTTTAAAGCTAGATTAGTTTCTCACATGCTTACTCAAAACCTAGGATTGACTATGTTGAAGCCTTTGCTCTTGTAGCAGAAATGAGTACTATTAGACTTCTTATTGCTCTTGTAGCCCAAAATTGTTTGAATTGTTTTTGCACATTTTATCTTTGTCATGACTCATATGGTTCAATAAGTAGGTACACGTGTGTATCTTTCCTTTTTCAATTATCAATCTCTCAAATTACTTACATTCATTATTCGCTATTCATCCTATGAATATGCAGGGCTTTATTTACTATATTTTTCTTATATCTATCTTACCCTTGTTTTTATTAGTTAGTGAGGTGCTTTTAACACTTGTGTCATCCACATAAACTATTTTGGTGAACTCCTCTTTATGATCATCCAACCTTAGGGTTTCATGTTAATTTCCCTTCTAAGACTTGTTTTTCACATGTTTTTATATTTTATTTCTCTAGGGTTGTGTTTTTTATTGTGATATCATTATCTCTATATTCTAGTATGTATTTTATGTTTCTATCTTGTGACAAGGAAGACAGCTATATCTAAGACAACTACTAGGCAAATTGATGGAGTGAGTGTTAGACATATTGATTTGGTTTATATTCCTTTGCTTTGTACTTGTTCTTATTTGAAAAATAAATCAAATATTGATGAAAATTATTTCTCCTTATATTAATGATGATAATGCAAATGGTACAAATACGAATAATGAAAATGCAACTGATATAAATGTATATGTTTGTGATGCTAATGTTATGTACGATAATGTTATGAAAGATAATGGTTTTGGTGGAACTCAAAACATATAAAATTATGGAGTGGATGAATAAAGAATAAAAATAATTTGTTGAATTCAGACAAAGTGTTTGTGGATATGTATGTGATTCTAATACTTCTTGGTAGCGAGGTATACATTGCCTCTAGTCACTATTTCATGAAATTATGTTATTTGTACTTATTGTACATGGGTACCTAGCATGGCCTAGTTATTGGGACCCATAAAAAAGGGTTTTACTTAGTCACTCACTTTGTCTAAGTTTATCTTAAGGTAGGGAGGGGGTATTGGTAGCTACTTAAATTTATTCTTTTAAGCTTACTTAGGTTAGTGTACCTTAATTTATCCTCTCCTTTACAAAGTACATTTCAAAGGGGGATACTAGTCTATATTAAGACATACACTTTTGTATATTTTTAGATGCACTTGTATTAGTATTGTTTATGGATAATTACACATGCATACACATCATCATCCATAACTTATTTATAATAATTTGTCTATAACTTAATATAAATAAGAATATCTTTCATAATTTTTTGATAAAGGGTAAAAGGTGGGTTTTGGATGGGTCCCATCCTAGTTACAATAAGCTAGCCCAAGGCAAAAAAGAGTAAAAAAAGAACCAAGAAGAATAGATAGGTTATTAATCAATAGTAATATAACATTCAAAACACATTGAACAAGCAACAACAAACCTTTAGAAAAAAGACATATAGAAGGAAAAAATACAATCAACTAGGAATATAAACAAAAAATAGAAAACCTTTCAAATATACCAAAGAAAGATAGAAAATAGGATGTGAAGCTTTTAAATAATAATACCCACCATAGTGTCTGGCTCTGGATCTTGCAAGTTCCTTTATCTTTGTATTTCTAGTCACCCTATCACTTGTCTAAACTATTCTCTTTGATTTGGATTTCCTATTACTTACTAGGTTCCAATCATCATCCTTATTTTTGGAGCTCTTCATAGGTGGATCATGTCTCGATATACAACTTTTCCATCCTAACATTCCTTATAAATTGATCATTCCCAAAAGGAAATAATCTTTAACTTGTTGATATCTATCTCCTTAGATATGTTATGAATTTTGGTATATTTCTCTGAACCAATAGATTCATTCCATTCATCCTCTTATTTTTATTGTTTTTGATCTTGAACTTCCCAAGTTATAATTTATCCAACCTCAATATTGAGAGATTATTATTTCTCTTCCACTACTAGATTTTTTGGACCATTCTCCTTCTCCTTATGATAAACCAACTCCTAGTCTGCCAAATCTTCACTCTTTCCCTCCCTAAGGGTTACATCCTTCATCCTTGGTCCATCTGAGTAACCATCATCTTCCTCTTGTTGACATTAGTGTTTTTCATTCAAGCATCCAATCTCCTATACATTTATGCTTAATAAATCTTCTTCTTGAATAAGGAGCTCACATTCTACCCCTTGATCTTTGGCTGATTCTGCTACTCCTATTTGATATTGAGTCCTGCCTGCCCTTACATATTAGGGTGATACAAGATTAAAACTCCCCTAATTTCTCCTCCAAATAGGATTTTATTATTTCTTGAGCTGGTAGAAAAAGGATTCATGTCCCAAATTTTGGCTTGTTGAATAAAAAATGGCAAGTTTTCAAATTCAATTGACTTTAATTTGTCTCCATATTTTGACATAAGATTAATAGTCGATAGGAGTTCTTTGTCAAGATAAAAATGACACATAATCTAGAAAATAATAACATTATATTGGATTTGGTGAATGGATCAAAGATGGACAACTGACCAAAAGAATTAGCTATGCCCTTCAACACCTTCTCTTTCTAGAACTCTAATGATAGACTTGGAATTTTTATCCAAACTAGTATCTGGTTGAAGTTTTCCTTGTATAAATCCACCCCTAGATTCCATTTTTTGAAGGATAAAATCAATTTAATTAGGAAAAAAGGACCTTATATTATCACCATGGAACAATCCTCTTGATTAAAAAATAAATTAGAAAAAAATCATTAATTAACATTGAGATTTTGACCTAAACCTTGGGTTTCCTCTTCCTGTTGGCCCAATCTTTGAATATGTCAATATTGGGTCTTATTCCCCAAAAATTACCAATTAGGGAATTTGACCATCTAATATGAGATAATTCAATAACCAAATTAGGTATTTGAAGACAAATAACCCCTTTCTCCACTGTGACATTTAGGCCCTGTATCTTAGAATAATGGTATCAATTGATTCCTTCCCTGACACTTTATCAACCCATGATAGCTTAGGTGATTCCTTTGTTTGTGTTTTTCCATTTGGGTTTAACTCTTCTTTCCCCTAACTGAACACATCCTTGTTTTACCCACCTTTTGACCAAAGGCTTTCTTCTATTCACCCCATGTGCTCAACTTGTCTGGTTTCTGTTATCCTTCCCAAACCCCTCTCTACCTCTGGTGAAGACTACTCCACTATTTTATTCCTACCAGCCTAGGTAGATTATTTAGGATCATCCATCTCCTCATCCTCTTGATCCCCAATAGGGATATCTTGCCCATTTTTGGTTTTGAAAATATTTTTTCCGCTCATTACTACTTAATATTGATTTCTACCTATAACTTCTAACTTTCAACACAATTTTTTCACATTTATAATATATTTTATAGTTATCCTAAAAATAACGTTTGTCTATTTTGAGCCAATATCCCTATATATATATATTTATATATATATTCCTTCCTATCGTAAACCTCCTTGCTTATCTAAATGAGAAACTAGAGGGCATGGATGAAGGTAGATCTTCAGGATTATTTTGTATTAAATTCTTCATGCGAGGAGGAATTTTGACCCTATTTTACATACGGGATTAATATATTGCTATTAATTCTATCTCAATCATATATGTGTCTATCTCTATATATTGTTTCATAAGTATGCACATGCAATTGTGGATAATAGTATTTAAGTTGATTCTTGATAACTTGGTAAGTGCTTATTAGCCACAATTTTTAGTGGATTTATTCCACTCATTCGTTAATCATGTGAGATATATTGTTCAATGCTTACTATAAAACTTTTGTAGTGGATTCATCACACTCGTGCCTTGATCGTGTGAGATAAATTGTTCAATGCTTAAGTGTATCTCCTAGTATGTATTTTGATGCCCTTGACAATGACACTATCTTATGAGATTGAATATTTACCTCCATCATTGTCATGTTTATGGTGTTTGAGAGGTATGATAGGCCCACCCATGTAGTTTATTTATATGAGGGAGAATATCAACATACTGGAAATAAATTTTGTGTTTGACTCCTATAGTTTCATAGAGATCCTATTATTTAGCACCACTTCCATATTTAATTGGTGGTTATATCAACTCGACACTCATGTATTTTGGATATGGAATGATGTCCATAAGGACCTTTGTATTGTTTGGTATTATTAGACCCCTGGTCAATGGAATTTGAGTTATGACCCAATAAGATACACTTGCACATCAAACTAGAGTTTTTTTTGAAACAAATTATTATTTTGCAAGGAAGCTTTAACATCATATTTAACATAGCTTGCAAATCATTAGGAGTTGTGCTTCCTCTTTGAGAATATAACATGATCATATTCTTCAATGTTCTTGACTATTATGTAGTCATGTTTGGTGTTTTTTTTCAACTAAGAAGCCTTTGTTATGGGATGTGCCCTTTCATAGCTCTCTTAGTATAAAAATATGTTTTTAGTACTCTTCAAATATCTTATATGGTTGGATTTTCTACTTTAATACATGTTCCGGCACCTAAGGTAATGTTAATAAATATTATTTTCTACTATTCTATTTTAATGATCTTACGATATATTTGATTCATGTGGTCACCATCTAATTTAGAGTTGTTATTTGAGGAACACTCACATCATATTTTGTCTCACGAAATTTAGCATTATGGGGGGATGTTTGTGGATATCTATGTTATTCTAATAATTCCTGGTAGTGAGGTTATTACATAGTTTTGTTTGGATAAATACAAGGTTATTTAAGGCCCCCAACCATAAAAATGAGTTTTAAAATAAGCAACCATAAAAGGCTTGAAACAAAGACTAGAAATACAACAAATCCATAAACATAAAACCTAAGAGCAAAAAGACTGCAAGCCTACCTACTACCCAAGCCAGTAACCAACATCAACTTGTGGGATAGTAATCTAACATATTAGATATCTTCCCCACCTGCCCACATGCCCCCCCGGCCCCAGCCACCCCCCCGCCCCACCTTTTTTTTTTTTTTTACCTCCTGCCATAATTCTTGTTCTGCATCCACCATAACTAATTATTTATCTAAACTCTGTGTTTCCAAAGTTCTATTTTTATGCAAGTCCTTATCTAAATTTGAGCTTTCAGACACATATACTCTCTTCATTCCTCTAGCTAGCTATTGCAAAGGGGAGATCTGAATAGTTTCTATCATCACTTCAATGGGAACTTTTTCATTAGCTGACGTAAATTTTTATCCTCTCTTGCTATCTCTTGATTATGTGTCATCTTGTATTTCTGGGTCCTCAAAACAATCTTCCACCACTAACGATGGATTTGGTGCACTTCATTTATTTGTTTTGGAAAATTCCCCCTTCTTCATCATTGCTTACAAATTCCCTTAAGGACATAATTCATAAAGATGACCTAGTGTTTTGTAATTATGGCATCTAAAAGCAATATTCTCATAGTTAAGAATTTGAACATGTTGAGTTTTACCATACTTTAAAATGATTTTATCAGGAACCCCTTTTTTTAAATCTAGCTCAACACAAAAATGGGAATTGGTGCACAATCCTGTAGTAGCCCACTTACTATCATCTTTTAATAATATCCCCAAAGCATTAGTTATTTCTTTGTAAACATGCTGGAAATGTAAAGGCAAATTAGAAAGATGAACCCAAACTGGCATCTTAGTGACTGAAAGAGTGAGAGGTTTAAAATTAAAAAACTAAGGCATGATGAATAGGGACATAGTACCCCAAAACCAAGGGCCTTTTGAGAGGCATTTTTGGTAGTCTTGTTGATCATAAAAATTGACAACAAAAAAACCCTTAGAGCACAGAGAAATTTCAAAAAGGCTCATCCATATCTTAGGAAACCATTTATATAAAGTGGATGTAGACAACTAAATATCATTAAATATGTAAATGACTGCATCTTCCACTAGAGAATTAAAATAATCATCCACCTCCTCCTTTGAGACCTCCATAGAAGGGACCTCCTTTGCTTGATAAACAATATATACTTGAGGAGGGGGAGATATTTTCATCAGATGTGGGATGGGGGTAGTATTTTTGACTGCATATTTGAATAAAGCTAGGTTGGGGTTAGAGGGATGTTTTGGGACAACCATCCTTCCCTATAATCTGAAAGACATGGAAATAACCAAATCTTTGTCTAATGAATAATAAGAAAGAGAAAGAAACTTTTGTAACTCCTTACCCTGATAAACCAATCACTAAAAATTAGCTAGAATATCTAAATATACCTCCAGTCTCTATTTTAGATCTAAAATAACATCAGTCCCTTTGACTTAGAAGCAATTTGTAGACCTTGATAAGGAGTGAACCATTAATTGGTATTATGGGTGCACGATTGGTGAATTTATCTAAAAGGACATTTTCTCAAATACTTGACCTTCATCCTATATTAACATAGATTTATGCAATGCCAAGTCCTTTTTGATCAATCCGCGGTGCTCAATGTGTTTTGATCCTCCTAAGGATTTTGCTGATTCTGACTCATTCTCAAGTTGCATCATCTTACAAAGTTCCTTCCCTTTTAGATTTTATTTACACCAAATATTTCTTAGCTCCAGTGTGAGATTCCTACTTGATCCCTTCTTAGGACCCTTGGGGTGTGAGTCATTGAAAAGAGGTCTCTTTGTCTATTTAGTCACCGCTCTACCACTGGGGAGGCACTGTTCTCCAACCCCATGTGAATACTATCCTATAATAGCGTATCCCTGTAACTCCACTATGTCTCCTGATTCAATTGGCACTGACCCTTCCTCTAGCCTAGTGCATCTTTCAAAGCTATTCTTTCCTCAAATCCCCTGAAGCATGTGAATATAGGAAGATGTCTCTCCTCCCACATAATCATTCCCACTACTGGTGATGAAATGCCATTCTTGTGTTCATTGTGAACCCTAGCAAAGCCCATCATATTTTTCACCCTATCGACTGAGGTTATTGCATAGTTATTCACTATCTTTAGTCACTATTTCATGCAAGTATGGTGTATGTACTTATTATACATGGTCACCTGGCATGGCCTAATTTATGAGACCCATATAAAAGGTTTTTACCCACCTGCTCACTTTTTCTAAGTTTATCTTGGGGGTGTGTTAGTTGCTACTTCAATTTCTTCTTTTAAGCTCACTTAGACTAGTGTAGCTTACTTCTTCATCTACTTTACAAAATACATCTTAAGGGGAGATGTTAATGTATGTTCAAACACACACTTTTGTATAGTCTAAGATGTACTTATATTCATTTTATTTATGGATAAACACATATGTGTGCACATAATTATCCATACATTATTTATAATAAATTATCTATAGGTTATATAAATAATAATATCTTTAGTATTTATCCTCAAAATAGTGTTTGTCTATTTTGAGCTAATACACTAAAGATAAAGATCTCTTCCTATCTTAAATTATCTTACTTATCTATATAAGAATCTGAAGGGCATAGATGAAAGTAGACCTTCTGGATTATTTTGTATTGTATTCTTCGTGTGCAGAGTTTTTTTTTCATAAAATAATTTCTAAAATTAAGAAAGTATTTTATAAAATATAGGTTCTTTTCTAATTTTAAATTTTAGATTTTAGATTTTTTGAAAAAGTAAAAAAAATAAAACTAAAAATAAAAGCATTCAAATTATAAAATAATTTCTTAATATTAGAACATATTTTACACATTGTGTGTGTGTGTGTGTGTGTGTGCACGCGCGCGTGCACGTGCATGTGTGTGTGTATATATGTGTGTAATTTTTTTAGTCTTAGATTTGTAGGATAATTATTTTTCAAGTTTGAACACTTTTTTGCAGGTTTTGGGTAGTTTTTTGCATATGATCCCTAAGGTTTTTTTTTCTAGTAGCCTTGACCTTGACATGCCATATCTTGGTCATATGGTGGTATTTTTGAGTGAATAATTTTTTTATCATGCCTATTTTTTTGATTGCTTCGTAGTGGTGTATATAATTTTTATATATTTTGCTTGTTCTTCTAGTTATTCACAAATTTTCAAATGACACCTAACTATTCATGCTTCAATTTGTGTTAAATTTCACATATGGAAGACTTTATTCATGCTTTTGTTGAAAATGTGTATGTTTTTGAGAGGAATGCAATGGTTTAGTCCTATTTATGATTGTAGTTAGCTATAACATATTTCAATTCTATATTTTATTTTTGAACTTAGTAAGACTTTGATAATCATTATGTGATACCTCACCTATAAATGGGTACCCATTATGGCATTTGTTGGGAGTCATATTGAGGATAATTTCTTCTTGATCCATTTGTGCTTCTTGATTGTTACATCCCGATTCCTCGCTAAGCAAACTTACTTGATTATCCATGGATTTTCTATAATTGATAATTTGATTTGATTATTATTATCTAAGTTATAAGTCATATGTTATTATGTGGCAGTTGTATGTTGCTTAGATTTCATGATTTCTGTGCTATGAGTTAGCTGTCATGTATATTACTTACATTGTGTTCATGTTAATGTGTTATTGTAGCATTATTTTATGATATACATGTCATGATTTTATGGACTAACTACCTATTTATCATGATTTGGAAACAAAAAAGATTCATCCCTTAGAGCATGATGGAGGGAGAGCATCATCAAAGGGGGTGACGTAGATGAAGATGTTGAAGGATGACAAATAAATCAGTTAGAACCTTGCACACACCATATTAGATAATATATGTTTATATATTTATTGAATTGAATATAACATTAGTATGTTCTTTATGTTATCTACATTTAGATAATTATATATGCGTGTGTGTTAGTTCAATTTAATATTCATATGTAAACTAACCTCCATGTCTCTGAAATGATTAACCAATTATCTTAATGATATTCAAGAATATCATTATTTGGCTTAACCACCTTGATAAATCTAGATAATGAAAGACATGGATAATCTAAAAAATGTAGAGATAACAACGAATACATGGTTATAATTCAAATTTGGATAGAAATGTGTTATATACCATTTTTGGATAAATAATGTTATTGACCTTTTGTTAGCCATATTGCTAAATAGGTCATCATCATCATCATCATCATCATCATTAAGTAATTAGAAAAATAAATATATAAAAAAGGCCTCATAAACAAAAGAAAATAACTATTATGAAAAGTATATAATTAGGAAAAAGTAAATAAAAACAAAAAGGAGAAAAACATAAAAATAGGAAAAACATTGAATAAAATAAAAAGGAACAACTTTAAAGGAAAAAGTTTTCATATGGAAAGTAGGAAGGAAAATCATAAGAAGGGGACACAATTAGAGAATAAAGGACAGTTAGAAGATAGAGGAGAGGAACAAGATAAGGGTAATGTTAAGGAGGCACATAAGAGGAGCTAGGCAGGTATTCCTTTCTGGATCGTATGAATCCAGGTTGGGCACCATCAAGGAAGGTAAGTGGTGTATTAAAATTCTATGTGAATTTGTGAAAACAATCACTAAACTTATATTTTTTGAATAATGAAAATTCATACAACGAATAGTATACATATGTTAAATAATATATACTGTGTGTTAGCATAAATAAATGGTGATATATAACAAATTGGTATACATTGAACCATATAGTGAACCAAATAACTGTATAACGTAATGCTACATACCACCTATTGCACACATGCTTAATAATAGAGTAAAATTTATTATGTACCATATCATAGTACAACCATGAACTTATATATACATGTTTTATCAAAACATAAAGTGATTTTATTATGCATATTATTAGAAAATCATAGTGCTTTGAGGGGTATCAAAAAATATAAGACATATTATTATATATCATATTTTTGTTATAAGCAACGATTTTGTTTTAAGCATGTTATTCATCAATATATCATAGTATATTAAATACAATGATATCATTATGTATATTATTAAGAAACAACAAAATATTGAATATAATGATTTTGTTATATTATTAGAAAATCCCAAAATATTGAATATGATGAGTATCTTAATCATGATTATCCTGTGCTTATAAGGCAAGTTTAATGAATATTATATAAATGGATAACAATGATCTATGTATTATAAATACAATGAATATATATACTGTGAATTGATTTAGTTATCTACATATTTCATATTATATATATATACATGTTGCATCAACTTAATATATAGTCGACGATTCAATATGAGCTCCCAAACTTTGATGATTGCAATTTAGATAGTTAGCGACCCAATATAGTGGAGCTCTGATGTTATATATATGTTGTAATCCAATTAATTATCTATGCCAACAAACTTGGAAACTTGTACTAAGTATATACTGTATAATGGTTATACCATAAGTGGCTTTCAAGGTTGTTACATGCTTAAATTAATGATAATAGTGATCTATTGATAAATAGTGAAATTGTTAGGTATACAGTTATAATAGCATGATTAAGCCATATATAATTGTTATTGGGTTTGTACATATATATTGACATATTATAATGGCTAGCTACAGTGATCTAAATATCCTATCGTGTATGTTAACATATATATATATATATATATATATATATATATCTGGATATTTAGATGTTACACACACACACACACACACACACACACACACACACACACACACACACACACACACACACACACACACACACACACACACACACACACACACACATATATTATTGTTACTCTAGGCACAATATCCTAGAATTATAATAAAAATTGTGATTTATAATATAGCTGAATTTTATATAGCAAAAGCGTGGAAACCCAAGGTTTTTGTTCAGTGTTTTTATATATATGATAACTATTTTATATACCCCATTTTATGAATGTCTTATCACTATATGGAAAGGTTTTATAAATGTTATACCCACAAACTTATATCTTATAAACCTATTTTATAGAAGGGACTTATATTTTATATTCACGTTTTGGCCTACTCCTATGTGATATACTATATCATGCTATATTAATGTTGTTTAAGGTTTAATATAATGTTAAGTGCATACTCATTCTCTATATGGTTATACAACTATGCCAAAATTATGATATTGAATATAATCTCGAGCATGTATTCCACATGTATTTCTATACTACGCTACGTATATAAAAATAAACATGTATGAGTATATATATGAATATAACGAGCATGGTTACTAGGTTGGATATAGAGGAAATATCATGTATGAATACCCACAACCTACCATAGTTGTTATCCAGGATTTGATTGTCTTACTAATGGTGATGAGAATTCTAATCATATAGTTAACCTTATATTAGCTCTAAAAATATATGTACTTTGGTTTCTGTTGATTTTATAATGTTGAGTACATATACTTGGGGCATGTAAAGATTATAATTACTTTGAACAATTGTTCGAATAAATTTTAAATATCTATAAGAGGATTTAGATACTTATATGTGTATACATCTTATAAAGGCATGCCTATACCCATTATAAATATTAAAGAGTCAGGGGATTCCTAAGGGAAAGGAAATTATATTGATATGGATGAAGTCTACTAAACATTGATCTAGTGGCTAGTGGGTTGGTATACGCCATTATTGTTCCATTAATAGTTACTATATTTATGGGATATATGTATTGTTAATGATGAGTATACTGTGACATAGTCCACTTATACCTATTGAGAATTATTGGTTAGTGTATTGTATACTGATCCGTTGTAAACTTATGTATGATATGTATTGTGGGTGTACTAACATGTATGAGGGTGTATATATTTATAGCTTATGCATATAAATGCATTGGAATATGACTTTGGGTGATTCATTTATCTATGTACTTGATGAAATTTTTATGTATCATGTAAGATAAATTTGAATATTATTGAATACTTAGTTGTGAACCTTGATACAAAAGACTATAGTCTTGAAAAACTGTGTACAGAGTGATATATGCTTTGATTACATCAAGATGAAGTGTTACATTTTTAAAAACCCTATCATATAAAAGGATCATCAATGTGTCTTGTGAAACTGGAAAGTTATAACCATTATTGAAAGCACATTTACAGTATTAGAAAACTTACGTGTAGTACATATTATGAGTGTATCAATGTGTACAAGTGTTTAGACATATATAACATATATTAGTGCATCATTATGTGTACCTATAAGTTATAGTTATTTTAATTGATAGTATGCAATCTAAACATAGGATATACCTGGTTGGTATAATATGTATAAGTTTGTTTATTATTTAGGATTAAGAGACATTTGATTTTGAATTGTAAGACTAATTATTGTCATTGAGTAGTTGTGCTCATGAATAATGAACTATGATATTATGGTATGTCATAGAGTGTATTTTATTTGAAAATTATAGTCTAAATGTATGTTATACCTAGTGGTACAAACTATAATTGTTATGTCTAGAGACACTCATATGTTTGATGGATTAAATGTATGTGTGTTGCTGATTTTTATTAATAACATATTTTATGATAATTAGTTGTAAGTACTGTATTGTGTCTACTTACAAAAATTAGAATATGCAACCTCATATATATATAATACCTAGCTGGTAATAAAATGATATTGTGCAGATCATTCATACGTTTGATGGACCAAATGTATTCATTTGATTATTCCCATTCTTAACATGTGTTGCAATTATTAGTAGTAAGTAATATGTATGAAACTACTAGTTATATATATGTTAACCAAATCTTGTATTATTGGTACTGAGTAAGTAGTAAGATGGACTTCACTAGCTTAATAACATCACAATGTCAGATGAAGGTAATCTGATCAAGTGATGTGTATGAAATTGACTGATCCTAGAGGTCAATAACTATTAAAAAATTTGGTCCAAGTAATGTTAGTGAGACATTATCATTTCATGTTATGATTTATATGTTTTTACAATATCTTGTTAGAATGGGTTTCTTTATGAAACACTACATGTTTAACTTTATAAATCATACAACACACGGGTACTAGCTTGTCTCTCTTGATTCCCATACCATCACTATCTACTCATCCATGAAGGGAGGGCCATTCCTGATGGGAATTTTGTGGGGGATCGATGGTCTATGGTTGGTTTAAAAAGGTGCTCGAATGATTCTATCCCTTCTCCCTCTCCACAATAAAACTTACATGAAGATGACACTTGAGATTACCAGAGCTACTAGAGTTTGGAAACTCATGCTCTATAGAGCCATGTATCTTATATTTTGTACATTGCATTGTATTTATTAATCTAATGATATTTAACTATTTAATTATTTGTACCTTATAAATAGTGGTTGTAACATTGTACCAGCTATGGTTGGGTATTTATAATTATTTTCCATATTTGGTTATGATGTGTTTCGTATGTTGTTAATTATCATCAACTATTAGAAGTCACATGCTTATTTATAGTTATAATACTTAGAGTATTATATATGGATCACTAATTAGATTATCATGGTGTAATCTAATGGAAAAATATGTTGTTTAAAAGAAAAAATTAATTTTCTAAGTCAAACCCAGTAGGGTTGTTACATGTGGTATCAGAGCTGTGGCTTGAACTCTAGGACCTAATTAATCCATTAGCATTTTTTTATCCTTATCTTTACTATTATGAACTTGAATAACATCTCACTGAATAGGAAAAACCTTAAGATGTGAGAGCACAAGTAGTATTTTATTTGTTAAGTGAAGTATATTTTGGACTTGTAGTGCCTTAGTTTAGAATCATGCTACACCATGATTGGAGTTGTGAGACTTAGTAGATCCTCCTGTATGGCTTGGTGATTATTGTAGTTAATAGACATCCAAGATTATCAGAATTATGCTTACCTTTGTGGATGAAAAATGTTTTATGGTACATTGAGTGTGTACCCTTGGGAGCACTTGTACCCTCTTAGAGTTGCTAGAGGGTTGGTTTATCAAGTGTATCAATGGAGAGTGCATAACATAGTTATTGAGTCATGAACAAGAGATTCCTACAATATTTTGATCATTTATATCAAACACCTTGAGAATGATGACATCTTTACTTGGTAGTCAAGCCACCTCTACCACTTATGTGTTATATTGTGAGTGTACAAAAAGCATGGGATGCTTCTCACTAAAAATATATGTGTATTTTAGATAGAGTTTTGTGTCTTATATACACTAATCCTAGGAGTGGGAATATTAAAAGATCGCTTGTGGATTAGCACCACCCAATATGGTGGGAATTTTATTGTAGTAGAGTATATATATCTTGGTTGAGAATTCCTATATGATAGTAGTTTGCTCACAAATTATGACCCATATGTTTATATGGACTAACAAAGAGGTGTCATATCACATAGTTAGCATGGAGAAGAGTTATTAATCTCTCACTCTCCTTTGAAATAATTATAATCCCACTGAGTGTATCCATATTTTCATGATGTTGAAAACCCGTTTCTAAAATGTTTCTTATGGGAAAATGTCTTCTACTTCTTGTTGAGAGAGAAATTGTAGGACTGGATGAATTGATGCATTTACGTGGTTAATATTTTTATTTTTAGTTGTGGAAATGGGTTGTGATGATTTCTTGTACCATGTGAGGCTATTTAAGAGTATTTTTGTTATGGATTTTTAGAGTTACACTTTCCATAGCTACTTTATCTAATCTTGTAAACTTTGACCTCATAGAATGGCAAACCTTGAATTTATATTGGTTTTGGATTAAGATTTATAATTTGTTTATAATAATTATGTTATGATTCACCCTTGATTAGATTGATATTATTCTCATATTACTTAAAACATGTTTTGATGAGACATTTATGTACCTTTTTCCTAAAGTGAGTATGAAATATGATGTGTGGAATATCTTAATTAGTCTAAAGGACTGAGATAAACTTATAACTTGTTGTGTAACTAGTCAAGAAAGTAGAGAGGCATTGCCTTGCTTGTTCCCTTTATAGGATTGTAAGGATGGTGAGATCCTTGGTGTTTGTCTGTTATGATAGTTTTAACAATATTTTCTCTTAACTACGAGTATAACAAAGATGAGTTAAATGGTGAAATTTGATACTAGTGGTGTTTGGCTAATGGAAACTTAAATTATGGACTGATTATATGATTTTTATTGTAATGTATGCTGGTACATCTTGAATTATTTAGCATATATCATTGATTTTTATGATCTATTAGTATAGATTTGTGATTCATTGAATGATATGCACATTTTAGAGATCATTAGGTCATGGAGACCTAAAGGATGAGTGATGAATTATGAATGTGAGTAATAAGAGATGGGAGTGGATCCTATTTAGTATCACATTGACTCAGTAGTTACTGAGTTTGGATTTGACAAGAGGAGCTTGTTAAATCCAAGATTTAGCATATTGGACTTGTCAAACTCAGACGTATGGTTATACACATGTACACTGTGAAATGTTTATTCCTTAACTTTGTATACATTAGAAATATAGTATTTCTAGTTCTTATTCATCACCATACTTGTTAGGATCTACGTGGAGTGATGACAATATAGACATATTATACTTATTAGGAGCTACATAGAGTAGAGATAATATTAACTTATACACATCATTTTTGCCAGGTTCCTTAAACACTTTTCTATGGAATGAGAAAAACACTCTCTAGGATAGAGATATATGTAGAGGGATCGAGAGGCTTTTTGGAACTCTCTATGGTCATTTTTTTGGCTTTTATGATGATCTCATATGCTTTTGAAAAGTTAGTAAAATTTTCATTGAGATATGTGGGGCCCTTCGAGGTATCAAAAGTGGTTAGTCTTGTAGTATATAGGCTTGTCTTGTTAGTTTTGGACCTTGGGGTGGTCATGATAGAACCAATTAAAGTAAGTGACACTCACAAAATTTGTTTTCATAATAGAGAGATGTCATAATAAAGGGTCTCATAAGACCAATACTCTGATAATAGTACTACTTGGGAGGACTATGATGAGTTCTATAGGCAAATTTCATATTTATTTGCTTGACTTGATATATTATACTATGTTATTTCTCTATAGAATAATGTTTTTAATTCAGAACTTATGTTTGAATAAGTGTCATCTAGGATGATGACTAGCTTTAAGTGGGATGGATGTTACATCCTAATTCCTCACTAAGCAAACTTACTTGATTATATGTGGATTTTCTATAGTTGATAATTTGATTCGATTATTAATAGATAAGTTGTAAGTCATATGTTATTATGGGGCAATTGTCTATTGCTTAGATTTCATGATTTCATTGTTATGAAATAACTATCATGAATATTATTTACATTGTGTTCATGTTAATGTGTTATTTTAATATTATTTTATGATATACATGTTATGATTTTATGGACTAACTACTTACTTGTCATGAGTTAAACGTAGGAGAGATTCATCCCTCAGAGTATGATAGAGGGAGAGCAACATCAGAGAGGGTGATGTAGATAGAGATGTTGGAAGATTGCAGAGAAATTAGCTAGAACCCTACACATACCACATTAGATAGTATATGTTTATGAATTGATTGAATTGAACATAGAATTAGTACATTATTTATGTTATCTACATTTGGATAATTGTATATGTGTGTGTGTTAGTTTAGTTTAATATTCATATGTGGACTAACCCTCATGTATCTAAAATGACTAACCAATTATCTTTATGACATTTAAGAATATCATTATTTGGCTTAATTGCCTTACTAAATCTAGATAATGAAAGACATGGATAATCTAAACAATGTAGAGATAATAATGACTACGTGGTTATAATTTAAATTTGGATAGAAATGTGTTACATACCATTTTTGGATAAGAGAATGCTATTGACCTTTTGTTAGCTGTATTGCTAAATAGGTCATTATGATTAATATTAATTTTTTTAGATCGATGCTAGGGATTTATGGGTCCCTGACCCTTATAACATATGATATCAAAAAAAAAAATGGTATGGCTTAACAATGAAATTTTTAAGGCATTATGACCATACCAAACACACAAAATCTATCCATATATATGGAAAAATCTAACCTTACTACCAAACTATCACCAATAAAACCAATGACTACATAACACTATCAAATGGTCACAAAAAAAACCCAGATGACAAAACTTATTCCAGGATGAATAAATCAACCATTTAACCATTACTTTGTAGGAAATCACCCATCACTGGTAAATTTTTTGGATTCTTGAAATTAGTTGCATGCACCTCCCGCTCCTTCACTTCAAAAACTAAACCAACCACTACTACCTCTTTCCTTGTCATTGAAGCAATTATAGATTGTGGATGTGAGAAAACCTAACTCCTCTAAGTGTTACTAGAGTCCTTTAGAATCTTGAATTTTCCTTTCCACCATGGTGGTGCCTTAAATACACCCTTAGTGACTCTCCTGGCTATTCATTTAATAGCTCACATGATCATGCTTCCTTCTTTGCACTCTTCATTCCTCCAAACTTGGAATTAGCTTCAACAATTCCTAAATTTTGAGCATAATAATAACCCTATTCCATTCAATTTTTTGCTCTCCTGAGCATGCCTCATCAACTTCTTGTGCAAAATTCACTAAAGCTAAAAATCTTATTTATAGAGCATAGAAAAAAAGATAGAGGGATGTAGCCCAGATTATCCTTACTAGAGAAAGGAAGGGTTAGAAATGGACCCAGTGGGAGGGTATCAATTTCCAATATTAAACCCACCCAGTATTCAGGGCATACAAAGAAATTGACCAACATCTAAATATGTTCTTTATCTAACATAACCATGCAAAGATTGCTCACAAAAAAGGATGCCAAGTCAGAGTTTAATCACACCCATTTGCTTGTTGCCAAAAATTCCACCCCTAAAACTTACTCTAAGGCTTCTACAACCTCCATCATGGGAATCCA
Organism: Torreya grandis; assembly: GCA_037957365.1. Classification (NCBI taxonomy): domain Eukaryota; kingdom Viridiplantae; phylum Streptophyta; class Pinopsida; order Cupressales; family Taxaceae; genus Torreya; species Torreya grandis. The sequence goes on from JARHVA010003645.1 coordinate 736,880, forward strand.
AAACACTTTAAATAAGTGCATCCTAAAAATCATACCCACAAAACCCATCTCTTGGTTTTTATCTCTACTAAAGATCAATGACCAACCCATGGATTCTACATAGTGTTGATCCATCTTGATAGCTCAAAATGCTATATGGCCCCAAATCCAGCTGTCAACCCATATAGAAAATCTTGAGTGCTATCATTCCACTTGAAAATAATCTAGAGTAATAAATTCACATGAATGAAATATATTGAGGAAATAATGAAACATTCAAGGCTTATTCACCACTTCAAAAGTTGAGATGGCACCCACTGCTAAAACCAATCTTAATAAAGCTCACATACACATAAAATCTATAATTGAAAGGAATATCACCTTATATAAAAAAGGATTAAAATTTTGATATTTATAATTTTATTAAAAAATAAAATTACAAACAAGGAAATTAAAGCTCAAAGATCAATTTAGTCTAGGCCCCTACAATCTTCCCATCCTGATCTTACATTATCCATTCTCACATTCATGGTTTGATCAATCCATACATAATCAAGTAAGTTTGATACTTTATTGATTTACCAAAATCAATGGGAACAAATCCAATTTTCAAATTATTTCAATTTGGCTAGATTATATCCAACATATTCACAATTTTCCAAGATTTAGCCTTATGAACATTTAGAGCTTGGCTAACTACTTATGAATTTCCTTCAATCTCTAGGAAGGAGATGCTGCACTTCAAATCCATCTCCACCCTAGCTGCTAGTGCCTGGGCCATATATTTATTAATTGTTCCTTCTGGAAGCTTCAAAGACATTGCTCTAATAAGAGAACCACTACATTCCTTTATCACATAACCTACCCCAAAAGCCCCAAGATTTCATCTGCAAGAATCATCAAAGTTTAGTTTAAAGTAGCTAGGTTGAGGAGGAGTCCAAAATTCCTCCTTTCTACTTCTCTTATCCTTCTTATTTACCATTGACCCATTAATGGGAGAAGAATTTAATCTACAATTGAAGCATAATGGGGTTGGGCCTGGGTTCGTATTGTTTACTGAATGATCCATAATTGAATTGCCTCATTGTGATCCACGTGGAACACATGGATAAGTTTGACCCCTAACTCAAGGTGTCCCCATGGCTACTTCAGAATGTAGGTGTGCATATGCCCCTAAGCCTCAACGCATCATAGGTACTCAACAAGAATTGAACTCAAGACCTAGGCAATCGAAGTCGTTGATCCTATCCACTTGAGCTAACCCTTGGGGCTTACAGTTACTATTAATTATTATTAAGTAATTTGAAAAACAAATATAAAAAAGGGTCTCATAAATAAAAGAAAATAAATATCATAGAAAGTATATAATTAGGAAAAAGGAAATAAAAACAAAAAGGAGAAAAACATAAAAAAAGGAAAAAACATTAAATAATTATTTTTATTAGATTGGTAAAATCCAGGTTACATGGACCCATTCCTATATAAAAAAGGCCAAAGATAGGTGTGACAAAGCAACAAGTCTTATATAAATAAATAGAGACCCGATAGAAAATACCTTTTTTCCAAAAAGACACTAAACTTCAGCCAAAAGTCCCATGAAAACAAGAAGATATAGAGAAGAGTTTGACTACTCTAATTTAGAATAAACAACCAATTTCTTGGCCATTGAGATTTTAAATTTGATGTTGTCTTTTCCTTTAGTGTAATTCCCCATGAAATGATCTTTGTCATCTCCCTTCCTCTTTTGCTTTAGGTTGGTCATCTTCATTTGTTCCATCTCTTTCTCGAGCTCCCTACTATCTTCTGCCCCATTGCTCTTAGTGTTGTCCTATGGGGTGATCTCCTCAGTACCTACCTATTCTTTATTAACCTATGATTCAACCATATTGAGACCCAACATCCCTTTGAGATTGTCAAATTCCTTTACAATCTCATTATAGAGCAACTTCTACATTGAAATATTCATTAACAACTTCTTCATTGAATGCTCAATGACCTCCTTAATCCTAGGATTAGGGGTCCCTCAACCCTTACCAAAAATAGGAGACACATAAAGTAGAGTGCCACTATTAATGCCTCAAGATTTGGAGTCCCCCCTGGGAGGACTCACCTATTTTTCCCTCAAACTATTCTTTAACATATTTATCAACATCAGACTCGATGAAGAATTCCTCATCCTTATCTGATTCCTCCAACTCACTTGGAATATTGATCACATTCAAGACTATTCTAGACCAGAATGGTTCCCCTTTCTTAACTAGTAAGAGAATTAAGCCTTGATGAATGATATCTATCGATAGATTTCCCTTGAAGTTCATCACTATCACCTCTAGGGATTTCAATAGAAAGAATAGGGGATTGATGGTGTGCCCTCTGAAATGATTGAGTACAAGGAAGTAATGGGAGAATATCACATTGTATTTTACCTCTAGGGTAATATATTGCATAATTTTTAGACAAAATTTAGGCCACTTCCTCAGGAATTCCATCCTCGTAAACCTATTTTGGGATAATACATTAGGTTTTATCTTTTCCTTGCTGAAGAAGATATTTATGAGATCCTCCTTCCTCCTCTTATCCTTAAAATCTTTGATTTTAGAAAATTCCATTCCTTTTATGTCCCTGATGATTTTTTTAGTTTTCTAGATTCTCAGTCTATGCATTCATACCTCCTAATCTTTCCACCCTCTAGCGAAGTCCTTTGACAGACCTATGTTATGGCCAACCAGTCTCTCCATAAAAGTTGACAAACCACCCTGGTAGGAATAAAGCACTGATATTACATGTTAGATCAATGAAATATATCCTACAATGCAAGGAAATAAATTTAGAATAAAAGCTACATAAAATATGAACAAGCAAGAGGACACATTATGTATAGATTATGTGGAAACCTTTCAATATGCAAGGAAAAACCATGGGTGAAATAGTAGCTTTCATACTTCATTAATAAACTCAACATCACTCTCTTCTATAATATCTCCTCCATAGAAAATCCTTTAGTGTTTCCATACTATAGATACCATAATTTTACACACCTATTATTCTAATTGTTGAAGTAGCCCTAGAAGTACCCTTGGACCCTCTTAGGACCAACCTACACCTATCAGGCCTAAACCAGCCAATCTGCACTCAGTTATACTTAACTGAGTAACCCTAACCTTCAAGACCCTATCCTTGGGGACCTTGACTATCAACGATCAGGGTGACCATTGACAGTCAGCCTTGGGAACCCATGACCATCAATGATCAGGGTCCACGTTCTCACCAACATCATGCAAGTTCTACCAACCCTTTTCTAAATATAACTTGTCTAATTTGTGTTTCAAGCATTTGCATACATGAATTATATTTAGATGACCCATTTACACCTTCACTTCCACCTCTTACTTATGCCTATAAGAGAGAGAGCCCTAGGAGGTCAAATCCATTTGCAATAATTATCAGGAGCTCAAACATTTAGGAGTTTTCTTTTGTAGGTCAATTAGAGTCATCAACATTATCAACCATCTTATTGAGAGCCAACTTGCCATTGTCTCTCAACCAAGCTTTTAGGTATCATTACTCTATTGGAATCAAGCTAGATTCCACCAATAGGCTAACTGCATCAACCACTCACCCAATAGACTTTTGGTAAGATAAGTACTTATTTGTCAATATTTCTGTGCTTTAATTCCCTTTTGTAATCAATCTAGCCCTTGCCTAAATCCTAGAATTCATCTATAAAATCCCATCATCTTTTGTTAATCAAACCCAAAATTCCATAGTCAACTGATGGCGGTTGGACCCCAACCACTGACGATTAGGCTAACCATCGATGGTCACCTATGGCAAAAAAACTAGTAAGCTGATTTAACCCACCCACACCCAACCAAATCCACTTTTCTATATTTTTGACCACTCACATGCCCATTTTTGATTTTCTAAAGCATACCCAAACTCATTAGCACTATTATTAATTAGTTTATTACTAATTAGACCATTTCTAGTCTACTTTTCTATCAAGCTTTCTTTTGTTCAATTTTAGTACCTTTTAATTATTGATGCAAGTACCTTATTTCTAGTTTATCAACTTGATTTTTCAAAATGTGTGGATTGACAACCCCCAAGGAAGCTCTCACTTCTAGGATCTAGCTATTTCTAGGCAATCCACCTAACTATTTGTCTAACAAACAAGTTTTCTTTAGTGCTTTCTTATCTATAGGTCTTCCTCCCAAACTAAAGAGGATCTCTTCATAGTCTTCAAATTCAATGCATGTACAAACACAAGTTTTTTAACCATACCTGTATTGAGTTTATTTTCTCTCTTTCTTAGAACTAAAGCTAAAAATTTACATGAAACATTCTGGCATGCTTAGTGGGACCTAGAGTTTTGCATTTTCTTTGAATTTTTATGCTCTCATCTATATCTATGCTCATAATTGAAACTAATTTTTTTGGGGGCTTAAAATCAACTGCATCCATTGATTTCTTTTAAACATCAGTTCACTTTGAATTAAATCACAATAATCTTATCGTAACATCACCTTTGTTGCACACACTAGACAAACCACTTTCATCAATTAAACATCAAAACAATTTGATACAAGGCCTAACTAGGATTTCATCACCTAGTGGTCACCTTACCCATTCCTAACAATCCTACTTGGAAGTCATTACCAAGAGGAAAAATGACTTATCTCTTTGGTTGAGTATAAACTCTGGACATCAATATATATTGGCTAAGCACTTGATACCCTTATCACTGTGGGACTGTGAAGTGAAGGGGTAGACCCCAATACTAAGCCACATATTGATTCCAATATAAATTATTTTGAGTACCTAAAAAATCCAAAACCAACCATAGACTACTTCTAATTTACCTGATCTACAAGCCAACTTCTATCACACATTCTCATAAACTAAGGCATAAGCCAAAAGTGAGATTATAACTAACCTCTAGGCTTAAACATACTTCATAGTGTGTGTCTTGATTACCTTGATCATTTTATTATCTTCTTCTTATTTGAGTGGTGATATTGTTCTTGTTTTCTCTAACCTTTTTCTTGTATGGTTCTCACTCGTCAGCAATAAAGAGACCTAGTAGAACAAAACCCATCACTTAAATCAATCTCTTCTACCTCCTCATCTATGGATTACATCTTTGAGGTAGAAGATTCACCTCATCCATTAAGAATCCCTAATTTCCCTCAAGTATTTCCCTAAGGAGACATGGATGTTACCACTTTTCTAGACAATAATACAGTTGCCCTTTAGCATTATCTTAACACCTCTCCCCACCATATTCCAATTTCAACCCCACCTCAAGATCCTCCTTATGGCATGTGATCCCACCTTATGGAGGGTATCCTTATTACTGTGGTCACCACCCAACCCTTGACCACCTAGGCATCTTCGTCTACTAACCCCTTTGACACTACGACTGAGAACCAACCTATCCAACCAACCATTACCCTTACACCTTCCATCCCTACTAATGACTCCTTTACCTTGTGGATAACCAAACCATTGACCCATCATGTCCCACTTGTAGCTAGATCATCCACCACCAGTGTTACCAACCTCCCCTCTATCAAAGCTAACCCATCGATTAATACCCCTTTACCAAGCTTGGGGGTATCTATCCCTTCTACCTCACCACCCATTAGCACAAAGGTCACTACCTCCCCTCTATTCACCAACCCAACTACCACCCATGCTCAATCCATAGGAATTTCTTAGTAGTTACATGTTTTACCCAATCTAGGATACATCCCTAACCCACAAGGGTATGTACCCACTACCCAACCACCATCAACCACCTACCCTATCCAACCTCTAGCATCCACATTCCAATATGTGACAGCCTCTCAACTTCCAAGTAATTACCAATATGTTACCCAACTTCAACCACAATATCAGACTTACAGTCATTTTGGAACACCACCTCAAACTGACCTAATGAAAATTCTCATGGATAAGATGACCAACCTTGAGTCATCCATTTTAGGAGCTCATAACATCCTATCCTATGATCAAATTTGTAATGAACCTATTCATCCTTCTGTTACTATCAAACATTACCCTCCTCAATGGGAGCTTCCCAAATTTACCAAATTTCAAAGTAAGAAGGACCCCTAGTAACACCTTAGGGATTTTATGCATGCATGCTACATGATTGCTTACAATGATACCCTTCTCCAAACCTTCCCCATGTCTTTATCCAGTCTAGCACTTGACTGGTATAGTTCCCTTACCAAGAATTCCATATTTTCTTTCACCCAACAAGCACAAGTATTTTTGGATCACTTTTCCATTAAAATTTCCAAGAAGGTCTCTATCACGGACCTCTATTCTATCAAGAAATTCAATGATGATTCCATTGTCAATTTTGTTGCCTGTTGGAGAAGCTTGATTAATGAGCTTTCATTTTCCCTGCCTCAACCAAAACTTATAGAACTTTTTGCTTGAGCTTGCCTCAAACATATATCTTCTACACTGTGTGTCTAGAGCTTTGGAACCTTTGATGAGACTTTTACCATGGCACATATGCTATAAAATTAGGACATAGATGGGGGTAAATTAAAGTTACAAAACAAGAATTCTTCCTTCAATACCAACAAAACCTCTTCTTCCAAACTAGACAACCAATCCAATACCAAAACCAAGAATAGGGGAACCGTGAATGCCATTGTCCTTAAAACTACCCCTCCACCCAATGTCAATCAAAAAAATTCTCCCATTACCTCCAATCCAAATGCAAGGAACCCAAACTAAAACAACCAAAGACAATTCACTCCACTTGATGAATCTTACACCTCAGTTCTAGAGAAGCTACTAAAAGCTAACCTTATACAACTTCCACCTATCAAACCTCCGTAATAATTTGATCCTTATTATCTAGCACCTACTTGGTACAATGAGAATGACCTCTATGATTTTCATTGGGTAATTGGACACTATGCCAACTAATGTAATACTTTCAAGAATGTTGTTAAGATTTTTATCGACAAAGGGGAACTCATATTGGATAATCCTAATGCCCCTCAAAATCAAGCTCTTGACATCTTCAAGAAACCTTTTCCCAACCATGCCCTTGTCCAAACTAAGGATACATAGGCCGAATGCTCTCATAGTGCCCACATGGTCAACATGGTTTGTGATAGACCTATCTATGAGGACCCAATCAACCAATCTACCCATTCCTCCCTAACTTCACTTACCAAGGTCATGGAGTCACCTTACCCTCCTTTAGATAGCCAAACCAAAGAAGTGCCTTTCTCCCTAACTACCCTCATAGAAGGTTTGGAATCATCACATACTACCTTAACTAGCACATCTGAGTAAATCAACATTTCAGATTCACCACCTCCACCAACTACCCAAAAAACTACTACTCTTATGGATATTGTCCGTAAATGAGGAGAATTTATACCTATGCCTCCCATGGATGAGACATTTTCCTCAAACTTGCTTCCCTCACCTCAAGAGATTAATCAACTTACCAAGCATACTCCCCAACCTACAAGTCTATCTGTTGCATCCACTACCCATGGATCAAGACCAGTACACAAACCTTTTTCCACATTAGTATATAAATTAGAATTCACCTTAAAACCAAACATGGATTAAACCACTTTCTAGCTATAGTTAGGGATTCCCTCCATCATCAAACCTAAACCTTATAACACACCTCTAACCAACTAATCCATCATCCCTCCACCACCTCTTAAACTAATCTGAACCTCCAACAAACCCTTAACTTCTTAGTCAACCAAAAAAACCACCACCTCACCAACCAAACCTTTCAAAACTCTTGGTGCCTTTCCTACTCAGAGTTTGGTTCACCCATCCTTGAAAGTAGACTTAACTTCACCCAAGCCTATACCCAGGTCTTGACCCACACCGATCAAGAGGATGAAAGCATTGAAAGGACACATGACTAAGTCTCTAATTCCCTCTACCTTTTCCTTTATCTTAGGGCCTCACCCTTCCACTTTGCTTAAAAGGCAAACCCCTTTCAACATATGTGACCCCCTACCATTGATTACACCAACACATTTATTAGCTGACATGCTGGTCCTTCCTAGATCACAACCAATCAGACCACCGAATTCTACCACCTCAACTACCAACATACCTAGGCCAAGACAATCTGCCTGAACCACCTTACCCAAGCCATAGCTCACCCAACCTATTACCACCCATACACCTATCTTACCAACCAAAACTATGAGCCTAAAACCTTCCTTAATTCTAACAGAATCTTATACAACCATTTTTCAAAGGTTAGTGTAGACCTCCTAGCTCACATTACCTCCTATTAGACCTTTCAATCTTCTTGGTTCAAAACCAACCTGGTATAATGACCATCAAATTTGATCCTATCATAGGACACCTAGGCATGACACAAAGAATTTCAATGCTCTCCAAGCCATTATCCACCAACTCTATGACAAGGATGATCTCTTGGTAGATGACCTTTCATCTATTCCTCTACCATTGTACCCAACAACTAACCACCAACATAGTCCTAAGCCCCCCACTCTCACCTCAGAGTGATGAAGAATCTACCCAACCCCCCATCATAACTTACGCCTCTATCCATACGATTAATGTGGTCACATGATCATAATAAATGGATAAAGGGAAGGCCAAAGTGTCCATTCCATGGATATACCCACCACTTCACCCTATACCAAACCATATCCAAATCTCCACATCTGCAGCCAAGCCCAAAGTCACCATATTAGGCACTTCAGAGGCTAATCCCTCTAAATACATCAAGAGGATCATACTTAAATAACTCTAATAGACCCCTACTAAAATGAGCCTCTATGAGCTCATTTACACCTCACCTCACCATCATCAGGCCATGATTAAGGCTATGCAGGCCATTAAAGTTAGACTAGAGGATTCCCAACCCATAGAGGCCTTTGTTGGTACTTTCTAACTCTCCACCCTTGTTACCTTTAAGGACTCAAAGATGCCTTCTATCCACCTTGAAGACCCATATCCCCCTCTTTTTATTACAACCCACATCAACCAAACTTGCATCAAATAGGTTATGATTGATGGGGGAGCCAATATCAAAATCATCTCTTCCCATGCCTATGAGCAACTAAAGCTACCAGACAATGTCATGTCCAAAACTTTAGCCATCCTTATATCTTTTAACAACACTATGACCACTACCTTGGGAACCATCACCTTTCATATTCATCTAGGACCTCGCATGCTCCCTGAACTCTTCTATGTGTTCAAAGGTAAATTCTAGTACAATGTTTTGCTAGGGAGACCTTGGATCTAAGCCATGGGTTGTGTACCTTCCAACCTCCACCATTGTGTCAAGTTTGAACATAAAGGTCAAATTTTTACCATACAAGCTGACCCTAGCCCTTTTACAACATGTAATGTGACCTAGTGACATTCTTTTGCCTCCATCCAAAGCACTAAAAATAACCACCATCAAGCCCTCACCCATAAAAGCCAAAGCCATTACTTCTTCCCCTTCTATTGAGGCCTCTACCAGCTCATCTATCCCCATAGACTAGATACCCATCACTGACCCTTTAGAACCTACATTCCAATGCATTACCCTTGGATAATACCATCTCGTCATGCTTGATGCCCTCCTCACTTCCCAAGAATATGGGAAACTCAACCACCAACTAGGTTATGACCCCAACATTGGAGCCATCACCCACTTGGGGCCTCTGAGCTATCAAACCCACTTTATCTATGGGAAAATTAACAATCCACTTAACACTACCATCAATCCCTCTCCACCTCAACCATTCACCTCTACCTTCTCTTATTTGGACAACCCAAACTTCGCCAAACTATACCTTCATATATGTGCTTGGAAGGGATTTGGTTTGGGATGATATGAGTATGGCCCACACACATTGACCTCGATTGAGACCCAAAAGCCTCATGAGAAGCATGGCCTTGACTTCATTTTACCCAATAAAAAGAAATCCAAACAAATGACCCCTACCATTGTTGAAGAAGAGACCCCTTCCTCACCAACACCCCCTCCACCTATGGGTGAGGATGAGGACATCATCCCACCTAATTGTTTTTCATCAACATGATTACCCTCAGCCTCCTAACATATCAAAAGGAAGGAACATCTATATCCATACCTTTGACCCATCCTAAACTCATGGGAGAAGACTCTCCTACCATTAACACTGTTCAATGTTAGGATGATGTTGCTATTCTCACCTAGCTTAGTGCATTGGCTTCCTCCATCCACAAATATTTACCTCCAAAAACCTCAACCATGTTGAATGAATCTACCATGGACATTGACATAGACACTCTGAATAACCCTCATATCATAAAACTTGACCTAACTCTCACCGCATAGGAACTATGAGACTTCACTACCTTCCTCCAAGACCATAGTATTGCATTTGCCTAGTCATATGCTGACATACTCAGTATTGACCCAGCCATTTCCACCCACAACATTGTAACTAATCATGATGCCAAACCTATCAAACATAAAATTTGTTGAATTCACCCTTGCATAGCCCTCTTTGTCAAAGAATAACTTCAACACCTCATTTTTGTCAACTTTATTCAACCTATTGATTATCCCCAATGGGTTTCAAACATCGTACCTATCACTAAAGCCACAGGGGGACTATGTATCTATGTGGAATTTTGTGGCCTCAACCTCACCTACCCAAAGGATGAATTTCCTCTACCTAGCATTGACCAACTTGTTGATCTTACAACCACCCATGAGATGTTGTCATTCATGGATGGATTTTCAGGTTATAATCAGTTTTTGATTTCCCTTGAATATCAACATAAAAATGCCTTTATCACCCCATGGGGGAATTTATATTATAGAGTCATGCCTTTTGGTCTTAATAATGCTGACACAACCAACTATTATACCATGACCTATATTGTTCATGACCTTATCTATAAAATCATCAAAGATTATGTGGATAACCTTCTCAAGAAGTCCAAGCTTTACAAAGACCATTTAGTCATTCTCAAGATTATCTTTAAGTTACTTATCCACTATCACATCCATCTCAATCTCAATAAATGCATTTTTGGGGTCTTATCAGGCAAAATTCTCAACTTAATCATTTCCATTCAAGGAATTGAGTTTGATCTAGCCAAAATCAAAGACATCCTCGAGATGCTACCTCCAACCAATCTTAAACAGCTTTGTAACTTGCAGGGGAAACTTTAATCCATTCGCCACTTCATCTTCTAGCTCTCTGATCAGTGTCAACCCTTCCACCACCTCTTGAAAAAAGATGTCTCTTTCAAGTGGAATGTTGATTGTCAAAAGGCCTTTGATGCACTAAAAGAGTACCTGCTATCTCCACCTATCCTTACACCTCCTAAGGATGTCCAACCTTTCTACCTCTATATCTCTGCCATAGACCACTCCCTAGGGGTGATGCTTGTCCATCAGGATGAACAACACAAAGAACAAGCTATTTATTACATTAGCTACACACTTGTTGAATATGAGACTCAGTACACACATATCGAGAAACTATGTTTGGCCCTAGTGTTTATGGCCACCAAACTTCATCATTTCCTTAACCATAAAACTTTTGTCATAATATATACCTACCCCCTCAAGTGCATACACTCCAAGCCATACCAAAACCAACGTATGGTGAAGTGGCTCATGCTTTTAACTAAGATTTGACCTCAAGTTCCTCTAGAAAAAATTAATCAAGGGAAAAGTAATTACTGACCAATTAGCTGAGGCACCCCTAAAAAACAACCAACCCCCCTCTTGAATTTCTAGATGGATCAATAGAAAGTCTATCTCAATTGGATTTTACCAATCACGTAACCATGTTTTTTGATGGTTCCAAATGTCAACATGGTGGAGGGGTCATCATCATCCTTATCCCCCTTATTAGTGAACTACTTCCTTTCTCATTTAAACTTGACTTCAAATGCACCAACAATGTGGCCAAATATGAAGCCCTAGTAATAGGTCTCTAGATTGCCTTAGCCTTAGGAGTTAGAATAATTAATAGCTTTGGTGACTCCTAACTTATGGTTAACCAAGTCAATGACATTTACTAGTGTAAGAATGAAATGATGTAACTATATAGACAACTAGTTATAAAACTCCTAGCATCATTCAAACACTATCATATTCAAACCACCCTATGATCTACCAACAAGTTTGTCGACAACATGGCTTCTTTTACCTATCAAATCAGATTAGCACCCTCATAATCCAAACTATCAATCATTGTCCATTGCCTCACCAAAACTTCTTACACCAAATCAGACACTCCAACCATATTTAGTGTGGAAGAGATTATGCCTAACCTTTGGTATCAATAAACCTTTGACTACCTTCACCTTGTCATAATTCCCTCTGACCTCACTAGGAATGCTTATCGAGCATTTATTTAGAGTACCTCCCATTACACCATTATGAGAAGAATTCTTTACAAATGTGGTTTTGATGGCCTCCTATTCCATTGCCTTCATGCTCCAGAAGCCTCTCACACTATCAAAGAGACACATGAGGGTATCTTTGGGGGCCATTTTAGTGGAATCGTTCTGGCTAAGTGCATCCTTTGCCTAGGCTATTACTATCCCACCCTTAACCAAGACTATTATGATTATGTGAAAAAGTGTGTCAAGCGTCAACAACACACTAATTTACATCACACACCTAACAATAATCTTCATGTTTCTATGGACTTTTGGCCCTTTTCACAATGGGGTCTAGACCTTATCAATGAAATCAACCCCCACTCTTTACAATGAAATCACTATATCATTACTGCAACTAAATATTTCACCAAATGGGTGGAGGCTATTCCCCTTGTCTCGACAAAAGCTAAAAAGATTTTTAAATTTATTACCCATCATATCATCTACCATTCGATGTTCCCCATAAGATCATCACTGACAATGGAAAATCTTTCAAAAATAAACAAGTTCAAGGCCTTTGTGACGTATTTGGTATTAAACTTAGCTTTTCATCACCTTATCACCTATAAGCAAATGGACAAGTTAAAGCCTCTAAAAAAACCTTAACAACATGCTTACCGAAATGGTTAATGCCTTAGGTCAGGATTGACACTTGCACATCTCTTTCACCTGATGGGCATATCTCACTAGCATCCAAACTCCTATAAGTGCTACAACATTTTCTCTCATGTTTGGAGCTAAGGTTGTATTACCTCTTGAAGTTCAAATACCTTTTCTTCACATTTCTTTTCATGACCTTGTTTTAGAAAGTGATTATCGTCAAGAACATTTAGCTCAACTAGAGCTACTTGATAAGCATCATTTGGCCACTCTTTCCCATCTTCATGTCTATCAAGAATGAATCAAATGAGCCTATAACAAAAATCTAAAATTTCAAGAATTCAACATTGGAGATCTTGTCCTCAAATAAAACCAACATGTAACTAATATGGAGAAAATCAAAAGGGGTAAATTTACTTTCAATTGGCTTGGACCCTATATTATTACCCATAAGTACAGTTCAAGAGCTCATCATTTGTCCTCTCTCAAAGGCAAACTAGAACTTGAGCCTCTTGATGCTTCACATCTACATCCCTTCTATTGTTGGATAGGGATTGCAATCATCATTTGTCTAACTTACACTCATCCCTTGCAACCAAATTCATTTTCCTCTTTTTTAGGGGAAATCGACTAAAACTAAATCATGTGACTATCCATCACAATTATAGCCTAATTTTAAACTTTGGATACCATGTCTCTATCTCTTGCATGATTTTCATAGTACTTCCCATCTCTTTAAGATTGGTTCCTATGGTCATTGTCACCTATACCTCTCTTCCTCTTACTGAAACCTCATGTCATCTTAGTTTTGCCTTCATAAAGGTAATCCATTGAGAAAGTATGAGAAAGTCTATGTCAAGCAAGATAAAATCAAAACAAAAGCAATAGTAAATCTTAAAAATAAATCATGGGTCATTTTTAGCATTCACAGACTGCTCCCTTGAAAGACAGCTATTAAAAATCAACTAAAATTGCCAAACATAAGGTGGACTACTCCGTTGAAGGATAGATATAAAAAGCATTTGAACTAAGCAAATTGAAAGAATGAGCAGGAGATACACAGGATCCATAGGATCAGTCCAGGAGAAAGAACCCACAACAAATAACCTGCAAATAATACCAGAGAATAAAATAAATTTGTCACACCTAAAAAATAGGTGATAATCCACAAAATTCTCTGTATTCTCTCATTAATCTCTCATTCACTTCTCATATATTATAAAGTATATATAATACAAATAGTTTGTTTCACGACAACAAACTATTTGTAGTGATTAGAAAATAGAGAAAACAAACTATTTGTTTTCTCATACTACGAACAAATATATTGTTGAGAGATTCTCAACAATAAATTAAATTAACCGAGGTAAATAAAAGTAACCCTCAGTAATAAATAACTTACCCTATTATCCCTTTGTAAGCTTAAATATGCATTATTCCAACACCCTCCCTTAAGCGAAACATAGGGAGAATGACAAACAAAGATGGGTCCCGGCTATTAGGCCTGATAAGGTACCCATGTACAAACCAATCAAAATTTATGAAAAATAAAGGAAGGAAGGACTTCATGGGAAATCCACCCCAAGGACAACTTCCTTCACCCCAAGCATCGCTCACAACTGAAGATAATGAGGAGAAGCCAAAGGTTTAGTGAAGATGTCGGCAATCTGCTCAGCTATAGGCACAAACTCCAAAGAACGAACTCCATCTTGAATAAGATGTCGAATGAAGTGCATGTGAATCTCAATGTGTTTTGTCCACTAATGCTCAATAGGATTGCATGAAATAGCAATTGCACTTTGGTTGTCACACCAAAGAGTAGTAGGACCCTACTGTGTGAAGCCAAACTCTCAAAGCAACTATCAAAGCCAAAGTGTCTCCTGACTAGCTTTGACAACACCTCAATACTTAGCCTCAGTAGAGGACAATGAAATAGCAGTCTGATTTTTGCATACCTAAGCAACTGGACCTGAACCAAGTGTGAAAGCAAATCCACAAGTGGACTTGCAAGTGTCAACATCACCAGCCCAATCAGAGTCAGCGTATCCAACAAGCTGTATATAACTCTGTGGTGTGTAATGTATAACAAAGTGAGTGGTGCCCTGAATGTAGCACAAAATACGCTTGGATGCTTGCTAATGACTCTCATGAGGCTCATGTGAGAATCGAGAGACAAGGTTCACAACAAATGTGATGTCAGGATGGGTATGAGTTAGGTATAAAAGACTACCTACAAGTTGCCTATACAAAGTGGAATCAACAAGAGGAGGCATACAAGTGGCAGACAACACAATACCTGACTGATATGGAGTGGGTGCAGGCTTACAATTAGCCATGCCAAATCGATGAAGAAGATCTGTGGCATACTTCTTCTATCCAATAGAAATGCCCTTAGAAGACTGAAAAACTTGAAGGCCAAGAAAATAATGTAGAAGTCCCAGATCTATCATATCAAACCTATCTACCAACTTGTCCTTGATGTCATGTATCAAGGAATCTGAACTGCCAGTGAGGATGAGATCATCAACATACAAAACCAAAATGACAAGCTCCTCACCTTACTTTAGGATGTATACATTGTGATCTGACTCACAACAAATAAAACCAGAACTCAAAAGAAAACTATCCATCTTCTCGTACCAAGCTCTAAGAGCTTGTTTGAGGTCATAAAGAGAATGACAAAGTCTACAAACCAATGATGAGTCCTACATAAATCCTGGAGGTTGCTCCATATAGATCTCATAGAGATCACCATGCAAGAAAGCACTCTTCACATCTATCTAAAAAACTGACCAAGAATGTGAAGCAACAAGAGAGAGTACAAGCCAAATAGAATCCATCTTAGCTACAGGGGAAAAGGTCTCAGAGTAATCAACCCCTTCAACCTGTGAAAAACCCTTAGCTACTAATCTATCTTTGTACTTATCTACTAATCCATCTGTAGCATATTTGGTCCTATAGACCCATTTACATTTTACAAGTTTTCTTCCCTTAGGAAGAGGGACAAGATCCCAAGTATCATTCTTCATCAATGAAGAATACTCATCATACATAGCAACATCCCACTCAAGTATACCAATAGCCTCAAAAAACAACACTGGATCATCTGTACAATCTTGTCCCAAAAGAGCAACACCAGATGTCTGTGAGCGAGTGCGATGAGAATCAGATGGATTACCAACAAAAGAACTAGCTGCCTGTAGAGTGCTCTTTTCCCACTTGGGCAAAGGTGGTGAAGAAGATGGCTATGGTTGCTGAACAAGTGCAACATCATCATCATCAACAATAGAAAGCAAATCCTCACTATCCTCAGTAGAAGAAGGAGGGGGAGAAGAAGAACTAGTTGTACACTCTTGTGGAGTGGGTAGCTCATCAACCTGAACATCCCATCGAAACAACACATCATGTGTGACATGATAAAAAAGACGGTAGGCTTTTACATCTTCACAATAACAAACAAAAATGAGTGGTTGGCTTTTCTTCTCCAATGCTTTACGTTTGTCATCAGGAACGAATGCCCATGCTTGACTCCTAAAGATGCAAAAATCTGAAATATCAGGCTTGATCCTACACCAAGCTTCTTTTGGTGTCATATTTTGCACTACTTTGTGAGGCATATGATTTTGAATGTAGTTTGCACAATTTATAGCTTCAGCCCAATATTGTGGAACCAAATTTTTAGAGTGAATCATACAATTAGCCATCTCTTTCAATGTTTGATTCTTCCTCTTTGCTACACCATTTTGTTGAGGAGTGTGTGGTACAGTGAACTGGTGATGTATCCCATGCTCAATACAAAAATCATAGAAAGCATTACTATCATATTCCCCCCATTGTCAGTGCGTATCTTCTTAAGAGGAAGAGATGATTGTTTTTCAACAAAGGCTTTGAAAGCCTTAAAAGTCTCAAAAACTTCACTTTTCAACTTGAGAAAATATACCCAAGTTTTACGAGTGAAATCATCAATGAATGTGAGTGCATATTTAGCCCCTGCAAAAGAACGAGTTGGAAAAGTCATCAAATCACTATGAACCAACCCTAAGGGTGCATTTGCACGTGTGGCCTTACCAACTAGAAATGGATCCTGGTGCTGTTTACCAACTAGACAACCAAGACACACCCCATCAATACATGAGACCTTAGGAAGGCCTTTTACAAGATGTTTTGTACTCATTTGTTGCATATATCCATATCTCAAATGTCCTAATCTCTCATGCCATAATTTGCTGAGATTATTACCATGTGATATAAGTGAAGAACCAGAAGACATAAAAGACTCAAACTTATCAAAAGTATAGAGTCTTGCAGTATGGTTTGCTGTACCTGTAGCAACTATCTCACTAGGATCATTACATTCTCTTATTACAACATCATGTGAAGTAAACTCCATAGTTTTACCAGTACCAAAATTACATATTTGATATACAGAGAGAAGATTAGAAGAGATTTAGGGTACAAGCAATACATTGTGAAAACATCCATCCTATTTATCAACAGTACCAAATCCCAAAACTTCAATCTGTGAGGAGTTACCCATAACAATATGTGATGTGCTGCAATCTGTAAGAGAAGACAATAGATCCTTAGAATGTGTGAGATCATGAGAAGCACCTGAGTCAAAAATCCACTGATCCTGACATGAAGATATAGCCCTAGCTAAAAGTGCTTTCCCTTTTCCTATAGGAGAAGTAGAAGGAGATGGAGACGGAATAGAAATTTTGTGTTGTCTGACCACTGCCTCTAATGCTTCCATCTTCTTAAAACATATACTTTCATCATGATTAGGACCACCACAAAAATTACATGGACCAAATGTTTTCTTCTTTTTCTTAAAGGACTTTTTGGTCTTAGTAGATTTAGAATGATGAGGTGTTTGGGTGGTGGACTCTGGAGGGTTATTTGAAGGTGCTTGCTTTTGTTTAGACTTAGGTGAAGGTTTTTATTTAGAAGAATTAGCAACTAGAGCATGACTAGGACTAGGTAGAGCATCTAAGGCCATTAATTTTGTTTGCTCCCTAGTTAATCTTTCACAAAAAACTTCAAAGGTAGGCCATTTGAATTCATCACCTAATGTATCCATCATAGTATAAAAAGAAGAGGAAAAAACACTATATGGTCCTTTCAACTTTGACAAAATCATGAAAATGCACTCCTGATCACTTTTATCCTTGTCACCAGCTTTCAACTGTGACCTTATAAATTTGAATTTTGCCAAGAATTCATTTATTAAAGGGAAATTTGATGGAGAGAGAGTACTCAATTTTGCATCTAATTGTAAAATTTTAAACTCATTAACTTTGCCAAATAGGTTTTTAAATTTTTCCCATACCTCTTTTGGTGTAGTAGCATTTGCAACGTGAAATTGAAGATTATCTGAGACGTTGAGGCAAATCAATCCAAGAGCCTCATCCTGCTTACAACCATATGCATATTTGTCTTTTTCAGTGGTGAATGCTGCAGGTGTTGTTTCAAAAAAAATTCTCCATAAGCCCTTTGATTGAAGGAGTTGTTGCATTTTCAAATTCCAAACATGGTAATTTATAATATTTAGGGTTTCAAATAATCGGGATTCCATTCTCGAAGAAGATGATGATGTTGACAAGAACAACCTAGACATTCATTTTTCCTCAAAAAACACCCCTCCCGTTACAATTTAACGTCTCTCGATGAAAAAAAAATTTAGCCTTAGCTTATACAAAATTAAAAAAAATGGCTTTATGCAAAAAAAAATGTAGGGGGATTTGACCCCAAGACTTCCTCCCTACAAATTTTAAACAAAATATCTCTAGCCGCTTTAGTAAAGTCAAATTTGTACTTTCAAAGCTAGAGACTTGCATTTAAACCACTAAAAATTAAAAAAATTAATATAAAAAATCCAAAATGACTCACACGTGTGAGATAACAGCTGAATAATCTTTGGCTTTAATCATAATAAACTCTTTTTCCAGCAAGGCGTGGTGGTCAGAGAAATATTTAATAAATTTTGTAAACACAACTAAGGAAAAACACCTCTCAGCAAGTGCAAAATGGCTACACTGGATCTGCCAAAAAGACTATACAGCCTAGTCCAAATCCATCATTCTCAGCATGAAATGAAAGCTTTGAAAGTCTGATATCACATGAAATTTTCAGATTTTGATTTTATCTAGCATAAGGCGTTCAAATATGAGAAAACCGTACGGCTATGTAGCAGACAAAAAAATAGATTTTAAATTTCTGTTGTAAGCTTTCAGAACACTGTACGGCCTGATCCAAATTCATCCAAATTTATATGGAATGAAAGATATAACAGTAATCTTTCATAAAAAGGCCTTAAATTTGAAAAAATTCAACCATACAATCTGCCACATCAAAAAAATGAATAGGTACTGCAGTCTGCCAGCAAGTTTTTATAGGAAAGAGCTGTACGGCCTGGTCCAAATGAAAAAATTCAAATTGGAATAGATTTCTAACTTGATTTTATACACCCCTATGAAAAAAAAGCTGATTATGGAAATCTGTACAGTCATTATTTGAGCATAAAGTACAAAATTTTCCAAAAAAAACTTGTAAACAAGAACCAAAATTTGAGAGAATAAAAAATATATGTAACACATCAATAAAATAATATTTTTGAATGTGTTAACAGATGAAATTTTTTAGGAAAGAGAATCTTCAACTAGAATTCCAAGCTCTGATACCATGAAAGAATGAGCAGGAGATACACAGAATCCACATGATCAATCCAGGAGAAAGAACCCACAACAAATAACCTGCAAATACTACTAGAGAATAAACTAAATTTGTCACACCTAAAAAATAGGTGATAATCCACAAAATTCTCTATATTCTCTCATTAATCTCATTCATTTCTCATATGTTATAAAGTATATATAATACAAATAGTTTGTTTCATGACAACAAACTATTTGTTTTCTCATACTACAAACAAATATATTGTTGAGAGATTCTCAACAATAAAATAAATTAACCGAGGTAAATAAAAGTAACCCTCAGTAATAAATAACTTACCCTATTAACCCTAGGTAAGCTTAAATATGCATTATTTCAACACACATAAACTTAGACCACTCCCTTGAAGGATGGATAAGTAAGGCATTAGTCAAAGCTAGCAATTTCTTAGAAGCTTCTTGCATCAATCAGCTTCCCCAACCCCCAAAAAAAGCAAAATCAAAAATAAAATCAAAGAAAGAGAGATGAATTTTGAAATCCATAATCAGCTTTCATAACAATAGTAATCTTGGAAAGCTATAATTAGATCTCTTTAGTAGACTTCCTATTGGTTGAATATTTTGTCGATCAACGTACTGATAAACAAAATAGGTCTGATCAGCCAAAGTAGGAAGATTGGTCATCCAAAGGTGTATGTTTACCACATCAAAAGGGGACTAATCTCTCCTCTCATCAAAGGGAGGTTCCCTATAGATAGGTTATATACATATATATAGAAAATAATACTCAAGGGTAGGATAAACTGTTGGGGATCAACCAAAAATGTTGATTACACTTATGAAAGCAATTAAACATGGAATTAAATCAGAATGATAAGTAACTAGAATGATAAATAGCAAAGAACAAGAGATACAATAAACCACCCTGAAAACTTGTATTAAACTCTTTACAGAAGGAATACAATTGAAGAAACTTCTTTTCTTCCACACCTCTCTCAGATGTACAGATCTCTCTCTAGATCTCTTTCCCTCAAGAGCTCTCTCTTTCAAGTACAATCAACTCCAACAACCTAGAATGATTCACATATACAATTTTGTAGTGTTCTTTAACATACATTACAATAAGCTAAGAAGATCTATCCTATTATATAATAATTAGGAAACTTGAGCATGCATTTACAACCAATCGTTATGCCTCTTAAACAAGGGCTTTAAAATAGTCTTACTAATAATAGAGATGCGGACTTAAGACTATCACTCAATCCTAACATGCAAACACTCAGTTTTGTCCTCAAAAATAGCTTTCTAGACGCACAGGTAGCTGACATCGGTTCTTGCCTATTTGCCTGTGACTGACGTCAATCGATCTCTACCGATGTCGGCATCTCTTGAACTGCTCCTAACCGACGTCGGTCGCTCTTGACCAACGCCGGTGACTGTGTAAACCTGCAACTTTTGCAATGCACTCTTTTGGTGAAGATTTTAGCTCCACACCTTAACAATCTCCCACTTGGAGATAAACAGTTGCACCAGTACCTATACAACAACATCTTCTAGCTCCTTCATCTTCAACTCAATCATGAAGACCAACAGAAGTTGAATGAAGATTTAACTTCTCTTTTGTTACCAGCTTGGTTAACATATCAACAAGATTCTTATCTATATGGATCTTCTCCAGCTTCAACTCATCATCCTCCAAAACCTATCTTATGAAGTGGTACCTAAGCTATATATGCTTTGTTCTTGAATGAAAGGCTGAATTCTTAGCCAAATGAATTGCACTCTGACTATCACTGTATAATCTGTAACTCTCTTGCTCCTTTCCAAGCTCTTCCATGAACCATGTCATCCATATCATCTCTTTGATAGCCTCTGTGACTGTAATATACTCTGCTTCTGTAGTTGACAAGGCAACAACCTTCTGCAACTTTGATATCCAGCTAACCGCTGTTCCACCAACAGTGAAAATATATCCTATGGTGCTCCTTCTGCCATCCAAATCACCTGCCATATCTGAATCTACATAACCATGTAGAGAAGTATCTGAACCTCCATAGCACAAATGCCTACTACTGGTTCCTCTCAGATATCTAAGGATCCATTGAAATGCTTTCCAGTGTTCCTTTCCTGAATTGGCCATATACTTACTTACAACTCCCATTGCTTGGGCAATATCTAGTCCAGTACACACCATTGCATAGATTAAACTCCCTACTGCGGAAGAATATGGAACTCTACTAATGTACTCTACCTCATCATGTGAATTAGGACATTGTTCTTTACTCAATTTAAAATGTCCAGCCAAAGGTGTGCTTACCAGTTTTGCATCCTGCATATTGAACCATTTCAACGCCTTGTTCACATAATCCTCTTGAGACAAAATCAACCTGTGATTTTTCTTGTCTCTCTTAATGCTCATGCCAAGGATTTTCTTTGCTGCTCCCAAATCCTTCATGGCAAACGTGTGAGCTAATTTCACCTTAAGCTCAGACATATCTTGCATGTGTGATCCTACAACCAGCATATCATCTACATACAACAACAAAATAATATATCTACCATTATTCAATCTCTTAAAATACACACAATGGTCAGATTGACACCTACTATAGCCATGCTCAGTCATAAACCTGCCAAATCTCAAATACCATTGTCTAGGAGCTTGCTTGAGGCCATACAAGCTTTTCTTCAATCTGCACACTAACTTCTCCTTACCTTTGACCTCAAATCCTTCCGGCTGATCCATATATATTTCTTCATCCAAATCTCCATGAAGAAATGCTATCTTAACATCAAGCTACTCAAGATGCAAATCCTCAATAGCAACTAAAGACAATACAGCCCGTATAGAAGTCATTTTAACAAGAGAAAAAATCTCACCAAAATCAATACCTGGCTTTTGTGCAAATCCTTTCACTACCAACCTGGCCTTATATCTCACCTGTCTGTTCTCACCTTCCTTCAACCTGTAGGTCCATCTGTTCTTCAATGTCCTCTTACCAACTGGCAACTCAACCAAATCCCATGTTTGGTTTTCTCTCAAAGACTCCATCTCGTCAACCATGCCACGCTCCCACTGATTCTTGGATTTTACCTGTATTACTTCTTCAAAACTCTCTGGTTCTCTACCATCAGTTAGCAATAAATAGAATAATGAAAGGGAATATCAAATTAGAGGTTTACTTACCCTTTCTAACCTCCTGATGGGCATCTAAGACTCATTCACAACACGCTGTCTGCCCAAATTCTCTGACAGTGACCAACCTCGGTCAACTCTAGGCCTGTAACTGACCGACGTTGGTTGTGCCTGACTGACATCAGTTTCTATCCTACCGATGTCGGTCACTGTATGACTGACATCAGTTTCTATTCTGTTGACGTCGGTTCCTGCTTGGCCGACATCGGTCTCTGTGTTTTCCTTTCTTTGATTAATTTTTCCCACGAGCTCATTTTGGACCGTCACCTCATCCAATTCTCCATTACTCTGCCCAAATTGATTCAGCTTCTTGAGCTGATCACTATACATCACTTTTTCATTGAAAACATCACGGATCCTAATTATCTTGTTAGTTCCTAGACTCTAAAACCTGAATCCGAAATCATCAGAGCCATAGCCAATAAATGTGCACCTCATAGACTTAGCATCCAGCTTCTTTCTATTTTCCTTATCAACGTGCACAAAGGCTTCACAATTAAAAACTTTGAGAAATGAGAGATCTACCTTTTTACCTATCGATGCCTCTTTTGGAATTCCACCATCTAGAGCTGTAGAGGGTCCTTTGTTAATCAAGTACACTGCAGTATCAACAGCTTCTGCCCAAAACTCTAAGGGCAAACCAGCATGCAATCTCATACACCTTGCACGCTCCATGATTATTCTGTTCATCCTTTCAACAACTTTATTTTGCTGAGGTGTCCTTGGAATCATCCTTTGCCTACAGATTCCATGCATATAACAATACTAGTTGAACTTATAGTTGCAGAACTCACCACCATTGTTAGATCTCAGGCACTTCAATCTTCTGCCTGTTTCATTCTCAACCATAGCTTTCCAAATCTTAAAAGTGTCAAATACATCAGATTTCTTCTTAATACAATAGACCAATACCTTTCTTGTAGCATTATCTATGAATGAAAGATAGTACTGTGATGCTCCAATAGAAGCAACCTTAGCCGGTCCCCACACGTCTGTGTGAACAAGCTGCAACTTATGCTTCTTCTTTGTTGACCCAGTCTTGAGAAAACTCACTCTCTTTTGTTTTCCAAAAACACAGTGCTCAAAGAAATCCAGATCCATGCTTTTCAAATCTGAAAGCTTACCTTTTTACTTAAGAATAGACATTCCCTTCTCACTCATGTGGCTGAGCCTAGAGTGCCACAATTTTGCATCCACATCTGAAGTAGATAATACAGAAGGAGAATTATT
Organism: Torreya grandis; assembly: GCA_037957365.1. Classification (NCBI taxonomy): domain Eukaryota; kingdom Viridiplantae; phylum Streptophyta; class Pinopsida; order Cupressales; family Taxaceae; genus Torreya; species Torreya grandis. The sequence continues at coordinate 760,982 of JARHVA010003645.1, forward strand.
AGTAACACAATTACATAAATAGAGAGTACCTACTCTCTTACCTTTGGCCAATACAAGTGCACCCTTGGTCACCTTCCAAGATTCAACTGTGAGAGTTACTGTACAACCCTCATCCCCTAACTTTCCTGTAGAAATCAAATTCCTCTTCAAGCTGGGAACATGCATGACATCTCTCAACACCCATGTGTTGCCATTATGCATTTTCAACTGCACTTTGCCTTTGCCAACAATTTTACAAGGCTCATCATCCCCTAAATACACTATTCCAAAATCTCCATGGATATAGTCACTAAAATATTTTCTATTAGGGGTAGCATGAAAAGATGCACCAAAATCTAAAACCCAAGATTCTATATTATTATGCAAAGAGAATATAAGAGCATCTTGTGCAATACTTGCAACCTTTGCTTCTTCTTTTCCTTCGTGCTGATTGTCCTCCGTAGGCTTTTACCAACAATCTCTGCTTATGTGCCCCATCTTTCCACAATTTCAGCATTGTGGCTTCCTGCCATTTCTGGATTTGGATCTACCTTTCACCTTTGACTTAGACCTTGATCTCTCTTTCTTGCTCTTCTCTTTCTGCCTTCCCCTGCTCTCAAAACTTAATGTGTTCCCTGATGTTTCCCCTATAATTTTCCTATGAATTTCCTCATTCAAGATTACACTAACAACATCCTCTACTTTTAAAATATTTGAAGCAGATGCAGTATTACTAACTGCCATTACTAAGCTATGCCAGCTTTCAAGCAAAGAGCATAATATTAAAAGAGCTTTAATTTCATCATCAAACACTATATTGACTGAACTTAATTGATTTACAATTCCATGGAAATCATTCAGATGATTAGATATAGATCCACCTTATTGCATATGCAAATTAAATAACTGCTTCATAAGATATACCTTATTAGAAGCTGAGGGTTTTTCATACAAATTTGCTAAAGTAGTCATTAACTCTACCGTAGACTTTGCCTGTGATAAATTAGATATCACAGTAGATGCCAGACTCAGTCTTATAGACCCCAGAGCCTTTCTATCAAGAACTTCCCATTCTTCATCATCCATGTCTGTGGGCTTCTTTGCAATCCCACCTAACGGTAAGTATAGATCTTTCTGAAACAAATAATCCTCTATCTGCATTCTCCAATATTGATAATTTTTGCCATTGAACTTCTCTATTCACAGTTTACTTTCTTCTGCCATTGCTTCTCCCACTCAGACAGAAATCCCTATAGAAACCCTGTGAGTACTCTATAATCAATACACACTAACCAGATCTGAAACACCTGTTCGTCAACCTGAGCTCTGATACCACTTGTTGGGGATCAACCAACAATGTTGATTATACTTATGAAAGCAATTAAACGCGGAATTAAATCAGAATGATAAGTAACTAGAATGATAAATAACAAAGAACAAGAGATACAAGAAATCACCCTAAAAACTTGTATTAAACTCTTTACAGAATGAATACAATTGAAGAAACTTTTTTTCTTCCACACCTCTCTCAGATGTACATATCTCTCTCTAGATTTCTTTCCCTCAAGAGCTCTCTCTCTCAAGTACAATCAACTCAAACAACCTAGAATGATTCACATATACAATTCTGTACTGTTCTTCAACATACATTACAATAAGCTAAGAAGATCTATCCTATTATATAATAATTAGGAAACTTGAGCATGCATTTACAACCAATATTTATGCCTCTTAAACAAGGGCTCTAAAATAGTCTTACTAATAATAGAGATGCAGACTTAAGACTATCACTTAATCCTAACATGCAAACACTCAGTTTTGTCCTCGGAAATAGATTTTTGGACGCACAGGTAACCGACATCGGTTCCTGCCTGTTTGCCTGTGACCGACGTCGGCCAATCTCTGTCGACGCCGGCATCTCTTGAACTACTCTTGACTGACGTCAGTCGCTCCTAACCAACACCGGTGACTATGTAAAATTACAACTTTTGCAATGCGCTCCTTTGGTGAAGCTTTTAACTCCACACCTTAACAATCTCCCACTTGGAGATAAACAACTGCACCAGTACCTGTACAACAACATCTTCTAGCTCCTCCATCTTCAACTCAATCATGAAGACCAATAGAAGTTGAATGAAGATTTAACTTCTCCTTTGTTACTAGCTTGGTTAACATATCAGCAGGATTCTTATCTGTATGGATTTTCTCCAGCTTCAACTCACCATCCTCTAATACCTGTCTTATGAAGTGGTACCTAAGCTGTATATGCTTTGTTCTTGAATGAAAGGCTGAATTCTTAGCCAAATGAATTGCACTCTGACTATCACTGTATAATCTGCAACTCTCTTGCTCCTTTCCAAGCTCTTCCATGAATCGTGTCATCCATATCATTTCTTTGCTAGCCTCTATGACTGCAATATACTCTGCTTCTGTCTTTGACAAGGCAACAACCTTCTACAACTTTGATATCTAGCTAACTGCCATTCCACCAACAATGAAAACATATCATGTGGTGCTCCTTCTGCCATCCAAATCACCTGCCATATTTGAATCTACATAACCATGTAGATAAGTATCTAAACCTCTATAACACAAATGCCTACTGTTGGTTCCTCTTAGATAGCTAAGGATCCACTGAACTGCTTTCCAGTGTTCCTTTCTTGGATTGGCCATATACTTACTTACAACTCCCACTGCTTGGGCAATATTTGGTCTAGTACACACCATTACATACATTAAACTCCCTACTACAGAAGAATATGGAACTCTACCTCATCATGTGAATTAGGACATTGTTCTTTACTCAATTTGAAATGTCCAGCCAAAGGTGTGCTTACCGGTTTTGCATCCTGCATATTGAATCATTTCAACACCTTGTTCACATAATCCTCTTGAGACAAAATCAACCTATGATTTTTCCTATCTCTCTTAATGCTCATGCCAAGGATTTTTTTTACTGCTCCCAAATCCTTCATGGCAAACGTGTGAGCTAATTTCACCTTAAGCTCAGAGATATCTTGCATGTGTGATCCTGTATCCAGCATATCATCTACATATAACAAAAGAATAATATATCTACCATTATTCAATCTCTTAAAATACACACAATGGTTAGATTGACACCTACTGTAGCCATGCTCAGTCATAAACTTGTCAAATCTCAAATACCACTGTTTAGGAGCTTGCTTTAGGCCATACAAGCTTTTCTTCAATCTACACACTAACTTCTCCTTACCTTTGACCTCAAATCCTTCCGGCTGATCCATATATATTTCTTCATCTAAATCTCCATGAAGAAATATTATCTTAACATCAAGCTACTCAACATGCAAATCCTCAATAGCAACTAAAGACAATACAGTCCGTATAGAAGTCATTTTAACAACAGGAAAAAAAATCTCACCAAAATCAATACCTAGCTTTTGTTCAAATCCTTTCACTACCAACCTGGCCTTATATCTCATATGTCTGTTCTCACCTTCCTTCAACCTATAGGTCCATCTATTCTTCAGTGTCCTCTTACCAGTGTCCATCTGTTCTCTCTCAAGGACTCCATCTCCTCAACCATGCCACGCTCCCACTGATTCTTGGATTCTACTTGTATTGCTTCTTCAAAACTCTTTGGTTCTCCACCATCAGTTAGCAATAAATAGAATAATGAAAGGGAATATCGAATTAGAGGTTTACTTACCCTTTTTGACCTCCTAATGAGCATCTGAGACTCATTCACAACACGCTGTCTGCCCAAATTCTCTGACAGTGACCGACCTCGGTCACCTCCAGGCCTGTAACTGGCCGACGTTGGTTGTGCCTGACCGACGTCGATTTCTGTCCTGCTGACGTCGGTCACTGTATGACTGACATCAGTTTTTGTTCTGTCGACATCAGTTCCTGCTTGGCCGACGTCGATCTCTGTGTTTTTTTTTTTGTGATTAATTTTTCCTGCGAGCTCATTTTGGACCGTCACCTCATTCAATTCTCCATTACCCTGCTTAGATTGATTCAGCTTCTTGAGCTGATCCCTATACATCACTTTTTCATCAAAAACAATATCACAGCTCCTAATTATCTTGTTAGTTCTTAGATTCCAAAACTTGAATATGAAATCATCAGAGCTATAGCCAATAAATGTGCACCTCATATACTTAGCATCCAGCTTCTTTCTATTTTCTTTATCAACGTGCACAAAGGCTTCACAACCAAAAACTTTGAGAAATGAGAGATCTACCTTTTTACTTGTCCATGCCTCTTCTAGAATTCCACCATCCAGAGCTGTAGAGGGTCCTCTGTTAATCAGGTACACTACAGTATCAACAGCTTCTACCCAAAACTCTAAGGGCAAATCAGCATGCAATCTCATACACCTTGCACGCTCCATGATTGTTTTGTTCATCCTTTCAGCAACTCCATTTTGCTGAGGTGTCCTTAGAACCATCCTTTGCCTATGAATTCCATGCATATAACAATACCAGTTGAACTTATAGCTGCAGAACTCACCGCCATTATCAGATCTTAGGCACTTCAATCTTCTGTTTATTTTATTCTCAACCATAGCTTTTAAAATCTTAAAAGTGTCAAATACATCAGATTTCTTCTTAATACAATAGACCCATATCTTTTTTATAGCATCATCTATGAACAAAAGATAGTACTATGATCCTCCAATAGAAGCAACCTGAGCCGGTCCCCACACGTCTGTGTGAACAAGCTGCAACTTATGCTTCTTCTTTGTTAACCCAGTCTTGAGAAAACTCACTCTATTTTGTTTTCCAAAAACACAGTGCTCACAAAAACCCAGATCTATGCTTTTCAAATCTAAAAGCTTACCTTTTGACTTAAGAATAGACATTCCCTTCTCACTCATGTGGTCGAGCCTAGAGTGCCACAATTTTACATCCACATCTGAAGTAGATAATACAGAAGAAGAATTATTAGTAACACAATTACATAAATAGAGATTACCTACTCTCTTACCTCTGGCCAATACAAGTGCACCCTTGGTCACCTTCCAAGATTCAGCTGTGAGAGTTACTGTACAACCCTCATCCCCTAACTTTCCTGCAGAAATCAAATTCTTCTTCAAGCTGGGAACATGCATGACGTCTCTCAACACCCATGTGTTGCCATTCTACATTTTTAGCTGCACTTTGCCTTTGCCAACAATTTTACAATGCTCATCGTCCCCTAAATACACTATTCCAAAATCTCCATGAATATAGTCACTAAAATATTCTCTATTAGGGGTAACATGAAAAGATGCAGCAGAATCTAAAACCCAAGATTCTATATTATTATGCAAAGAAAATATAAGAGCATCTTGTGCAATACCTGCAACCTTTGCTTCTTCTTTTCCTTCGTGCTGATTGTCCTCCTTAGGTTTTGACCAACAATCTCTGCTTATGTGCCCCATCTTTTCACAATTCCAGCATTGTGGCTTGCTGCCATTTCTGGATTTATCTACCTTTCACCTTTGACTTAGACCTTGATCTCTCTTTCTTGCTCTTCTCTTTCTGCCTTCCCCTGCTCTCAAAACCTAAAGCGTTCCCTGATGTTTCCTCTATGCTTTTCTTGCAAATTTCCTCATTCAAGATTACACTAACAACATCCTCTACTTTTAAAATATTTGAAATAGATGCAGTATTACTAACTGCCATTACTAAGCTATGCCAGCTTTCAGACAAAGAACATAATATTAAAAGAGCTTTAATTTCATCATCAAACACTATATTGACTGAATTTAATTGATTTACAATTCCATGGAAATCATTCAGATGATTAGATACAGATCCACCTTCCTGCATACGCAAATTAAATAACTGCTTCATAAGATATACCTTATTAGAAGCTAAGGGTTTTTCATACAAATTTGCTAAAGTAGTCATTAACTCTACTGTAGACTTTGCCTGTGATAAATTAGATATCACAGTAGATGTTAGACTCATTCTTATAGACCCCAGAGCCTTTCTATCAAGAACTTCCCATTCTTCATCATCCATGTCTGTGGGCTTCTTTGCAATCCCACCTAATGGTAAGTATAGATCTTTTTGACACAGATAACCCTCTATCTGCATTCTCTAATGTTGATAATTTTTGCCATTGAACTTTTCCATTCACAGTTTACTTTCTTCTGCCATTGCTTCTCCCACTCAAACAGAAATCCCTGCAGAAACTCTATGAGTACCCTGTAATGAATACACACTAACCAGATCTGAAACACTTGTTAGTCAACCTGAGCTCTGATACCACTTGTTGGGGATCAACCAACAATGTTGATTACACTTATGAAAGCAATTAAATGTGGAATTAAATCAGAATGATAAGTAACTAGAATGATAAATAGCAAAGAACAAGGGATACAAGAAACCACCCTGAAAACTTGTATTAAACTCTTTACAGAAGGAATATAATTGAAGAAACTTCATTTCTTCCACACCTCTCTCAGATGTACATATCTCTCTCTAGATCTCTTTCCCTCAAGAGCTCTCTCTCTCAAGTACAATCAACTCCAACAACCTAGAATGATTCACATATACAATTCTGTACTGTTCTTCAACATACATTATAATAAGCTAAGAAGATCTATCCTATTATATAATAATTAGGAAACTTGAGCATGCATTTACAACCAATCGTTATGCCTCTTAAACAAGGGCTCTAAAATAGTCTTACTAATAATAGAGATGCGGACTTAAGACTATCACTTAATCCTAACATGCAAACACTCAGTTCTATCCTTAAAAATAGCTTTCTAGACGCACAGGTAACCGACATCGGTTCCTGCCTGTTTGCCTGTGACTGACGTCAACCAATCTCTACCAACACTGGCATCTCTTGAACTGCTCCTGACCGATGTCGGTCACTGTTGACCGATGCCGGTGACTGTGTAAACCTGCAACTTCTGCAATGCGCTCTTTTGGTGAAGCTTTTAGCTCCACACCTTAACATAAACCATCCATCTCTCTTTTTTTAGAGATGATACATGCGGATCAAAGGATAAATCTCAAGGGAAATGATAGAAATCACTCCTCTTCTTTCAAAAGTACTATTCAACAAACCACAAGAATACTCCAGGTAGTAATTGTAAAATGTAACCAAGGATGTAGTAACCAGCAAATTGAGATGTATAAAAAAGTCTCCACCTAAATTGCCCAAGAGAGAGATACGAAGGACAATGAGGGCACAAAGTCATCCCAAGGTCCTTTACACAAAAACAAAAAGAAAACACACTAAAGGCAATTATGGGGACACAAAGTCTCTTCACATTTTACTTCAGGACACCTTCCTGACGACTTTCACTAATTCTGCTTGTTGAATTAAAGGAATAGAAAATATATTAAGAAAAAAGACATAAGAACAATTTCCCCAACAACAAAAATATCACAGCACAAAGTCTAAAAATTCACTTGCTTTCTTATTCTAATAACAAAATATGATCAACAATCTGAGCTCAAAGTCTCAGTAATGCCTTTCAATTTGGGTAGAGTTTCATTTCTAATTATCAAAAAAAGATCTTTTTACACTAATAAGAGAGTCCCTTATATAGCCTCTTCAAGATGAACTTGGGAGTAGTAACACATCATGTTGCATTGAATTTTGTTAAGAATATAGGCTAGAATTTAGGGGCATTTACCCATTTGCTTTTTTCAATGTAGAGAAATGAGTCACGCTATTGAAAGTTTGCATCTTTCAATGTCCACCTGGTGATTTGATCCTTCTTCATCGTTCCTCTTTTTTTAGTTAATTAAATCAGGTCCTTGATTTAATTTGATGCTCTGTTCCTTAGTCGCTTCCTAATGATTTTGGCCTTAAAGTCTTTGAATGTGTTCGGGTCCATAGATTTAAACTTAGAAGGATCAACAACTATTTCATTGTCATAACTTTGACGTCGGCAGGCACGACACTTTCCTCAGTAATTCCTTTAGCTTTGTCATTTGAGCTTTCCTAGAGGGAACCTACCCTTTGAGCCTTGAGAAATGATCTGCTTTGGGTCAGGAAGAGCCCCCTGCAAGGGTATCTGCCCTTTAGGTGGTCTTCGGATGGCCTTCGTGCTTCTTTCTTCTTATGGGTCGCTAAGTTCTTGTATTGCATCTTCCCAAAGGAAAGGTAACCCTTTGGCTTTAGGGAAGTTTCCTTTAATTTGGTAGCTGAGAGTACCCTACAAGGTCACCTTCCCTTCAGGGTCTTTTAATGGCCTTTTATCTTTGGAGTCCTTCGGAGCTTTCTCGCAGACATTTTTTGGTGAACTTTTTTCGTGGACAAAAAGTCCACAAGAATTATCACTTTGTCTTTAGCTTTCAAAAATTCCTTCAGGCTTTCCTCTCATAGCCTTTCTGAATTCCTTCAAACAAAAAGTTTGAAGGAATTATGCCTTAGTCTTTTTCTCGAAGGAAGTCCCTTTGTCTTTTAGCTGCCTAAAACAAAATTCTGAAAGAACTTACCTTTGTGGCTTCCTTGAAAATGACCATTTCAAAGGGTGATTTTGTCGACCAAGTGTCCTTCGCAAGGGCACTTGTCCTTCAGGAGGATCTTTTGAACTTTTGCATTGAACCGCTCCTTTGAACCAACCATTGAACCAAGCTTTGAACCAAGCCGATGAACCCTTTGATTGAATCATTTGATGAACCGACTGAGTGAACCAAAGCATTAAACCAACTGAATTAAACCAAGCCTTTGAACCAAAGTGGTTCAATGGTTCATTAGTTTGATCAGTTCATTCTCTTTGATTTGTCTAAGTTCTTTTGATCCTCATTGAACCAAACATGTTGAACCTGTTGAACCTTGAACCCATTAAACCTTTGAACCTAAGTGGTTCAATGATTTAATGGTCAATGGTTCAAGCCTCAGAAACTTGTTGAACCTTGATTGAACCTATTGAACTCTTACTTCTGGTGTTGAACCTTTAAACCTATTGAGCCCGTTGAACCAAAATGGTTCAAGGTTCAATGGTGCAATCCTTGCTTAGAAGCTTGCCGATGAACTCTTTTTGTTGAACCTGGTCATCGAACCAACTTTAAGATCGCCTAAGTGTTGAAAGCTTACTTCTTTCCTATAGATTCTATAAAAATCAACCTGTGAAGCCCATTAAACTTGGCCTATAGAGTATGTAGATTTCTCTTCCTACAGAGTCCATAGATTCAAACCTGCAGAGTCTGTAGATTCAAGCCTGTAGAGTCCATAGATTTTAGACTACAGAGTCCATAGATTTTAGCCTGCTGAGACTGTAGATTTTTGAGAAGCTTGAAAAATGAGGAATTTGAATGCTCAGAACAAATTTCAAAAAGAGAAGAGACAATTTTTGTATGTAGGACCAAAATAGTTCAAATGTCCCAAAAATGAGTGATATTTTTGGGGGACAATAGCTGGCTCCAGTTGGGGAACTTTTATCAATTGTAAAAAGAATTAAAGGGAGTAGAATCCAAAATCTCCAGTGTCTTCATGTGTACCATTGGGTTGCAGAGTCATGTTACCCAAAAATGAAACCTATCAAAAATGGAAACAAACAAAACAAAGTATAATTAAAAACTATACAAATATACATATGTACAGATGCAATAATCTGATACTTCAAGAGTTGAAGTGTTTAAGATGTTGCTACCTGAGAGGCAGTGAAAATAGTGCTCTATCCTGATAAACTAGAAAGAAGACATTTTGTCCCTAGAAATGGTGATAAGTGAATGGAACTCTCCACTAGGAAACCAATTTTTTGTGTCTTCCTGTTGGCTTTTTCTTCTTCTTGCCCCATGGCAGGATGTGATCTTCAATTTGAAAGCCATAACTCCTTGCTTTCTTGGCGAAGGGTTCTTTTGCTTGATTTTGATTTGCAGTAGCATGGTTCATTACCATAATTGGTTGTTCTTTTGGTTCAGTCCAACACATGATTGGATTGTCCACATCAAACTCCTGACAGACTATCAGCTTAGCATCTCATTCATGTGAAGGAGTTTGATCTCTTCATCTTGAGTAATTTTCAATCCTAGCAAAAAAGATTTGCATCTAGCTATGTTGTTGGTGTTCCTAAATTGCAAATTGCATGAAGGAAGAATATCTCTTTGAGGAGATATCAACACAGTCCCAACTCCATCATTGGTGGAAGAATTACTGCTATCAAATTCCAGGATTAAAGCATCATTAGAGGCTGATTTCCTATCAGATTTCTTTTCATTAGAGATGGAAGGTCTTTCCTTATTTATATTGCACCCTACCAATTCTCCTAAAGTCTTGTTTGGATCAATTCTTGGATTTTCAGCTATAGGACTTTCATCTGTAGAAACGTGAACATTCTCTGTGGTTAAGAAATAATTACCCTTGTCTGAAGACTCAAACAAAATTTGTGCTGCAAGGGCCGACATTTGGGTGACCACATATTTTGCCTCTTTTTTAGGGAGAAATCTCTTCATTACACCTTGGACAGGGATCCTTGCCTCAAACAAGTCCATGCTTAAATTTCCTCCCACGTACTTACAAAAATTTCATCCAAGCAAAATGCCATAGGATGCTGGGACGTCAGCCACTAGAACAGTCATCTTGATTCTCTTGTCTGGAAACATTGCAAATGCAAATTAAGCATCTTTGATTTGCCCCAACAATGGTACTTGCATGTTTTCCATGGAGAAACATCTCTCAAATGTCTTGGTCAGTGTGAGATCCAGAGACTCAGCTACTTTAGTAGGCATGACATTGTTAGATGCCCTAGAATCAATGATGCAATTGTTGAGTTGATAACCATTTATCAATAAGGAAACATAGAAAAGTTTTATTTTCCTAGGGGCAATTAGAGGAGTAATGACAAGATTATTTGGAATGGGCATGTTCTTTAGGGAATCAAGAATTATTTTTTTAACCTCTTGTCTTGCAGGGATGGTTTGGTTCTTGACACATTGGACTAACTTATCCAATTGATCAGGATTGGACTGCAAATATTCAAATTCAGACATTTGAATTTTGGTCTTCTTGACATGATCAATTATGTCAGATGGTTGAATTGGACTAGGAACAAAGGAAAGCATTTCAACCTTTTGGGTTTTAGGAGGGATGGGAGGAGGGCTGGTTTGTGAAATTAAAGTAGAAGGTGAAGGTGAAATTGATGTACTTACCTTTTGGGTGATCACCAGATCCATTAACTGGAAAGGTAGAGTAGTTCCACACTTAGCAATTTCAATTGCTGGTTGAGGTTGCTCCTCTGTCTTCCCTTTATCAGCTTACTAGACTAATTGGTTCTTGGACCTGGTAAACATAGCACATGATCCATCAATAGCTTCTTCTTTGCTTCTGGGTTCATCTTGGTAATTCAAGAAACCAATATGGGAGTTGCCAACTGATTCTTCTTGATCTTACATGAAGAGATCAACATCATTTTATTGCTCAAACTTAGGTTGGAAAGAGAAAGCATGTTCTATTTCCAAATATCCAACTGCTGAGTTGGTTGGAGGAGCTTCAATGGCAAGTTTCCCTTATGGGAAGGAAGACGATCTGGCTACCCTTGATTCCTGGTAGCATGGCCTTGATATGACTAATTTGGAAATGTCCTTCTTGGCATATCTTTATATGAAGGAGCATAAGACATACCTTGTGCCATTTGTCTTTTCAAGGCTAGCAGTTCATTTGCCAGCTTTTACACCATTGGATCAGTGGTGCCTATAGATGAATATTCAGAAGATGATGAAGGTCTATTTCTATTTGGATCTCTTCTTATCTTCCCTAATAAGATGAGATCATCTTCTACTTCAATGGCCAAATGTTGAGCTACAACAAGATTTATTTGACCAACACATCTAAAAAGAAAACTTACTTTAGGTAACTGAGTATTAATGAAGAAGCATTTGATATTCTCAATTGTAAGTCGAGCAATTATAGGAATTTTGTTCCTTAGTTTATCAAACTTGGCTATGAAGTCTCTCATTGGTTCATGAGGTTCTTTCTTCATCTATGTAAGTTGAGCCAGAAGTGCATGTGCATCTTCTGCAAGTTTGAATCTGGGTTGAAACTAAGCTTTGAGGGTATTCCAATCGATTACTAATTGAGCCTGTAGATGATAAAACCAATTTGCAACAGCACCTTGTAATGTCTCTACAAATAGACTGACTGCTACATCTTCAAATTCTACTCCAATTACACCACAGGCTATGCTGAAGGCTGCAATGTGTTCATCAGGATGAACTTTCCCATCACCATAAAATTTGGATAAATTCTTCCTTGAACTGCATGGAAGCTCATGTAGATGTGGAGTAAGATTGAGAGGACCAAAAACATTACCCTAGGGGCCTTGAACTGCCATTATATGACTATGAAAAGGAAGAATAAAAAATCTCAGAGGGGTAATTACAAAGATTTATCAACAGCAGAAGTGGATACTTCATCTATTAATAGAAATCTAACTTTAGTAGGATAAAAGCTCTTGGTTCATTGGAGATGACATGGTAAAGGAAACAAATCAAAATTACTTTGCTGTACCAACTCGAATACAAGGTCAACAATACCTTTAGCCCTTTGGCTTCATGTATACCTTGAATCTAACAGATTATGAAACAAAAATGGAAAAGAATTGGCCTTGCTTCAGTTTGAAGCTTGAGGCTTTAAACTACGCGTTCTTTCCCAACAACTCTAGTTTTTGCAGACCAGATAAAATAACAGAGGTGGAGGAAGATGGTAAGGCTATAAATGGATAATGGGTAAGACATGAAATGAAGTCACCAGAGTTTGTAATGGATAAGGGTTATAATGATAATGGGTAAGACACATGTGATGTTTCAATCTGAAACTTGAAGTTCCAAATTGCACAAAATTATGTATATCCATAGCAGAGTCACCAAAAACTATTGGTTGAATATTTTGTCAATCAGCGTACTGATAAATAAAATAGGTCTGATCAGCCAAAGTAGGAAGATTGGTCATCAAAATGTGTAGGTTTACCACATTAAAAGGGGACTAATCTCTCCTCTCATCAAGGAGAGGTTCCCTATATATATATATATAAACAGATAATAATACTCAAGGGTAGGATAAACCATCCATCTCTATTTTTTTAGAGATGATGCGTGCAGATCAAAAGAGAAATCTCAAGGGAAATGATAGAAAACACTCCTCTTCTTTTAGAAGTACTATTCAACAAACCACAAGAATACTCCAGGTAGTAATTGCAAAATGTAACCAAGGACGTAGTAACCATCAAATTGAGATGTAGCACAAAGTCTCCCCCTAAATTGCCCAAGAGTGAGATACTAAGGATAATGAGGGCACAAAGTCATCCCAAGGTCCTTTACATAGAAACAAAAAGAAAAAACACTAAAGGCAATTATGGGGACACAAAGTCTCTCCACATTTGACTTCAGGACACCTTCCTGACTACTTTCATTAATTTTTCTTATTAAATTAAAAGAACAAAAAATATATTAAGTAAGAAAACATAAGAACAGTTTCCCCAACAACAAAGATATCACAACACAAAATTTGAAAAGTCACTTGCTTTCTTATTCCAATAACAAAATATGATCAACAATCTGAGCTCAAAGTCTCAGTAATGCCTTTCAATTTGGGTAGAGTTTTATTTCTGATTATCAGAAAAAGATCCTTTTACACTAACAAGAGAGTCCCTTATATAGCCTCTTCAAGACGGACTTGGGAATAGTAACACATCATGTTGCATTGAATTTTGTTAAGAAGACAGGCTAGAATTTAGGGGCATTTACCTATTTGCTTTTCTCAATGCAAAGAAACGAGTCACACTATTGAAAGTTTGCATCTTTCAATGTCCACCTGGCGATCTGATCCTTCTTCATCATTTCTCCTTTTCTGGTTAATTGAATCGGGTCCTTGATTCAATTTGATGCTCTATTCCTTAGTCACTTCCCATTGATCTTGGCCTTAAAGTCTTTGAATGCATTCAGGTTCATATATTTAAACTTACAAGGATCAATAGCTATTTTATTGTCACAACTTTGACATCGGTGGGCACATCACTTTCCTCAACAATTCCTTCAGCTTTGTCATTTGAGCTTTCTCAGAGGGAACCTGCCCTTCGAGCCTTGAGAAATGATCTACTTTGGGTTAGGAAGAGCCTCCCACAAGGGTATCTGCCCTTCAGGTAGTCTTTGGATGGCCTTCAGGCTTCTTTCTTCTAGTGGGTTGCTAAGTTCTTGTTTTGCATCTTCCCAAAGGGAAGGTGACCCTTTCGCTTTAGGGAAGTGTCCTTTAATTTGGCAGCTGAGAGTCCCTCGCAAGGGTACCTTCCCTTTGAAGTCTTTCAGTAGCCTTTTATCTTTGGAGTCATTTAGAGCTTTCCCGCGTACATTTTCCCACGAACATTTTCTATGGATATTTTCCCATGGATAAAAAGTCTACAAGAATTATTGCCTTTTCTTTAGCTTTCAAAAATTCCTTCGAGCTTTCCTCCCACAGCCTTTCCGAATTCCTTCAAACTTTTCATCTGAAGGAATTCCTTTAGACAAAAACTCTGAAGGAATTATGCCTTAGTCTTTTTCCTAAAGGAAATCCCTTTGTCTTTTGGCTGCCTTAAACAAAATTTTGAAAGAACTTACCTTTGCGGCTTCCTTGAAAATGACCCTTCCAAAGGGTGCTTTTGTCGACCAAGTGCCCTCCGCAAGGGCACTTGTCCTTCTGGAGGCTCTTTTGAAATTTTGTATTGAACCACTCCTTTGAACCAACCATTGAACCAAGCTTTGATCTAAGCCAATGAACCCTTTGATTGAACCAAAAGCCGTTGAACCGTTTGATGAACCGACTGAGTGAACTAAAGCATTAAACCAACTGAATTGAACCAAGCCTTTGAACCAAAGTGGTTCAATGGTTCATCAGTTTGATCAATTCATTCTCTTTGATTTGGCTATGTTCTTTTGATCCTTGTTGAACCAAACAGGTTGAACCTGTTGAACCTTAAACCTGTTGAACCTTTAAACCTAAATGGTTCAATGGTTCAATGGTTCAAGCCTCAAAAACTTGTTAAACCTTGATTGAACCTATTGAACTCTTTCTACTAGTGTTGAACCTTTAAACTTGTTGAGCTTATTGAAATAAAATGGTTCAAGGTTCAATGATTTAATCCTTGCTTAGAAGCTTGCCGATGAACTCTTTTGGTTGAACCTAGTCATTGAACCATCTTTGAGATCGCCTAAGTGTTGAAAGCTTGCTTCTTTCTTATAGAGTCTATAGAAATCAACCTGTGAAGCCCATTGAACTTGGCCTACAAAGTCCATTGATTTCTCTTCCTTTAGAGTCCATAGATTCAAGCCTGTAGAGTCTGTAAATTTTAGACTGTAGAGTCCGTAGATTCTAGCTTGCTGAGTCCGTAGATTTTTGAGAAGCTTGAAAAATGAGGAAATTGAATGCTCAAAACAAATTTCAAAAAGGGAAGAGACAATTTTGGTCTGTAGGACCAAAATAGTTTAAATGTTATCCCAAAAATGAGTGATATTTTTGGGGGACAACACTTCCCACATCGATCAGTCTACACTTTATATATAGACATAGACTTGTTTATACTACCTCTTTGGACACCTACAAAAAAGGCATACTAGTCTTGCTAACAGTTCTAATTTCACCCATTCTCCCTCCACATATCATATGCATGGGACTATGAGCTTACTTGACATAATGTTATTAGGATCCCTATCTATCAACCTAAGCATGTTAATTTGAAACCTCTAAAAGGCTTATTTTCACTAAGTTAATCCAATTTTAGGTTTCATGTTGATCTTTACCAAATTTTTTATTAGTTTATGTAAGCCTATCACTATGAACATGAACAATAAACATCACATCAAAAGCATGAACAAGTAACAACATCTATTCATCAATGAGTCAAACATAATGTAAACATATCATAGTAAACTATGAACATCAATCACATCATAAACCATAAGAATGTCATTACACAATCACAAGCATAAACCAAATAGTGTAGCCAAATATTAGGGCATATACCATTTACTATTTCACCCATATAACCATAAATAAAGCAATAACATGTATCCATCCATAACATATCCTATCATAACCATAAGCATAATCAGAACATCACATACCTAAGCTACTGAGTATAACATCATAAACATGGACCAAAGCCATAAGCCATAATCACAAACCACAAACAACTATCATATTTCAAATCATAAGCATCCATCATATACATTGAATCATCAAAAAATAATACATTTCATAATGTGTCAGCTCTCTCTCAAAACATATATATCTCACTACATTAGCATGTAGGACAATATCAAAATAATACATCAAAATAACATATCTCAAATCATGGGCCTACACCACTACCACTAGCCCCATTTGTGCCTACACTTGTATCTAGTGGTAGTCCCCTTGGGACCCCTTTTTGTCCCACTATAGAAGCCCACTAAACCAAAGTAGCTATCAATGGCCCACTAACCAATTGCAGTATATACTCTGCATACCTCATAGCCTGGGGTAGCTAGTTTAATACCATCACCTCATAATATCTGAACTCTGTAATAGTAGCTAGATATCATGCTTAGGGTAATATGTCCAGTGGACCTCCTACTTTTGCTACACCTACCCTAGCCCTCTACCTAAGTAGATCTCTCTCACCTATAACAGTGGTGAGCTGACCCTATAATGCCTAAATTTGACCTTGTAATGTGGCCACATATCCCTGAAGATCCTATACTTGAGCTTGGGCTATAGCCAATGCTACCCTTACCTATCCACCCTAGCTAATTAGATCTATAGCCATTGATGCCACCTCTCCATCATCCCTACCTACATCTATAGTTGCATAGATGGGTTGGTACTAAGCCATATATCAATCTGTATACCCTACATCATCTATAGGAGCCATAACAAGAAGCTCCTCAAACCCACCATCTAGAATTATTTAAATAGGCCGAGGCATCGATAACTAAACCTTTGATTCCTACCTCCTATATCATGGATGTGGACCCAATACACCCTATAACAAGCCAAATTGACACCTCACTCAGTCAGAGGAAATCAACTCAGCCTCACCCTCTTAGTAGTCCATAATCCACTTATAGCTCTATATAGTGAGGGTCTCCATCTTGTATCCTAGCTAGATAAGAAACTATAGGTACAATCTCCATATGATGTTCATAGCTACCAATCCACCTAGGGCAGCCCTTAACCACTCAACATCATGTGTTCCACCTTTGACCCCCCATATAGCATAGTCATCCCTCCACCACATAAAGCCCATACAGAACACCAACTATGTGTAACCCACCCATGACAATCCCATAGGCCTTAATATATGGATGTGCTCATAGGCCCAATAGTGTAGAACCATGTCCATGCTAATGCCATACCTCTTATGTTGCCTAAATCCTAATAGCTCTATGTAAATCTAAATAAGCAGTATTAGGACCCACCTAAATATGGTCTTCTTAAGCAATATCTCAACCAAAACCCCCCGTAGTACATAAGGGAATATCCCACTCCTAGAATCTAGGATCCCAAAGAAATTAACCATGATCATCAATATTATCATAAGTCTCATCTCCTTGGAATCCCTCTCATACAACCTATAGAGCTAAACCCTCTAGAGAAATAATGGACCTTAGTCACTATCATCTCCATGTAGATACTTGATACACTCATCCCACTCCTCATACTCAATCTGGTAGATCACATCACCATGCAGTGGGAGCCAAGTGATCCTATGAACATCCTCTAGGAGAATAGTCATCTCCCAAATCAGTAGCAAGAAAGTTTTATTAGTGGGATCCCATCTCTTGATGAACACTACTATCATAAATGCATCCATATACATATGCTAGTAGTGCCTCATCCTTGATAGCCCTAACACCTCCATATGGGCCCAATCGTTAGTAGTCATCTCCTTAAGTAGTGTAGGGAAAATCTGTAACACATGCTCATGCATCTATATTTGCTCCTAAGCCTGCACCAAATCAAAATGCTTCACTTAGATCCCAACTGGTCTCATCTACCCTATATTTTAAAAACATGCCCCTAACCCTAACCTATTTGACTTAATCATAGCCATACCCTATTTACCCCTTATGCCCAACCTATTAGACCAATCTTTAGGCCTACCCATTACACTTTACACTCAAACCATAATTAAACCCTTAGAACCTTTTTAATAATCCTACCTCATCATGACTAACCACTAGAGGTCATACTAACCACTGATGGTTGGGGACCCCTAATTCTTAGGGTGTCGACCATAAATGGTTAGGCCTAACAATTGATGATTACCTATGGGTGTTCCATGTTTGGAACACCCATACCTATTGAGACTTAAATAGGGACCCAATTCAATAAACACCTAACCTAAGCACTCTACACAACTAGCCTACTACCCAACCACCCACCTACCCTATCATTTTGATAATTTACCCACCTCATTTGACCATAACCCCCACAACCCTACCTAGGTCATGTAGGCCTAAAATAGCTATTTTGTAGACCCTAACCCCCTAGGCATACACAAATAACAACAAAATCACACCTAGCTATCAATTTAGTACACCCCTACCTCATTTCATGACCTCCTTTATGGTCTAAACCCTTGAGCAGGTACCCAACTATGTCCTCATACTCCCTACACTTAGACCCATAAAATCACTCACATGCCTTTAGCCAATGAACAACATCCACCTCAACACACACCTCCCTCACTAAACACCAAAATCACCCAAAGCTCGATCAAACAACACAACATTATAAAATGATAAGTTACCTTTTATGTTTTTACTTTTACCCTCTAGACTTTTAGGGTTCCACCTGACTGTCGATGGCTAGCATGACCATCGATGGTCACTTTTTGGGGACCCTAACCATCAATGGTTAGGTTACCCTCCAAACCCACTTTTCCCCTTTTTTTATCAATCTACCCATTTCATGCCATTTACACCAAAATCTTGCCTACTTTGGAAATGTCTTTCTCCCACCAACTTGCGACCTCATCACCTCACCATTGGTCTAATTTGGCCCATTTAATATGCAATTTTGTGACACTATTGCCTGGTCCTTTGACCATTTAGATAACATTTCCGTGTTGATCCTTTTGTATTATATGCCACCTCATACATACCAACCCACTTGTGTCTCATCGAGAACACTTCCTTCCTTGGATACCCATGACACTTGACCCATTTGTGTTTTCCCCAAGAGGACTTCTTGCCTTGGATACCCACTAGAAACATAGAAATCACTTAGGAGACTTACACTTAAGAGTGTTCCTAGCCACCATGCTGATAGGTGATCATGCGGTTCACTTGTCACTTTTCCTTTTTAAAATCGATCCTTATTTTTACAAACATTGGCAACCTAGTCTATGCACGATCTTGGTTATCACTCTTTTTATTACATTCTATGCATGTGTTTGCATCTCAAATGCCAAACCTCATGTTGCCACATAGTGAATTACCATCTACCACTTATCAAACATGTATCCACTTCAACTTCAACTCACCAAATCCTAGTTTGATGAGAAACACCTCCTCCCACTCTCGAAAAAACTAGACCTGTGACCTATACTCCATTTCTATTTAACATCTCATTCATGCAAGCTACATAATAAAAAAGGGCAAAATGTAAACACAAAAAATCTATACACCTATGATTCTAATTATCAAATTAGCTCTAGAAGTACCCCTAGACCCTCTTAGGACTAACTTATTCCTATCAAGCCTAAACAAACCAATTTACACTCAGTTATACCTAACTGAGTAACCCTAGCCTTTAGGACCCTATCCCTAGGGAGCTTGATCATTAATGGTCAAGGTCATCATCAATGATCAGCCTTGAGAACCCTTAACCATCGACGGTCAGGATCCACTTTTTTACTAAGAGCATGCAAGCTCTACTGACCCTTTTCTAAATATAACTTATGTAATTTGTGTTTTGAGCCTTTGCATGCATGTGTTATATTTAGATGACCCAGTTACACCTTCACTTCCACCTCTTTCTTATGCCTATAAGAGAGAGAGAGAGGCTTGGGATGTCAAATCCATTTTCAATAATTATCAAGAGCTCAAGCATTCATGAGTTTTATTTTATAGGTCAATTAGCATCATCAAAATTATCATCCATATTATTGAGATCCAACATTCCATCATCTCTCAACCAAACTTTTAGGTACCGTTACTCTACTAGAATCAAGTTAGATTCCACCAATATGCTAACTATGTCAACCATCCACCCAACCAACTTCTGGTAAGACAAGTACTTATTTATGAATATTCATGTGGTTTTATTCTTTTTCATAATCAATCTATCCCTTGCCTAACTCCTAGAATTCATCTATGAAATCCTATCATATTTTTTTGATCAAACCCAAAATTCCATGTCAACCATTAACGGTTGGATCCCAACCATCGATGGTTAGGATAATCATCGATAGTCACCTATGGTAGAATAACTAGTAAACTAATTTAACCCACCCATACCTAACCAAATCCACTTTTCTATGTTTTTGACCACTCACAGGCCCCTTTCTAATTTTGTGAAGCATACCCCAAATTGTTAGCACTAGTATTAATTAGTTTATCACTAATTAGATCATTTCTAGTCTACTTTTTTATCAAGTTTTCTTGTATTTGATTTCAGTACCTTTTGATTATTAATGAAAGTACGTTATTTCTAGTTTATCAACTTGATTTTTAAAAATGTGTGGATTGATAGCCCCTAAGGAAGCTCTCACTTCTAGGATCTAGCTATCATTAGGCAATCCACCCAACTATCTGTCTAACAAACAAGTTTTTTTTAGTGTTTTCTCATCTGCAAGTCTTCCTCCCAAGCCAAAGATGATCTCTTTACACTCTTATGTTTCAAAACATGCACAAATAAACAAGTTTTTCAACCATACCCATATTGAGTTTCTTTTCTCTCTTTCTTAGAACTAAAGCTGAAAATTTACATGAAAGACATATAAAACACTCAATGCTTCCACTTGAAGCATTTAAGTTATGAACCAAGCATAATCTAGCCTACATGATCCAACCTCCATACATGAAAGTCCAAGGCTTACATGGATCCACTAATTGGATGATTTATAAAGAGAGCTTCATGCTTATTAATAACATTTACAATAAGAGAGAGAGAAGGGAGAGAGGATGAATAGTGGCACAAACAAATTTGCCACATTAAATGTGGGGTGAAAAATGATCATCAAAAGTTGTGTGTCTTCATGTGCAAGGGTAAAAAAAAGTGGTCCATCCATTATAGACAAGATCCAAGCGACTTTCATATGGCTCCAAACATTTTGTCCCACTCTACAAGTGAGGATAAAAAATAATAAACTTCTTGTCTTCATTATCCATGTGATCACATGAGTCTAAAAGATGCTTGTAATCATCTTTTGACTCTTTTCACACATGAGAATCATGGGGTCCATTAGAAATTCAACTCACACCAACCCTTTTATATTTTATACCATGTGACACCACCCATATGACTACCAAGGACAAACCCATGTGCCTTGGTGGATTGCTATGCCCCACTCCCATCACATGTGACCTTAATAGTGATCCTTGTCTCCCACTTTCCATGTGCACACATGTGTGAGTCAAAATATTCCCACTTTTGACCTCACCTCCTATTTTGACCTTCAAAGATGATCTATGGGCCATACTATCCACTTTGGGTCATGGCAAGTCATCACCAAGCCACATCACTGACCATCCACATCACCACCACACCACATCACCATGAATAGTGACCATAAATAGTGCCTGTGAATAACAATTCATGAATAGTGACTTCACATCCTAACACACCCTTCACCATTTTATTGATGTACTCATCCACTTTGGCTTCCTCATAGGAAATTGGCTCAAAATAGTCACAATCCTTTCCCATCACTTGTTTCTACAAGCTTCTTCCATAGGTTGCTCTATTCAAACCCTTTATGACATAATACATGTTAGAATTGAGAGCAAATAAGTTATGTTGTGGGACTGTGGGTCTAGTTGAGTGTGAAAAATCTTAAGGGAGGGCTAGATAATAATATTTCTGCATGAAATATTGTTTATTCCTTTATACTTGATTTGATTCCTCATTAAAGGGGTCATCATTGCTTTGTGCAGGCTATCCTCTATCCAATCAATAAGGGGGTGACGTTAGTAGGAAAATGATCACCATACCAGTTATTAAATGACTTTGAATGAACCTTGATATTTAACATCATATTAGCACATTTGTTCCCTTCCCTTTACATATGTGCTAGTGATACCCCTTTAAGACGAGTCATCAAATTTTTTGCTTCATTTATTATCTTGACAATGTTCTAGGATGAGTTATTCAAACCTTTTAGGCAATGTATGATGTTCATATAATCACCTTCAATTATAATAAATTTCATCCTCAATTTGACTATGAGATTGATTCTCCATAGAACTACTTTTGCTTCTATAACATGATTCATTTGGGTTCCCAAAGAACCCACATAGGCCACCTTAAGATATCTTAAAGAATACCTAATGACACCTCCTACTCCTACTAGGTCTAGATTGCCTATGGTAGCTCTATCAATATTTTTTTAAGCTAATTACATGGAGGATGAGTCCACTTGATTTTTGATCTGTCTACACCATGTTTCTATGAGGTACCTGGTATGACCAGATTTAGTTGGAAAAGAATCTAGAAGAAGAGAGGAGAGATAAGCTTATCGAAGGAAGAAGCAAAGGAAAACCAATTTTCCTTCGCTAGGGCCATGATTTTTTTAAATGTTGAGGAGGGGGTAAGCCTACGGTTATCAAAGATAATTGAGTTTCTTGATAACTAGATTCCCCAAAAGATATGGGGTAGGGCCAAGGTCCACCATAATTTCAAGGGGGTGAATCCTAGGGTGGTTTTCATTGGGTGATAAGATTCTTGATGCTTCCTAAGGTGACCCTAGAGAAGTTAGAAAGGATGAAGAAGGAGCAGAAGATTGAAGAGGAAAAAGGGTAGAAGAGGAATAACTAAAAAGTAACAACTTTAAAGGAAAAGGATGTTCATAAGAAAAGGAGGAAGGAAAATCATAATAAGGGGTAGGTAGAAGATAGAAGAGAAGAACAAGACAAGGGCAATGTTAAAGAGGCATAAAAGAAGAGTCAGATAGGTATTTCTTTCTGGATCATACAAATCTAGGTTGGGCACCATTAAGGATGGTAGGTGGTGTATTAAAATTCTATGTGAATTTTTGTGAAAAGCAATCACTAAACTTATATTTTTGAATAGATAAAATTCATATAGTGAATAATATACATATATTGGGTTGTATATAGAGGAAATATCAAGTATGAATACCCATAGCCTATCGCAGCTGCAATCTAGGATTTGATTGGCGTACCAATGGTGATGATAATTCTAATCATATAGTTAACCTCATATTAGTTATAAAAATATATGTGCTCTAGTTTCTGTTGATTTTATAATTTTAGAGTACATATACTTGGGGTATGTCAAGATTATAATTACTTTGAACAAGTGTCTGAATAAATGCTAAATATCAATAAGAAGATTTAGATACTTATATGTCTATACATCTTATAGAGGCATGCCCATACCCATTATAAATATTAATGAGTCAAGGGATTCCCAAGGGAAAGGAAATTATATTGATATAGAAGAAGTATACTAAAAGTTAATCTAGTGGCTAGTGGGTTAATATATTCCATGATTCTTCCATTAATGGCTACTATATTTATGGGCTATATGTATTGTTAATGATGAGTATATTGTAACATAGTCAATTTATACCTATTGATAATTATTGGTTACTGTATTGTATACTGATCTATTGTAAATGGTGTACTAATATGTATGAGGGTGTATACATATATAGCTTATGTATATAAACACATTGGGATGTATGCTTATAACCTAGATTTTGACTAGTATTTTCATGGATTTGGGTGATTCATTTATCTATGTAATTGATGAAACTTTTATGTATCATGTAAGAGCAATTTTAATGTTTTCAAATACTTAGTTACGAACCCTGATACAAAAGATTGTGTAGTCTAGAAAACTTGTGTACAGAGTGATATACTCTTTGATTACATCAGGATGAAAAAAATTAATTAGTTAGGGATATAACCTATGGTTAAGTGTTACATTGTTAAAACCTATCATATAAAAGGATCGTCAATGTGTCTTGTGAATCTAGAAAGTTATAACCATTATTGAAAACACATGAAGTCACTGTCTAGAAGTTTAGATAACTGTTGATGTTTATAGTATTAGAAAATTTATGTGTAGTAAATATTATGAGTGTATCAATGTGTAAAAGTGTTTACACACACACACACACACACACACACACACACACACACACACACACACACACACACACACACACACACACACACACACATATTAGTACATCATTATGTGTACCTATAATTTATAGTTCTTTTGATTGATAGTATGCAATCTAAACATAAGATATACTTGGTTGGTATAATTTTTACTTATTTTCCTATTATTTAGGATTATGAGACATTTGATTTTGAATTGTAAGACTGGTTGTTGTAATTGAGTAGTTGTGTTCATGAATAATGAACTATGATATTATGGGATGTCATAGAGTGTATTTTATTTAAAAACTATAGTCTAAATGTTTGTGATATAAGGTGGTACAAATTGTAATTGTTATGTGTAGATACACTAATATATTTGACGGACTAAATGTATACATGTTGGTGATTTTTATAAATTACATGTTTTATGACAGTTAGTAGGAAGTATTGTATTGTATCTGATTATAAAAATTAGAATATGTATCCTAGTATATATATATATATATATATATACATACATATATATATATATATATATATAATACCAAAGTAATAAATAAATGATATTTTGGATATTCATTCATACATTTTATGGAATAAATGTATGTATTTGATTATTCCTATGATTATAATGTTTTACGATTATTAGTAGGAAGTAATCTGTATGAAACTATTGGTTATATATATGTTAACCAAATCTTTCATTGTTGGTATTGAGTAAGTAGTGAGATGAATTTCATTAGCTTACTAGCATCACAATACTAGATGAAGGTAATCTGATCAAGTGGTGTGTATGAAGTTGACTGATCTTAGAGGTCAATAAATATTAAAAAACTTGGGCCAAGTAATTTTAGTGAGACATTGTCATTTCATGTGTATGATTTACATGTTTATGTGATATCTTGTTAGAATGGGTTTCTTTATGTACACTACATGTTTAGTTTTAGAAATCATAAAACACATGGATACTATCTTGTCTATCTAGATTCCCACACTATCACTATTTAATCATCCATGAAGGGAGGGCCATTCCTTGATGGGAATTATGTGGGGGATCGATAGTCTGTGGTTGGTGTGAAAAAGTGCTTAGATGATGCTCTCCCTTGCTACAATAGTACTTACATGGAGATGATACTTGAGATTTACAGAGATACTGGAGTTTGGGAACTCATGCTCCATGCGACCATGTATCTTTTATCTTTTAAATTGCATTGTATTTATTAATCTGATGAGATGTAATTATTTACTTATTTATACCTTGGTAGTAGTGATTATATCATTATACCAAATGTGGCTGGGTATTTGTAATTAATTTCCATATTTGCTTATGATGTATGTCATATGTTGTTAGTGATCAATGACTATTAAAATTCTCATGCTTGTTCATAGTTATCATACTTAGAGTATTATATATAGATCACTAATTAGATTATCATGGTGTAATATAATGGAAGAATATGTTGTTTAAAAAAAAATATATTATTTTTCTAAGTCTAACCCAATAGGGTTGTTACATTGACAACTTGGTAAGTGCTTACTAGAAACCTTACTTGGTGGATTTGTGCCATTCATGTCATGATCGTGTGACATATATTTTTTAGTGCTTAGGTATATCCCCTAATCCATATTTTTTAAACCCTTAACAATGACACCTTATTTAGCTTACAAAAAACTATAACTAAGGAGTTTGTATCTAAGGAAGTACATGTTATAAATGAATCTTTAAATGATTTTATTCCACCTATTATAGGTTATCCCATTACATTAGGTATCAAGGCTATTAATATTATCTATACTATTGTGCTTCCACCTATTATTTATACTTAGGTGTTGATGCATGAATTGGTATCACAAGTGCCCAGAGTGTTCAAGAACACTTCTCATTTTATAATTCTAGGAATTCAATGCATGAGTTATAGGTTGTGATAATCCTATTATCTGTTGATGAAATAGAGGCAAAACAAGTGGACTATTTCACAATATTTATAATGTTTGGTGGTTGGGATCCACCGTGGCCTAATAGTTAGTCTATGTAGGATATGAAGTATGTTATGCTAAGAATGGTGAATTATGATCAAGAACTAATATAAGATGGATATTTATAATGAAAATTAAGTTAGAGTGATCTGATTAAAAAAAGAGCAAAAAAAAGGTAGGGTAGAGAAGAGATGTTGTTGATCTTCATTTCAAACACTATGATAAAGTTAAAATAACCTCTAGGCATGGAATTTAACTAATGTATGACATGAAGTAGTATAAGCTCAAATCCTATCACACATTAGGAAAACATCTAAAGAATGTGGAAAATAATGCAAATAAAAATCAAGTTCACTTTAAATATTTACCCCTATAAGCAAACAACATTATCCCAAATGTAAGTACATTGGCACAAGTTAACAACTCTGCATTCAAATGTACACACCAAGAATTCATAATAACCATTTAAATCTAGAAGTTAGAACAAACAAGTGAGAGAGAAGCCATGATAACAAAAGACGCAAGCAAATTTGGACAAACTTTGGCAAATTCCTTGTTTATATTAATTGCTCAAAAGTTACAATGTAATTTTAGCTCTAAGAAATCCCTCCCCTTTTTATAATGGGAAATACCTCTTTATATAGAAGGCTCAATGAGGTATGCCTATTAGTAATATCTAATGATAATTGCATAGGTGTAAAAGATGGTTGTCCTTTTACAACATTCTAGAATAAGATAATTTAAAAATAGACCGACCCATAAGCAATGCACTTTAAAAATTACACATGCTTTTACAAGATATAATATTCTTTCAAAATGATTTACAAAGATTTGATACAAAATAATATGCCGTGTCAACTTGACTTTGAGACTTGTTTTATTGTTTTCAAAATAATGGGGTTTTATTCCTAGTTAAATAAATAGTTTTGAGTAAAGTAAATCAATAAATAATATGTAGGAACTAAGTTATTAATTTGTATAAACAAATTTTTATTTTTACCTTTTCTAAATATAGTAATAAATAAGAGAAATATAACTTCGCTTATTATGAATGAACTAGACTGAGACACGGTCTGATACTAGAGGAATATGACTAAAAAACTATCATAAACTTGATTTTGAGGTTCATTTTTAGATTATATAGGAGCACTAAAAGTGGGACACCCTATTGTTTAGCATTGTAATCCTTTTCTGACACTATTGTCCAAGTGGTATGAGCTTTCTAGGTTTGTGTTACCCTGTCAGTGAAATATCAAAGCTTGAAAGCTTATAGAGGTTGTTATGCATCTATTTTCAATATTCAAATTCCTAGGAGCTCTTTGTGCTTGAAATTGAATGGAAACTTGGAAATATAGAGAAGGGGTTAGTGTGTAAAGGATACATTGGATGCACTTCATACCTTGTGTGTGGGCACACTACCTACATACCAATACTCTAAGGAGGGATCAAGGTAATGTAGTTCTCCCATTGAAATACTTGGTACAATTATGTATGATAATGTAACTAGATGTGAAACTAAATGTACTTTAGATGGCTAGGGACTGATGCAAAAGATTGAATAAGCTTGAAATGATCTTGGAAGGTTGTATGTAGATAATAGGGAAGAGTGCTTGAGTGTACTTGCTTGTATTCTTGCTCCTCTCTTGTAAATGAGTGTCAACCCTTCTAAATAAAATTTGAATGGAATTTTATAGGGAAATTAATGATCATGGGTTAAATGAATTTGTGTTAGGCCAACAAATAAAATGATAAGAATCTAAAAAAATTTGACTGTTAGGACCAGAAATGATCTTGGACAATAATGCCAAAATTAAGACACCCTAGGTTCCAGTGCTCCTATCTAAGTCAAGTGATATTATCCTAAGGGAATGAGACTTGGGGGGATGGAACTAAGCATAAAAGAGCTACCTGGGTCTATAAGGGTTAAGTTTAGAAGGTTGTGGATGACTGGGAATCAGTGAAAGATTAACCTGTAAGGGTTGTGTAAGGAAGTAGGAAGACCTATGGATTGGGTGTCATTAGCCATGCTTAAGTCATCCAAATTCACATTTTATATGAATAAATTCCCCCCACCTTTATTTTAGTGATGCAAAAAATTGAAATACTAGGATAAAGGAAAGTAAAAAGCATACCTAAACTTACCTATAAAGGAGAACCTCATGAAGCTATGTGATGTTAGATGTGCATTGAAAGAACACATTGTGAATTATGAATCTAAAATGAAAACATAATAGTAGATTAGTTATTACTATATATGTTATATCCAAAATAAGAATGTATAAAAGCTGAGTAAGAGGAATAGAAAAGAATGAATACACCTCATCGAGTACACAAACCAATACAAAACCTATTGTGATGCTAGATTATCTTGGATGATGTTGGGTATGTGTTGAATCAAGAGTAATATCATGAATGGAGATGAGTGTTAAATTCACTATAAAGTGGCACAAGAATGCAAAGGATATCACTTTAGCTCCATCATCACCAATTAAAGTTAATGAGTCATGCATGTACACATCAGTGTCTACACTATTGTCCAATCCCTCTAAATAGGTGGCTCAAGAATACAAAGTCTAACCCTTTATCTCTATCATTGCCCCATGAAGTAAATCTATGAAGTGATACTGGTATAGAATAGATGTCATATAAGATGGCTTATGGATCCCATATATGTTATTGAAATCTAACAATGTGACATGGATAACTTGAATGTATGCTGGAAACTAGGCCATTTTTAGCCATTTTAAAAGATGAAGCTTAGGCTTGTATGAAATCCACTCTAAAATTGATGTACTAGGCTTATATGAAAGCCAACTTGAGAACTTGAGTACTCAAAAAGTTAAACTTATATGAAATTTCAACTTGAAAGTGATGCCAACCACTTACAGATGGAGTAAGGCATGCAACTATTGAGAATGCCTGGATAATAAACTAAACTCAAAAATAAAAGAAGACCAAAGTGACACACACATTGCCCTCAATCACTGATGTCTAGAACATGGATTTTGATTTATAAGTTATGTCAACAACCTAATCTAAAATTAAAAGTGAGAACCATCATACCGTGCATGATAACCCCCTATAGCTAGATTCTCTAATAAAATTATACTAAACTGCTGATTTTGACTGATCTAGATGTACAAAAACTATATCTAAATTAAATTTTTTACCTATTTATATAAAAATTGAGAGTTTTTCTACCTGAATAATAGCACCAAAATAAGGATACCCATGTGTTTGGTATTACTATCTATTTTTGGCACTGTTGTCCTATGTTGAAACTGGTTGCTATTCTAGAACTATCACTATTTTTCTATTTTATTCTGACTGGTTTGACCTTTGGATTTTGAATTGAGTAATCTAAATGCTAATGTTTTGACTGTTAGGATGTTTGATCTCTATGACAAAACCCCTATTTATTTCCCCATCTTCTGAGGGTAAGAATGATAAAACTGTAATGACTACCCTTAGAAGAAAAGAGTCCTGCAAGTGTGTTATGCTGCATAGATGTACAATATATCAGTGATATTTGACAAGATATATATAAATATAGAAATGTATGTATTGATAAATTATTAGATCAATAGGGGTATGCCTAGATAGATATAACAATGTAAAATCATATGCAAAGTACTAAACTAGAAGTGGAATGTTAGATGTTATTTGTTAGTTGTTATTTAGAGGGATGGATCATGATGTCCACCATGGCATTCAAGAAAGCAAGGGAAATACATGATCTGAATCATGGCATTGTACACATTGAGAAGCAAAACAAGAAATCAAGTAATCAAGCAAGAAGTATACAGGGATGGCCAAGGGGCCATGAAAATAAGGGACATGGGCACATGCCACTCAAACTGAAAAACAAGCATATAAGGCATGTTCAAATGCCACATATATATACAAGTGAAATAAGCAAAGATTGACATGAGGGCCACAAGCACATAAAAGATTACAAGCAAAGGATATTAGAAAATGTCATAAGACACACACATGAATAGAAGTAAAGGATATTGACAAATGTCCTAAGGCACAAATAGGAGATAAGCAGGAACTAGAAATGTAATCACACAAGTTACACTAAGCAAGAAGAGAAAACATGCAATAAATGGAAAAGTAGAATCACATCTAACTAATCAAAGCAAATGTGAAAATATGCAAAACATGTGTATTAAAAGACTAGGTATATGCTAATAAATACACAAGTGTTAGATACTAGTGAAATGTCAATATGGTAATTTATGTAATCTGGAATGGAATATACATCAATATGATAACTTAGAGTGTGTAGTGTAGGAATGATATAATCTGGATGGTGTAGTCATATAGTATATGCCCCCAGAGGGTGGGTCTATTGATGTGTGTCCTGAATTTATAAATAATAATGCCCCCTTAATGGGTAGAGTGAAGCAATCAAAGAGTTAGATATCACTGCACACACTCAAAGAAGATCAAGTGAAGCATGGCAATATAGACAAATTGACATACAATAACATGAAACAAAAAATATAAGTCCTAGCATAGTAGTAACAATGTAAACCATGGATGATGCATATAATCAAAATGTTTTTGATATTTTGACATTTTTTAATGTTTTTGTATATTTTGACATTTTTTAATGTTTTTTTATATTTTGAGTTTTTTGTATTGTTTTTGTATATTTTGACATTTTTGTATATTTTAACATTTTTGAAAGTTTTTGTATATTTTGAGTTTTTTGTATTTTGAAAGCTATGTGCAGGTAAAATTAGGAAGAAATGATACTAACTGATGAGTCTCATATGAGACTCCCTATCATGGTGTCTTATATCAAACAACTGAATCGTGCATGATCATGAGGCACGATTGAATGTCTAAGATGTGAAGTTGAAATCTGTGTATGTTGTAACTACTCTAAAAACTCTAAAGTGGAAACTAATTATGGGGTCCCATTATAACTTGATGATTAGATGCAACTTTAATGATCTTAGGGACCCATTTAGAAGTAGAAGAAGCTGTCTAAATAGGTGCTCTCTGTGTAGCTGCATGAGACCTTAATGTTACTACTCTAGGTATGAACACTGTAGCTGGAAGCTATCTAGAATCTTGAAAATGTGGAGGTGTGTGAACCCTCTATAATAGTGATGGAGGATACAACTATGGCTAGATCTATATTAGAAGTAGAACTAAAACTAAAGGAGAAACTAAAATAGGTGGAAGAACTAGAGCTAGTGTTTTTAAGTTGGTAGATGGTTCTAAAGTGGGGAATGGTGAATCATAAGGAACTCCACTAATTTTAATAACCTGATTAGCATGAATGAATTTCATGCATCTATGAACTATAGAGGGTACTACCCTAAGTTTTTAAATCCATGATTGACCAAGTAATATGTCAAAAACTCTTGCACTAGGAACTATAGTGAATGGTGTTGCCAAATATGTAGGACCAACCTATAGTGGAAGTACTATCTCACCAATGAACTCTATATATGCCCACTGAAAGCATTGATATCAATGTCTCTTGGAATGATATCCTACTTTGAACAACCCAAACTTTGTAGTTCAAGGTGCACATGTTAACGCTGGAACCATTGTTAATAAACACACTACAAATGGGATAATTATGAATATGCGATCTGATAAAAAGTGCATTATAACTTTTATTATCCTCCAAAATCTCCTAATATAAAAAATATATTGAAGGTCTAGCTATAACTCTTGAATCATACACACCTATCATATCTCTCAAAGTATGTACCTCAACTGAAGGTGCTTGGTATGTAGCTAGTGGAGGATGTGCACGGTATGTATGGTGAACACCTGAGGTGTCCTCTTTTTCCTATTTAGAATGCTATGGAAATAGATATGAGAAGATTTTAAAAGATTTATCTTGTGTTTGATTTACCTTTGGAGACTCAAATAAAGTGCCTAGATCAATTAGATTGTCATCTATCAAGTCATATATCTTATGTCTCAAACTGATACATCTATTTGTTGTGTGGCCTGGTGCACTATGAAAATCACAAAATGCATGTTGATCATATCCACATGAAAGAGGATTCATTGGGTCAGCTTCCTAAATAGGAGGGAGAGTGATGATGTTACATTCCAATAACCACTGTAAAACCTTGGCTAGAGAAATTGGTAGATTGGTGAATGCACGATGAGGAGGTGCTGATAAAACCACATATTGAAGGGGTTCTGAAGCTGCATTGATTGTTGATTGATTTTGATTCTAATTGTCATTTATTTTGACCTTATATGGGACATGGCTATTACTCTTGTTTGTTGTGTCTGAGATACTTGAGTACTTAAGTTTACCCATTGAAATTAGCTTGACTTCTCATTCCTTTATGTATGACACAATTCAGTGAAGGAAGAGAATCTCTTGAACATGATTGATTCATGAAGTGATAGTATAAGAGTCTATTTTAAGAGGTCCTATAACTCTTGATATACCATGGGACTAGTCATATTAGCCAAGATGGTCTTATACTAAAGAACATAGTCTGTGAGATGCTCATTTGGTCATTATTTTTGTTGAGCAATTTTAGCATATGAAACCTTATCACCAATGTTGATACTGGAATGTGCTAGGAACATGTTTGCTAAAGGATTGAATGTTGTGACTAACTAATTTGGTAGACTATAAAACCATTGTAAATCATAATCCTTTAGACTCCATGGAAATAGCTTGGTAAGTAGTCAATCATTGGGTACATAATCCAAACATGCTATGTGAAAAGCTCTCAAGTGTGTCTCTAGAACCCTTGCCATCATAAAGAGTAAGCTTGGGTTGAATGAAACTTTATGGAAAGGGTGTAGAAGTAATATAATGTGCCAATGGTGTATGAAGAAGAGAAAAATAATCCAAATCTTGCATAGGTTTGTCTAGTGGTACCTTGCTCAAGATGTTGCACCTTGGATTGAAGAGATCTTATCTCTTACACAAGGGCTACCACATTAGGAGATAGGGATGTAATAATTGTAGCTGGTGGCATAGAATAAAGTTGGGATGATATAGGGGGTTGTTGAGACATAATTGACCCTATAGTGACATTCTCAACTGGTTGCTCTGTGGGGATAGAAGACTCAACTTGCTTAGACATTTTAATTTCCATGATAGATTGCAAAATTAATTTATGATCTTTAGGATGCTCCTCAAGTCTTTCTCTAAAATTTTATAAAATCAAATATTTGTTGAGTATAACTTCATTATCAATAATGGGTGGAAGTGGATCAGTAGTCTAATGTGTGGGGCATAAGCATCAATGTGTACATCATCATTGTTATTTTCATATTGCTCTTTGTCAAAATTATCCTCATTGAAATTGGTATATTTTGGATGTGTAGAATCTATGACTGGAACATGAGTTGGTTATTTATCCATGATATATGGTCGAGTTGTAGGAATTTAGGTGAATTCAGGAGCATTTTCACTAATTCTTGCACTTCATCTCGAAGGAAGAGATGAAAGCAACTTAGGTGGAATAAGGAAAATAACTTGGATAATATTAGAAAAGATTAAGATGATATAATCTAAACAAGGAAGTAGAATATGCATAGAAAGGATACATAGCTCCTAAACATGTAAGGTGATACCTCAAGAAGAAAATAGGTGATAATATATGTAATTTAGGATTTTTAAAAAATATTTATGCAAAATACAATGAATTTTTGAATTTGAAATTAATTTTTTGTGTTCGATATGCAACTAAAAATTCAGAAAATGATTTGAAAAGTATTGGAAAGTAATTGGGACTTTAATTGATACAAATAGAAATTTTGAATGATTTTTTAAAAATGTAATAATTTTTAAAAATTTAGAGACAATTTGTAGAATTTTACTTGAAAAATTTAGGAAAAATCAGAAAATATTTTTAAAATCAGCAATATATTTTTCTTAGTGTTTGGAATGTGTTTGTATGCAAGAAGGACCTAGTATGTGTAAAATAGGGTTTTAACAAAAGATGTGATATTTTTGAGATTAAATTGTATATTTTTTATTTTTAAATGAAATAAAAATCAAAAAATTATGGAAACAAATAAAAAATAATTATCCCTAGGGTTTCTAGGGTTTTTGTGCAAAATTTGAAGTAAGTCAGGCTCACTAAATGTTTTATTATTTTCAGAATAATGGGGATTTATTCCTAGTTAAATAAATAGGTATGAAAAAATTAAATCAATAAATAATATGTAGGAATTAAGCTACTAATTTGTGTAAATAGATTTTTATTTTTGCCTTTTCTAAATATAGTAATAAATAAGAGAAATTCAACTTAGATTATTTTGAATGAACTGGACTGAGACATGGTCTGATACTGGAAGAGCAAGACTAGGAAACTATCAAAAACTAGATCTTGATGTTCATTTATAGATTGGACAAGAGCACTAAAAGTGGACTCCCTACTATCCAGTGCTATAGTCCTTTTCTAGCACTATTATCTAGGTGGTCTA
The DNA here is from genome assembly GCA_037957365.1 of Torreya grandis. Lineage (NCBI taxonomy): Eukaryota > Viridiplantae > Streptophyta > Pinopsida > Cupressales > Taxaceae > Torreya > Torreya grandis. Next base: position 795,628 of record JARHVA010003645.1, read on the forward strand.
AGCTTTCTAAGTTTTGTTCGATAGTCTTGTATTACCCTGTCAGTGAAATATCGAAGCTTGAAAGCCTATGGAGATCATTTTGCATCTATTTTTAATATTCAAATCCTTAAGATCTCTTTGTGCTTAAACTTGAATGGAAAATTGAAAATATAAAGAAGGGGTTAATGTGTAAAGGATATGCTAGATGCACTTCACACCTTGTGTATGGGCACACTGCCTACATACCAATACTCCGAGGAGCGATCAAGCTAATGTAGTTCTCCCATTGAAGTGTTTGGTGTAATTGTGTATGATAAATGCAACTAGATGTGTAATTAGATGTACTTTAGATGGCTAGGGACTGTCCCTAAATTTTTTAATAAGCTTGAAATGATCTTGGAAGGCTATATGTAGAGAATAGGGAAGAGTGTTTGAGTCTACTTTCTTGTATTCTTGATCCTCTCTTGTAAATGAGTGTTAACCCTTCTACATAGAATTTGAATGGCCTTTTATAGGGAAATTAATGATCATGGGTTAAATGAATTTGTGTTAGGATGAAAAGAAAAAGGATAAGGATCTAAAATATTCTGACTGTTAGGCCCAAAAATAAACTTGGACAACAGTGCCAAAATCAGAACACCCTAGGTTCTAGCACTCCTGTCCAAGTTGGGAAATATTGTCCTAAGGGAATGAGACCTAGGGGGATATAACTAGCCTAAAAAAGATACTTGGGTCTATTAAGGTTATGTATGGAAGGTTGTGGATGACTAAGAATCAATGGAAGAATAGCCTAGAAGGGTTATGTAAGCAAGTAGGAAGACCTATGAATTAGGTGTCATTAGCCATGCTTAAGTCATCCAATTTAACAATTTATATGATTAAAAAACTCTTTGAAATTGCATTCATTTTTGTACTTGATTTTCATGGATTTATTACATTGGTTCATTAGTCAATATGGCATTGATAATTGGTTCCCCTAAAAGTTCTTCGAACACTTGACCCTCAGCATTTGATGATAAATACAACTCATTGCTTTTAAGTATACTAGATCTTTTAATCCAAGTTATTTGCTTATGTGGCATCATTATTTAACTTTGAACATGTGTCCCTTCATTATTGGTTTTGATCTCTTTTAACACATCTATCTCAGCTCATATCATTGGATCTGCTTGCACAAATTAATGTGATCTATTGATCTTTACATACTGGGCCCAGTTCTTTACTCCATCGATCATTGATTATTTGATAGAGTTCTTGAGATGGTTACACCTATCACCCTCTCACTTGATCTAAGATCCTTGAAGTTTCAACTATTTTTTCTCCATTATATCTTTGAACTGCCCTTGAGATGGTGATACTTGTCACTCTTGTGGGGTTCTTTAGAACCTTTGACAATTCAACATTGATCTCGTGCCATTGGATCAATTTTGTTTGAGTAAACATAGATTGTTAGATCTATTCCTTTGACTTATTAACCTCCATAATCTTGACACTTGTCATTTCTAGGCTTGATCTATTCCTGTAACATAAAATAGACTTAATAAGGTCCTAGGAAGTATATAACTTAGGACATAATTTAGCCTAAGGTATTATTTCATGTTAATAAACATGATATAAACCTTAGGATAAAGTCTTAGGCTAAGTTCAAATAATTTATAAAAAGATATTTTCTTAATTAGTCTATGGGAACAATAAAACATAAAGGACCTAACATAAAGACTTTTGATTAAGGTCTTAGTGGCATAAATAAATACAACTAATACCTTTTTAAACTATGTCTACAAAAAAATGCCTCCCTTGTAAATTTAAATCTTATTTTAAAAGACCGAGGCTAAAGACATTTTAGACCAAGTTTTTTTTAATATGATTTAGACATAGATTCAATAAGACAATGAAGGGCCAAAAAGACTAATCAAAGGGGTCAATTAATCATTAAAGTATAAAACCCTGCACAATGTTGGTTCAAGTGAGACTCCATTAAAATTACAACCTGAAACACAAATATCAATTTGTTAACAAATTTATACAAGATCAAACTAGAATCAAGTGTAAATATTCCAATCTAACCATATTTTGGATGACCTTCAAATGAACATAACATGAAAACATGCTAGTGATCTCTAGTTCCAATCTAGATCAAATTAGGGCTTACATCTTTACCAGGGCTTTTCTGGAGTTCAAGCAGGTTTACAAGGAGATCTAATGGTGGATGTGAGCTCAAATCACAAGTTTCATGCCTTAAATTTTAGCTTGAATTATCCATTTATACCTATGTCTCCCATAGGTCCATGAAATCATCATATTTATCATGTTTTACTTATGTGGCATTATCGTGGCATTGTCATGGCATTCCGTTCATCAATATTTGAAAACATGACCATTGCCCTTTAAAAAAAATCCTCTTAAATCTCACACTATTTGATTAATCTTGTGCATATTACCATGGATCATCAATCTTGATCTTAGGATTTTAATGTCATTGGTTACCTCTACTATATTTCTTATGATTATGACACATGCCATTACCATGTTAGCTCTTTGAAAATTTAATGGTGATATCTCACCATTAGATCTTCTTTAGGTAGGAAAATGCACTCTATTATATCATGATCTAAGGGGTGTACCTACATTGGTTGTTTAACATCCTTTCATCGAGATGGTGACACTTTTCACCTTCTCGCTAGTCCTAGGATCAATTTAAGTCTTGACTCAACTCACATCGTTTGATCAATCTTACCTAAGCTAATGTGGGCCATTGATCTTGGGGACCTTCTCATACTTAACCTTTTGATCATGGATTGAATTTCCAACTCATATTACATGCCATTAGATCTTTCCCATCTGATCAAACATGTAACATCTAATTATGATCCATGGGGTTGAGTGAGATTGGTTCATGTGCTTAGTTTCCCATTTTGATCTTGCATCGTTAGATTAACTTTACCTGAGTAAATGAGGGTATTTGATCCTGAAGATAAACATAATGTTTAAGTCAGGCTTGAGAATAATATAAGACTTAAACTAAAGTTTGAGACTAAGGTTTTCACTCGTATTGATAAATATGAATAGATCTATAGGCAAAAGTGTAAAACATATTAAAGTGACCTTGTAAATTAAAAAGGACTTGGCATTAAGGCATAGCCTAATATTTTTATCATATTAATAAATATGATAAACATTAGGGTAAGGCTTTAGTCTAATACTTATAACAAAGGGACGATGCATTTACTTAGACAAAGATAGGATAAAAGGGAACAAAGGAATCATGAGATATAAAAGATACCAAACACAAGATTTTTAGCCTAAGGTTTGATCGTGTTGAAAAACATGAATAAGCCTTAGGATAAAAATTAAACTGAGTCCATAGCATGATAATTTCTCCCATGAATATTTAAATAAAAATCTCCCACCAAATTTTAATTTGAATTACAATGTCTAGGTAAAAAACACATTAGGCCCTAGATCTGGTCATTATTCATTAAGTCTGTAACATAGAAACACCAACAATAGTTATTAGTAATATTTAGAGAGAAATTAAAAAAGATCATGAACATATGGGAGATAAGTCTATGTGAGAGCTACGGGTGGATTAATTTCAAATTTAAGATCTCATTTGGTTAGATACCTTTAATTTGAAAGTCATCTACACCTGATTCTCCTAGTTTTCAATTTTAGAGCATAAATTTGCATGGTTTGAAATAAGGGTCCCCATTTTCAGAAATGGGGGGTGTGTTGACCTCAATAATTGGTGACTTCTAGGGGAAACATAGCAATATGTTAAAATTTAGAGACTCTGGTTAAGATTAATAACTAGTGTATTCATTCCATTTGATCAATCACCATTATTTAGATTAATTCATGGTTGAAACAAGTCCTACACATGCAAAATTATGATCAAATCTCAAAACCTAGTCATTCTATGTGTGTTATTTTATTCCAATTACTATTTTATATGGGATTTAGGGAACAAATTCCATATTTCATGACCTTGAACATTAACACTCACTTTCAACATGTTTGGATGTTTATTACAAACCATGCTTTAGCTCAAGGAAGGCTTGGGCATTGCTATGCTACCAGTTAGGTGTCCATAACCCCAATAGATATGCCTTGGGATCTACTCAAGGCCTTACACCACTTCCATCCAAGCATCTATATCCCCAATGGAGATTACCAAAATCAGCTTTTCCTAGGGAGTCTTGAATTTCGTAATAATCTCTTGTTTTTATAAATTTCAAATTATTTTTTACTTTCTAGTAAAGGTTGGGAACCAAGTTATCTAGGTTTATGGATTTGGTCAAGTTTTTTTATCTTCATATAATCATCCTTGGTTGCAAACTTTATCCCAGGCAATAATGTTTATTAACTAAAAACATGATTGTGTTTCAGTAATCCAAGATTTCACCCTATATGTGCAATCCTTCTTGAAATCAAACTTAGATAAGAACAATGCCCAAAATATCAAGGAAGAATTAACCTATCCATTAGTCTTTACTAGTTTATCTAAAATATAACATTAAGCTCACATTTCAATAATCCATGATCAACCAATGTTGAGATGTCATACCTGCATTTCTGAACTGTGATGCTCTTGAGTAATTAGGTGATCTTTAAGATGTGGGATATCTAAAAGGACTTATTTAGAAGCAAGGAACAAAGTAAGAGAAAGCAAATATATATATATATATATATATATATATATATAGACATCATTTAAAAATGACAATAAGGAAAGAAAAAAAGAAACTAATCTAAAATACCTACACTAAATCCATAAAGAACCTACCTCTAGGATCAAATGAAAAGTTATTTAACTTATCATAGAATATTGAACCCTGATTGCTTTCATTCAATGGCCTCTTCTTATGGATAGGAGCACTTTTATGCTTGCATCTTCTATATGATGTAACTTTGTTTCCCACCTCCACTCTCAAGTACATGGATTGAAGATATGGATCTAAAGCCTAGTCATCTTCTTCCCAAAGTCTTTTATCTTACATCAAGATTCCTAATTCTACTTCATCCATAGACTGATAATGGATTATATCATTTGTACTCAATAATGGCAACTCAACTCACATTCTTAGACTGATGTCTTCATTAGGTTTTTTATGTGGAAATGGATTATTAATCTTTGCACAAAATCCTTTTGAATCATCCCAAGAGGCCTCTTCATCTTGATCAACTAAGTGAAACTCATATGGGATCTTACCATTAGAAATAGGTTGATCCCATGTTCCTAACTTTTTAATAGAGTCATATGAAAATTCTTGATCTATTTCACTTGATTCATCTTCATATTCTATGTAGAATGGTGTCTCTTCTATCCAATTGAGTCCCACCTCATCTTGCTTTGGGATCTCCAGAATATCATTGCCTTCTTGGAATAACTCAATTTCTATCATAAAATCTTGGTATAAATGTTGCCACTAGTCAGATTGTTCAGGGGTATCCTCAATTTCAATAATGTCCTCATATGAATTGTCCTCACATCTATCTTTTGAAAAGAGGTTAGATTATATTTGATCTTGTTCATGGGGTTGTTCATCTTGAATAATTATTCCTTCTGATAAAGCATCTTCATTTTCACTTTCTTCTTTGAATGGAAAATCAAAAGCCCATTCCATGAAGGATATATATTTCCTTGCAAATCCAAATGTCCCTATAACATTCTTAATTAAACATAGGCTCAAATGTATCATTTTCATTTTTATATGCTTCAAAGACATTACAATGATTAGCTAGATCTATATCATAAATATTTATTTTATGTATGTTCTTAGATGACCCATTACCACTATTATCATGAAACCTATTTGAAGGATCATTAAACTTGTTAGAATCTTCCCCTGTATTTCTTACTTGTTTTTGCAATTGAAGAAAGTTAGCGCTTAGTTTTTGAACCATTTTTAATATTAAGTCATTTGAGTTTTTTGGTGCCCCAAGGTTATCAATTGGGGTATTACTACTAGTTGTGGGCACTAGGGTTCTATAAATTTATGTATGAAGTCCACTAGCAGTGCCATTCAAGAACCCTAAGTTTTGGCCAAGATATGGATGACTCAAGTTAAATTGGTTCAAGACTGATGTTTGATTTAAGGCAAATACAATCTGATTGGTATTAGGAATGATATTTAATGCTGGTAAATTAGGGTTAACATTTGGGGTAACATATGTAATATGACCTTGAGGCTGTATTTGATCATTGATTATTATAGCTTCAGCATAAGCCAATGCTAAGGTGTTTATGACTCCAAAAAAACTTTTAAGAAACACAAAAGTCATGGGATCTAAAGCATCCTTGTAAATCTCTAAGGCTAAAGTCTCATCAGGTTTATAAGGGAATATAGTTTTACTAAACATCTTCTAAAATCTAGTGTTAAAGGATCTAATGGTCTCATTGGAATCTCTCTTAATAGTGATGAATTATTGTTACAAAATGCATGGACTAATGATTTTACCAAATTGATCAATAAAGATTCTATTAAAATAATGTCAGCTAGTTATGTAATTCTTTGGAAGGTTAAGGAACCATTCATATGCAACATATTTGAAAGTAAACGGAAACAATCTACATGCTACATCTTCATGAAAAACATTTAAGAGTCTTAAAGCAACCTTAAAGATTTTAACATGCTTTTTAGCTATGAAAACACCATCAGGACTAAAAGAAGGCAAATGCCTTTTAGGATTTCTTGGAAGATCATATAATATACTTGGCACATTGATTGAAGAACCACCTAACCAAGCCATACCTTGAACACATGAGCACTCTGAACTAGTGAAGTAGGTTGGGACCTTGAGAATTTTTTCTCACCTCATTCGACCTAGATTTCTATAGATTTATAGAGGGATAAGAGGTATTCTTGTCTCTAATCCTTGGCAATTCCAACTTGTGTATTTTGGAACTTGTTTGAAATATGATGCATCAAACTGATCTTTGCAAAGAATAATGATTAAGTTTTCACATTAAGCTAATTTTTCCCAAATGCATGTAAAACATGACTATATTTAACTAAATAAGCTCAAATATATATCTAAACTGATGAATGAGAGGGATATTTACACTTCTAAGCTTGAATAAACCTATATACATGAAGAACCAATCAATCTTTGAACAAAATTGTTATTACTAACCTTGAACGTGATAAATACACAAAGCTTGAACTACCTTTGCACAAATATCCATGGATATTCAAATAATATTGATCTTTGGCTAAAGGGAGCCCAAAGACTAGTTTGAAACCATAAAGGTCAATGATATTTACACACTTATGCTCAAAATAATGCAAATATACAAATAATGTACTAATCTTTGATTAGAATACACCAAATTTAGTAAAGATTCTACAAATTCACAAAGATGTAACTAAAGGCCCTCCTTCTAGCACCATCGAATCTCCTCCTGTTGATGCCTAAATATGTATCACAAGTGCTTAGAGTGTTCAAGAACACTTCTAATTTTAAAATTTTAAGAATTCAATGCATAAGTTGTAGGTTATGATAATCTTGTTATCTATTGATGAAATAGAGGCAAAACAAGTGGACTGTTTCACAATATTTATAATGTTTGGTGGTTGGGAGCCACCATGGCCTAATAGTCAGTATATATAGGCTATGAAGTATGTTATGCTAAGAATGGTGAATTATGATCAAGAACTAATCTAAGATGGATATCTAAAATGAAAATTAAGATAGAGGGATTTGGTTAAAAAAGGAGCAAAAGGAAAGGTAGGGCAGAGAAGAGATGTTTCTGATCTTCATTCCAAACATTATGATAAAGTTCAAATAACCTCCAGGCATGCGCTTTAACCAATATATGACATGAAGTAGTGTAAGCTCAAATCCTATCACACATCAGGCAAACATCTAAGGAATGAGGGAAATAATGAAAATAAGAACCAAGTTAACTTTAAAGATTTACTCCTGCAAGAAAACATCATTAGCCCAAATGCAAGAAGAGTAAAAAAATGAAATGAACCTAAAAACTTCCAATTAACCTAGCATTAACATAAGTTAACAAATTTGCATTCAAATGTACACACCAATAATTCATAAGAACCATTCAACTATGGAAGTTTGAACAAATAAGTGAGAAAGAAGCCATGATGAAAAAAGACACAAGCAAATTTAGACAAACATTGGTGAATTCCTTGCTTATATTAATTGCTCAAAAGTTACAACGTAATTTTGGCTCTAAGAACTCCCTCCCCTTTTTACATTGGGCAATACCTCTTTATATATAAGGCTCAATGAAGTATGCCTGTTAGTCATATCCAATGATAACTGCATAGGTATTAAGGATGGTTGTCTTTCTACAACATTCTAGAATCAAACAATTTACAAATGGACTAACCCATAAGCAATGCACTTTACAAATTGCACATGCTTTTACAAGATATAATATTATTTCAAAATTATTTTTAAAGCTTTGATACAAAAGAATATGCCTTATCAACCTAACTTTGAGACTCTTTGCAATTATATCCATTTTTGTCCTTGATTTTCATGGCTTTATTGCATTAGTTCACTAGTCAATTTGGCATTGATAATTAGGTCCCTTAAAATTTCTTTGAACACTCGACCCTTAACATCTGATGACAAATACAACTTCATTACTTTTGAGTATACCAGATATTTTAATTTGAGATATTTACTTATATGTCATCATTATTTACCTTTGAACATGTGTCCCTTCCTTATTGTTTTTTATCCCTTTAAACATGTCTATCTTGGATCACATCGTTGGATCTACTTGCACAGATCGATGCGGTCAATCGATCTCTGCATACGAGGCCTAGTCCTTTACTCCATCGATCATTATTTTTATGATATATTTCCTATTGGCCATTTTGGCCCACATACCAAACCTCTACCTGGTTTGAAAAAAATGAGAAGGGTCTTAGTTGATGAATGGATTAGGTGGCTATGAGAAAGCTCAACATTGCAAGTGAAGGGATCCAGTTAGGATTTCATAGTGCCAATCAGTTGTAGGAATAGATCTAGAAAAAGGCCTAGGTTTTATAACTTTTGGATAAGTATAGTACCTAGATTTCCTTCAGAGGAAGTGCTCCACACAAAGCCTATAAAAAATGTACAAGGCTTTATTATTTTAGGAGTTGTGTTTCAGACTATTTTTTCAAATGTCAAGAACTATTTTGGACATTTTATCTGAAACAATTTCCTTGAAGGGTCATTATTTTGAAGTGGGTCCTTTTCAGAAGTTCCAAATGGTACTTTTGAAGTCTCCAACACTTTTCTTGAAGGATATATATTTGAGAAAGTGGTCCTTTTCAATTCCCCAAAGGGTATGTTTATTGGGGAAATGGTTCACTTCAAGTTTCTAAAGGGCATTTTATTAGCAAAGTGTCCTATACACTTTATCTGAAGGATATATTTCTATAGCAAGGTGGACCAAATAAAAGTCCCAAAGGCAAAGGACTAATTCCTTCAAAAAAATGTTTGAGGCAAAAGGAAACACAAAGATCTTTTGGGAAAATTGTTCGAACAATTTTCCTAAAAGTATTCTTCTACAGGGAAAGGCCTCTTTCAAAGTTTCAAAGGATATATTTCAAAGAAATTATCCTGAAACAAAAAGATTGAAGGGCACTTTTTCCAATAAAGTATCCTATACACTCTTATTGAAGGGTACTTTTCTTGAGAAAATAGTCCTTTTCACTATTTTGGAAGGGCACTTTTTGCAATGAAGTGTCCAATACACTTTTTTTTGAAAGGTACTTTTCAAAGTTATAAAAGGTCCTTTTGGCATCAAGTGACCCAATAATTTTCCTAAAAGGTCTTTTCTCCAAAAAATTGTCCATTCAAAGTCCTGAAGGATATCTTGCAAGCAAAGTGATCTAATTTAGAGGTTCTGAAGGGCACTTTTTTGGCAAAGTGTCCTTTTTAAAAGGTCTAAAGCATTTTTTTTGAAAAACCATTATAAATTTATAAAGGGCTAAGTCCAAAGGTTGAAGGACATTTCTCAAGACATAATTTCTTTGGGAAAATTATTTAGGATAATTTTCCTAAAGGCAAATTTTTTTTGAAACTTTTGTCCTGAAGCAAAAGACTAAGGAATCATTCCTTCAAAAAATTTATCCAAGACAAAGATCTCAAAGACATGAAATCTTTCAAATATTTTTTCCTAAATAATTACTCAATGGCAAAGTCAAAACAAGAAATTTACTTCAAAGAAAGTGCTCCATGCAAAGCTTGAAATAGTTATTTAGCAAAGCCCAAAAGAATTATCCATAAAAAGGTCTGAAGGAATAGCCATTTGATTTCAAAAGGTCATAGGCAGCCCTGTATATGTAAAATTCAAGCCCATTTAATTAGTTGTTTGGATTTGAAAATCTAAGGATGTTCATGCAGACATCAATTTTGGGCCTCATGAGATATCCATTTATATTCAAAAATCATCAAAGGGGTCCCAAACTGAGAGTAGGCATGAAAAGTGTCAAGATTTTAGGATCCTAGATCAAATACAATGGTGAGCAGGAACTAGTAGGTAGGCCCAGATCAAATCAATAGTGTGGATTCAATCATGGGTTTCAGATCAATGGTATGTGAGCAGGTCAAAGAGTTAGTGAAGCTCAAGAGAAAAAGGATGATAGACAAATGGCATAATCACATGGGTCTAGGTAGGAGATTAATGGATCATTTTCATTCACCTCAGGTAGATCCAATGGAGTGAGATGAGTCAAGGATCTAGATCAAACATCAATAACCCATGAAAGTAAAGGTCGAGAGCAAGGGAGAGCCCAAGTGACTTAGGCAAAGGTTAAAGAGTCAATTTTTGACTAAGGCAAGCAAGCATGATGGAGCTGAGCTTGAGCATGTTTCAATTGGGGCCAAGAGAAATTTTTTTGGGATTAGTCGGTGCCATTTATAACCTATAGAGTAAGACATGTAGAGCTCAATGGCCATCACCAAAACTAGCCATAGGAAAGCAACATTTCTCCCCACTTGGGCATGCATCAACAAACCAATCATAAGCATTTTCACATCAAGATTAATTAAAATGACTTGATCCTACCATTGTAGCCATCATGGAGCATCATAGAGAATATATTGTAATGATTCAATGGACTGGGGTGACCTGGATCAATCAAATGGTCTAAATGAGTATATTTGTAGAGGTACTTGTAACAACTTTTCAAATGGATTTGAATTTGTTTTATAACTTCTTGGAGTGTCAAAATCTCCTCTCTCTTGCTTCCATTATTATATATATATATATATAGCCTTTGAGCTATTATTTTGTATCCCTTAGGCTAGTATGATTAGACTTTGCCAGAATTATATTTGACACCTATTGGAGTAGTGAATAAAACTTATTTTAGTCATTTTGCTAATCAGTATTTTAGTGTTCTATGTTTATGTAATATGCATCTTTAAATCTAGGTGTTAGGAATCTTCTTTTTAGGTCATATAGTGTGTCTCAACATTGATCTCTTAAGGATATAATGGATAGTTGAGATTAAGTGTCTTTAACCAGACCTTATTTTCACTACTCCCTAATCTAAGAACTTAAAAAAGACCTCTATATGAAATAATATTACATATAAATCATAGTGAGCATGCATTATTTTCATATTTCATTAGTGTGCTAAAGAATCCAAGCTTAACAGTGGATCTGATAAATTCTTGGTGCATCACTGCAACTTAGAATAGGTTTTATTTTATGAAACTCTTTCTCCCTTTTCATCCCAACCAGTCTTAGATTTAGAAGCAATGGTACAAATTATAAAATATGAGGAGCTAATCTCATAAAAAATCCTAGAGGTCTAGTCTAGTTATAGGCAATCCATTGCCTTAGACCATTCCCATGTTAGTCTAAGTTTGAAAGTAGGACTTGAAATTTCCTCCTTTTAGCCAAGGTGTAATCTGGATAGCTAATAGTTCTTGAGATGGTGACAATTGTCACCCTCTCAATTTCTCTAATCTCCTTGGCATTTTAACTCTTTTCTCTTCATTAGATCTTTGAGTTATCCCCAAGATGGTGACACTTGTCACTCTTACAAGGTTATTTAGAACCTTTGAAAATTCAACATTGATCTCATGTCATTGGATCAATTCTATCCAAGCAAACACAAATCATTAGATCTATTCCTTTGACTTATTGACCTCCAAAAGATTGACACATGTCGCTTTCAGGTTCATTCTATTCCTGCAACATAAAATAGGTTTAATAAGGTCCTGATAAGTATAGAACTTAGGACATAATTTTAACCTAAGGTTTTTTTCATCTTAATAAAAATGATATAAACCTTGGGATAAATTCATAGGCTAAGTTCAAAAAATATATAAAGAGAGCTTCGATTAATTAGTATATGTGAATAATAAGACTTAAAGGACCTAACATAAAGACTTTTGATTAAGTTCTTAGTGGCATTAATAAATACAACTAAGACCTTTTTAAACTAAGTCTAAAATAAAGTGCCTCCCTCATAAATTTGAATCTTATTTTAAAAGACTGAGGCTAAATACATTTTAGAATAAGATTTTTTTTACATGATTTAGACAGATTAAATAAGACAATGAAAGGCCAAAATGACTAATCAAAGGGGTCAATTAATTGTTAAAATACAAAACCCTGCACAATGCTAGTTCAAGTGAGACTCAATTAAACTTGCAACCTAAAACACAAAGATTAATTTGTTAGAAAATTTAGACAAGATCAAACTAGAATCATGTGTAAATATGACAATCCAACCATGGTGTGTATGACCTTAAAATGAACATAATATGAGAACATGTTAGTGGTTTATAGTTCCATTTTGGATTGAATTATGGCTTCCATCTTTTTCAGGGCTTTTATGGAGTTCAAGCAAGTTCGTAGGGAGCTTTAATGGTAGTTGTGAGCTCAAATCATAGGTTTCATGCCTTAGATTTTATCTCAAATTATCCATTTATACCTCTATCTTTGGTAAGTCCACAAAATCATTAGATTTATCATGTTTTACTTATATGGAATCATTGTGGCATTATCGTGGCATTCTTTTCATCAATATTTTGAAACATAAACATTTCCATTTAAAAAAAAACCTCTTCGATATTGCACCATTTGATTAATCTTACATGGATTATCGTAGACCATCGATCTTGATCCCAAGATTTAAAAACCATTGGTTGCCTTTGTTATGTTTCCTATAGTTATGACACATGTCATTATTGTGTTAGTTTTTTTAAAAGTCAATGGTGATATTGCACCATCAGATATTCTTTGGGAGAGCAAACATGCTCCATAGGATCATGATCTGAGGGGTGAACTACCATTGGCTATTTAATATCCTTTCATTGAGATGGTGACACTTGTCACCTTATCACTAGTTTTAGGATCTATTAAAGTCTTGACTCCACTCTCACTATCTAATCAATCTTGCTCGAGTGCATATGGGTCATTGATCTTGGGGACCTGCTTAGAATTTGATCTTTTGATAACTCAAATTATGCATCCTTGGATTTTCCCCATCTGATCAAATACACACTATTTGATTATGATCCATGGGGTTGAGTGAGATTGGTTCCTGTGCTTAGATTCTCATTTTGATCTTGCATTGTTAGATTAACTTTGACCGAGTAAATGAGGGTCATTGATCCTACTGACAAACACAATGTTTAAGTTAGGCTCAAGAATAATATAGGACTTAAGCTAAAGTTTCAAATCAAGGTTTTCACTTGTATTAATAAATATAAATAAATCTATAAGCAAAAGTTTAAAACATATTAAAGTGACCTTGTGAATTAAAAAAGACTTGGCATAAAGGCATAGCCTAAGGTTTTTATCATATTAATAAATATGATAAACCTTAAAGGTAAGGCTTTAGGCTAATATTTATAACAAAGGGACCATGTGTTTACTTAGACCAATCTAGGATAAAAGGGAAAAAAGGGATCACAAGACATAAAATAGATCAAGCATAAGATTTTTAGCTAAAGGTTTGGTCATGTTGAAAAATATGACTAAGCCTTAGGATAAAAATTGAACTAAGTCCATAGCATGATAATTATTTCCATGAAAATTTAAATAAAAATCTCCTACCAAATTTTAATTTGAATTAAAAGGTCTAGGTAAAAAACACATTAGGCCCTAGATCTAGTCATTGCTCTTTAAGTCTACAACATAAAAACACTAGCAACATTTAGAGAGAAATTAACAAAGATCATGCAAATATGGAAGACAAGGCTAGGTGAGAGATAGGGTGGATGACATTCAAATTTAAGATCTCATTTGGTTAGATACCTTCAATTTGAAAGTCATCTACACCTAAATCTCCTAGTTTTCAATTTTAGAGCACAAATTTGCATGGTTTGAAACAAGGGTCCCCATTTTTAGAAATGGGGGGTATGTTGACCTCAACATCAGGTTACTATGTATATTTATTCTTGGATTAATGATTCACTTGTGCCTCTAATTCTATACTATAGTTTATCTTTTGGTCATGTTATTTATGAAAAAAATAAAGTGTTTACCTCCACATGTGCTAATTATTATACTTATCAATATGTAATCCTTTAAAATAATATTGAAAACATGCAAGAAAACATTTAATAATTTTTTCAAGGATCTCAAAAATCAAGTCACATGGTTACTCCTCATGATATATTACTAAATATGTTGGCTTATGAGGTCCTTGTCTACCATTTGCCTACTAGTTTTAAAGGAAGATCGTTCACATCATATCAAATATTTTTATGCTTCATGTCTTTACTTTGAACAAAATGATCTAGATTGTTCTAAATATCTTAACTCAAAGTCTTAAGGATTACACATTGAACTTATTTTATGTTCTACTATCAAGCTCTTTAAATTACTTAAATTCTTTTGTTGATAGTTTCTTATCTCATTTTCAATTAAAATTGGATAAAAGGTCATGCTTTCATAGATTGTACAACTTAAAAAAGGACCTTATGAGCCTATAGACTATGATTACAAGAGGGGTTAATTTATTTGTTAGTCCATTCAATACAATAAAGTGAATAAATAAGACACCTCATGCATAATCCATTAGATTAGGAAAGATATGAAAGGAAAGAACAAATAGAAAACATAATAAAAATGATTATAAATTCATCATGGATGTTCCTTCCAAGCCTGAATTAGGTTTGTTTGTGCCCAAATTGTACATCTAGAAGTATTCAACAATGTCATACATGAATTCTGACATCTTCTCTTATCTACAAGTGGTTTTTCTTGATGAGTGAAAGAAATGTTGAATCTTTTAAATGGATTTCAATAGAGTTTCTTTGCACAATTTTGTTTTTATACCTAGAGGGGTCACCCTCTATTTATAACATGATCAGATCAATTATATCCATTAGATCAAGAATGAGACATGTGTCTATAATCTAATTTAATTTGGAGTGATTAATTTTGTAAATATTTGTGGTTAAGTTTGCATTGATTAGGCATAGCTTGTAAATTCTGATATTTGTTTAATATTTTGAAAATGCTTGATAACTTTCATGATGATGTCATGATCCATGATATTTATTTATGATGTCATGACGATATCATCGATTTCTTTAACACTTCTTATGAGAAATGAGGAATAAATATAATTAATGAATTTATAAAATAGGAAATTATAAAATCTATGGAATTTACCATTAGATGAAGATTAGTATAATTAATATAAGTTAATTAATTTAATGTAAAGTGATGTGAATTTTGAAAGTCAAAGAACCATTTAGCCTAACTAATCCAAAATGTATCTTGCATAGTCGCAATTTGACTCAGGATGAATTAAGTGAAGTTGATGATTGTGTACAATGCATTTTCCTAATTAGGGATGACACAATACATTTTATAAATTTCATGCAAGATGTGCATAAGAATTTGGGTGTTCTAGTAGTTTTTTTATTATTGTAATAAATCAATTCTAATCATAATTTTGACATGACAGTGATGAGAATTAAGTGTCTACATTTTTTCCCTATTTGAAAGGGAATTATGAGACACTAAATGAATTAATGGATTTTCAAAGAATGAAAAATTTACTCAATGATCTGATAAAGATCAAAGAATGATGTGATCATGGTTTTTCTTGTTCAATTCACCAAAAATGAGTTCACAAGGATGCCCCCATGATGCCCCTTGAGGGAGTGGACAAAAAATAGTTTTGGATGGATGGGCCCTCAAAAATAAGAAAATGGACAAGAAGAATGAAATTAAACCATGGATGAGATTAATCTAGGTGAGCTAATTCTTGCATCCTTTGATAGCTGATGATGATAGTGTATAAAATTATTTACCGTAAAGAGGGGGAATTGGGAAAGATGCATCCAAAGATAAGTGACACACTTTGATTTTCCCAAAATAGGGTAGAAGTTATGGGCTTAGGTAATGATCTATCCTATAATAAGTTTCACACTTTGATTTTCCCCAAACAAGGTGAAAGTTATGGGCTTGGAATTATAAGAAAGACTGAATGATTGAATTTACCCAAATAGGGGGATTGTATGATTAATTATTTTCCTCTATAGGGTAGATGTGATCGTTGATTACATTATTTTCCCCAATAGGGTGGATTTGATTGTTGATTAGACTAATTGGTTGATTGATTAATTGACAAGCATAGCTAAAAGATTTAACCTATTACACAAATTAAAGATAAGACGAATGACACAAATGTAGGTGTGATAGTATAATGAATTTTCCAAGAATTAAGAAGCCAAAAAATATTGGGTACATGAGAATGCTCAAAGGTAATGAAATAAATGATTGGAAGAACAAAATAGTGGTTGAAGAATAATGAGATAATGGTGGTCGAGTTTACCCTAGAAATTGAATATAACTAAGCATTGTCTACATAGTCCAAATGAACATTAGGCCAATTTAGTTCTCCCGAGATGGGAGAATATGATAACACATGAAGAATATGATAGAAGATCTAATTTGATAGGATAATGAAGAATAAAAATGGACCAATGTATATGAATATTTGATATGATTTTTTGGAGATGTATGTCCTGATTAGCATAGAGAATGTTTAATTATTTTGATTTGACCAAGTAAAATATGATGATGTGATGTAGTCAAATATGATTGAGATGTTTTGAATTGATAATGAATTTTTTTTCAAGGGGATAAAATCCCATCGTATCTAATATTTTATATAAGCCTCAAGTACATGTTTTTTAATGTAGCACATAATAATTGCACCATGCTATAAAATGCCATGATGGCATGGTCATGATGTGCATAAGTACTAAATTTAGATTCCATAGACAAATGACACAAACACACCATGATATGGAAAATTCAAGATAAAATTATGGTCATATTCTAGTAGATGGACTAAAGTACAAGCACAAAGAATCACCATATGAATTCATATGGACCAAGGAAATGCACAACAAAAAATAAAATAAAAGAAATAAAGAAATAAACAAGCAACTAAAAAAACAAACTCATATAAAGCATGAAAATAAAAATAATAGAAAGCATATTGTCGTTTAATCAAGTAAAAATACACATGTGAAAGCTCAATGATATTGATAATTGGATGATTACCCCAAGCAAAGAATCATGTAAGGGGATGAAATGGTGATAAGATATCCTCAAAATAAGTTGCACTCTTTGATTTACCCCAAATAAGGTGAAAGCTATGAGCTTGAATTTGAATAATTCTTTCCCAAAGAGGGTGAAATTGGGAAGGACACATCCCAAAGGTTGATAAAATGATTGGATCAATGATTTATTAAGGATTGGTGATTGGATTTAGGATAAGATAAAAGTTTTTGAATTTTTTGGCTTAATATATCTCATGGAGAATTGAAGCCTTTTATATGTTTAGTATTTTTGGAATTTTCAATGTTTTAATTATTTTTGGAATAAATATACTTAAAGGATCACTAACAAAGGTAAAACCTAATCTAGGACTAGAAAGAATAATGACTTGTAAATGAAGAGAGTGTAGGATTAACTCACAAAATGGTGAGAGTGTGAAATAAGGGTGGCTGAGTTAACCTAAAAAATTAAACACTACCTTCATAGTCCACATAGACTTCAAGCAACTATAGTTCCTATAGAATGAGAGACAATAATGAATGAATGATAAATGGATAATGCTAGATAATAATGGATGATAATGAGAGAAGGAACTAGGAATATCCAAGGACCATGTCATTTGAGAACCAAATGTGCCTAGTCATCAAAGTGTTGATTAGATAATAGGCCAAAATGTTTCCCAAATAGGCCTTAATTACCTTCTATGGTATATAATCAGTGTGAATGGAATCACCTACATTAGATAATAGCCCAAAATATGCCCAATTGTCAAAGTGTCCATTGAATAATAGCTTAAAATGTTTCCCAAATAAGACTCAATATAGCCTATCTCAGTATGAATAGAATCAGTAGGCAATTGAGATAGGCTAAGAATTCTTTACTGGTGTATCCCCCCCATGATGTTAGAATAATTAATTTATCCTAACCTATATGTAATAAATGTCACATGGTGTATTTACACCTTTGATTGACATGTACAATAGGTTAGTTAAGTGTGTTATTTCCTATGTGTGATTGGTTACATTTTGAGGCTTAATCACCTATAGATTAGGATATTTAATCTCACTTATTAATATATAAATAAGCACCTCTTCTAGTGCTCTAGATAATGCAATTCCATTCCATATTTCATTTGGTATCAGAGCTGGTTATCCTTAGGAGGTTTAAAAGTGGTGGAGATAAAGTAGAGATCAAGAGATAAGTTCATGCTAGCCTTGATAAAAAAAACATTGCTTCAATTTCAGCCATCCCATGTTGCATCTTTGATAAATTATGGAAGGAAAAATTAAAAACTCAATTGAGAGTTTGATTATTAAATTTGCATTGAAAGGTCGATATGTAATTTTTATGTTTATCACACACATATTTTTGGATTTAAGATCTATCTTTAGATAGGTTCTTTAAATTATTTTTGATTAAGCTCTAATTAGATCCATGCCCCTACCAACCTGATCATCTTTGACAGATCCATATTTATTTGGTGGAGGTAGTTTGAAGACCAACACGCAAAGGATGTGGCCAACTATCTTTTGGAATCAATATTTTTTCTTACTAATTTGAAAAATTTAGAATTGGAATACTGAGGTGTTAGAATATGTTATTCTATTAAGGCATTAGAATATTAAGAGTTTTTAGTGTTAGATAAAGACCATCTAGAAGCCAAACTCTATGTCATTTCATGGTCCCATATGACTAGCAACATCCATCAATATATAACCAACAACTCAAAATCTCTTACTACATCAACTAAGGAAAAAAATAGATCGACCTGAGTAGATAACTCATTCATTGCTAGCAGATCAACCTTTTTGAGCAGCCAAATTAGCTAGATCAGAGTATTAATGGTGTCCATCGACTTCTTATAATAAATGAATCTACTAGATGTATTTAATATCTCCTCTACATTGCCTCTACTATCAATGGTTCTTCCTCAACATCCATCAATGGACTATTAATGGATCCTTATGCATTGACCAAACACGTGCAAATAAACTTTGGCAGCAAATCTGGGCTGATGTGAATGTGGTAGAATAAAACAATTGGGTGTTGACTATATACACATAATATTTTCAACTTCTATCAAATACCAAAGATTTACATCTTACAAGAACTCATCAAGACTCAATCTCTCTGAGTGCACACCTTAAAAGGTGTACCAAGAAAGGGGTGGGTAGACCATTAGTGCTTTACATGATTTTTGTCCCTTATTTCCACTTATTACCAATCCAACCAGCTCCTTAAAAACATACCCTAAGTTATTAATCCTCTATTACACAATCCTCTAGTATTTTCCCACTTCTTATTCTTCTTTTCCTCACCTTAATCCCCTTTTATTAGTTGGTTATACTAGGTCAACCCTGTATAGTTTTAGGCATTTTTCACTTAGGAACTAGTTTGGCCTTTGGCTGACCTAGCTCATGATCTAGTGAATATTTATCCAAACTTGTGCTAGGTTGACTGGGTTGACCCTATTAGATAATATTTTTGGAAGGGTTTAGGACCAAATCCAACTATATATACAAGATCATTTCATCATTATTTCAATAGGCAATCAAGAGTTATTATTCACTTGTGCTTATTTACAATCTGCTCTTCCACTATTCTACTTGAGGAGTCTTAGCTTAGGGTTTATATTTGGAGAATCTAGTCTTGTGGATAAGTTTTGGATTATTTGGCATTTTTTAGTGATACTTAAAAACCAAAACAACCTCTTGCAAATCCCCTTTGGCTAAGAGAGAGATTGAGTCTTGATGGGTTCATCATTCAAGTAACTATTCTCTAACTTTGTTCCTCTCTTTAGTAGATAAAAGTAGCATAAGTATTGGATTTGAATAATATTACTCTTTATATTCTATGTATTAGGGTCTTACTCATAAATAACTTAATTAAGATTCTCCTATACATGTTTTTTTTGTTTACTAACCCCTCATATTGTGCCACAAACTTTGGTGAACACTAGATTAGATTTACTTTACTTGTTATTAGTTTAGTGAGATATTAAAACACATGACTCCCTTAGGGTTATTGCATGATTATGATTGACTGGAGGATTTGAAACCATCCCTAACATAGTGTATTATGGTAAGAGATCCTCTAATTGGGTCCCCATAATGGTCATGTTCTCGCTTAACAAATGTGTCCCCAATCACAAGTGTATGATATGATCTATCTTTTTCAAGTTAGGATTGATTTATAGACATGATGCATTTCTAATTTCATACTTTGTAGTGAACCTGATGTGAACCTACCCTTTACAGGTTTTGATTCACTTATTTCATTATTTAATCATTTTATTTTTCATATATTTGTGATGTTGGGTCGACTCGATCGACACTGTACTAACTTTTGTGTATAGGTTTAACACACAATCACATCAATATAACTCTATTCTATTTATGCAAGTTATTATTTAGGTATAGGCTACTAGGTCAACCCAATCAATAGAGTATGGGTTTTTAGGATTTCAAACATCTATTTTAGCATACTAGGTCAACCCAGTTGACCCTATACATTTTTAGATATCCAATTCAACATACTAGGTTGACCATGTACATTTTTAGGCTACCAACAATAGGTTTCTATAAAGCTAAGTTGACCTAGTCAATATAGTTAGCATAATTTTCAAGTATTAATCAAGGTTAATCAATCATAATCTCACTTCTTTGTATCCTCCAACCCACCAAGGTTCTTTTCTATCCTTTTCTCTCTTTCCTTACACTCCTATTTTTTACTATTTTTAGTCTTTAAAACTACCCCTATATAGTTAACTAGGTTGAACCATTCAATGTAGTTCTATATTCTATCTAGAAATCTAGGTTAACTTTATTGATGTATTTTATTTTTAGGCCTTTGATTTCATAGTATAGAGGTGACACTGTTGAACCTATTTTATATTATATATATATTCTATCAACTACATCAACACTTTATTGTGTTTCAATGTTAGAATTGTAGACACCTAAATCTGGTCACTGATAACCTTCAATCAGGCTTTTGACCAATTTCCACCTAAAGTGCACAATTTGGCCTAAAAACACTAAAACATGATAAATGATGTGAAATTGATATATTCAAGTTCTGATTTTATCCAGGGTATCCCTAAATGGGGCAATGCAATTTATGGGCCAACTAACTTTGATCAGATCATTTTGAGTCAAAATGCCAATTTTGCACCTAGGTGCTCTGGATTGCTCTTTTTTATCAAATATTCTGCATAAGAAGTATTAATTTTTTGTTTTCCATTGGTAACATCCTAAATGGGGATATAGTTTCAATTCATCTAACATCACCTTCCAATTCCAATCCAATCAAATTTTAGACCAACAATAAGACATTCTGATCAATTTGAGCACAAAGTGCTTAATCATGATAAAGAGCTAATTAACCCAAATCAAGACCTAATCAATAATTCCATGGAAACTTGTTGAATAATTATTTTTGGAAATGAATATTGAATATCTACATCATCAAGTGACCTCATTTCTTGGGAAGACATCCCTAGGCCATAAATGCCATAAATATCAAGATTCATGCCCTCCATGCCTCATCAATGACTTCCATGAGGTCCTCTATGCCTCTTAATTTCCCATTATTCCAATGTCATGATGAGGATAATTATAAAATTAATTCCAAAATTGGATTAATCCTTAGCCACACATCTCAATCTCAGGATGGATCGTTCAGGTTGATTCTAGACATTCTAAAAAATGTATAAATAGAGAAGCCATGAACATCATTTCTAAGCCATTTTGGTGAAAAGTTATAATACACAAATATCTTCAAGAAGCCATTAGAACTAGTTTTATCATGCCAAATTGATTCCAAGCCAAGCCAAACCACAAGCCAAAGGTGTCAAGGAGAGATGGAGGTAGCCAAGCTTCCATTGCCAAGGACTTTATGAGCACAAGCTGATCAAGCCACTACAACAGGAATTTTAGAGCATCCAAAGGAGGTAAAAGAAGGTTTCTTTTGTATTTTAATTTTGTGTTTTAATCATGTTTGTTAAATAATCTCTCCCTAGTGTCTAGGCCTAGAGATGTTATGCTAGTTAGTGTATTTCTTTCATTTTTTTTTCATTTTGGAACTAACCCCATACTAACCATCCTCTCTTGAGTCAAATTTTTAGATCCACATATGGCACACTCGATGGGACTAGGCACATCCCACAAATAAAGAAGATCATTTTTTAGTTTAAAAATATTCATTTGGACCCTTAAAACTCTTGAAAATTAATTTTCTAACTTTATTTTGCCATTTTTGTTTGCCATGGTTTTACATAGTACTGACATCGGCAAGTAAGACCGCCATCAGTTGCATATCTTAACCAACATCGGTTGTATACCTATTGTCACTCACATTGGTATAACCAATGTCATTTGGATAACTGACATCGGTTAGAAAATGTAACCATCATTGATTATATAAACCAATGTCGGTCACTATTTTTTTCTTAAAACATAGACCTGAGAGCTCTTTTCCTAAAGTTCATTGTTTCAAACTAAAAAGAGCTTTAAGGATAAAGGACATGCTAACATTTTTGCTATAGGACCAAGCTTGACATTTGCTAAAAACATGTTTTAAATCACCTTTTGAATGTCTAAAAATCAATTAGGAACTTTGTTTTGGTGTTTAATGAAAAATTTAGATGCTTAGACGAATGTTTTCAAAGTTCACAATCTTAAGACCAAGGGGTCAAATGAACACCACCAAATCTTTCATTTGGGTTTAAAATTTAACACACTTGTCAATTTTTATTTTCAATAGTTTATTTGGGCTTAAAAGAGGAATTTTTCATGTATGCTCTTCTACCTTAGAATCAAAAGCACCATTTCTATTACAAGTATCCTAGTCCAAGGCTTAGAAAGAAATTCATCTAAAGCACTCCCCAAAAACTCATCAAAGTTTAGATGACCTTGAAAATGACCCTAAAGTCTTTCTACTTTCATGATTTCTTTATTTTTATTTAAACTTGGCTTGCGAGGGGGACTTCATCACCTCCCATGAGTTCTTTAGGGAAGCTTTGACCTGGGGTTTCACCTCTTGACATTGACTACATTTGGATATTAATTGGAGTTGCACATGAGATGTAGTGGCACTTTGGATATTATACTACACTGAGTGAATAATGACATGTAGTGGTTGCAAAAAAGACTAGACCTTTTTGCAATAAGCCAACTGATACGTACCCAAAATCCATCCTTTTCTTTTGCATTGTTTAGCTTGAAAGTCATTGTGCAATTGATTCCCCTAGATCATTCAGAAACTTTTTAGATCTTAGATAAATCTCCATTTGCCATGAAAGTATTATTGGTGTAAGGTGCACCTTAAGGTCCATGTCGTAGTACTATCATTTGAGAGAAGGTGGGGTGTAAAAACCCTACTATATAATGTGTATTTACTTTTGGATGAACACTTAAAATTCTCTCAAATGACATATATTGATGGATTCCAATAGTATCAAGCAACCTTGTCAGTTTAGGATCTAAGAGTGATTAATTAGTTGGTCTTATCCTAGATTAAAGTCTTGTTTGGAGTCAAAACTTGGTGTAAACAAAAAATCCAAACCAAACACTGTCCAAATTTTCCTTTAAACAAAGAGGTATTATGTTACCCACGTGAGATCATCAATTTGCCTTGTTCAAAGTTCATTAAAAGTTTAAGAGTCATATCATCCACTTTAGCATAGTTATGCTACCCAATTGAGTCTAGACCTTTACCAAAGTTATTTTTAAGTCCTTCAATTATAGTCTAAATTTGGAATTACACCTTTATAAGTTCATAGGGTTGATGTGTTAAGTGGGTTCACCATTTGCACTAAACTTGAGGGAACTTAGGTTCAATTTCCAATTTGGCTTGAAGGTCATTTAAGACTCATAATCATTGTCATCACTTGATAGACTTAAGCCATTTTGTGCTAAACACTTGCACTTTGAGTCTATGCACCACAATATTTTGATTCAGGAAAAGTAGTGTTATGCTATCAAAAGTGTAGGAAAACATCTTTGCCTTAGAGAGTTTTTAAAACAAACCTTTTTGTCACACCTTTTAGGTAGTATAACATCATTACACTACCCAAAGCATTTCAAATATTGTTTCATAGATCCTCTTGCATAGAGTTCAAATTTGTTCCTATATTTTCAGACCAATCTAAGAGTATTTTTGTGATCTTTTGTCTAAACAGTTATACTATTCACTTTTGTCTAGCTTTTTTCTCAAAAGAAATAATTTTATACCATTTTTGTGAGAAAATAAACTATCTCTAAAAAGTGCCTTTTTTTCATACCTTATACCTAGTTGATCAAGTTCATGTCGAAGAATCAAATGCCTAGTGTTTATTAGAAGTGTTTTAAATCTATTAGACTAAAAACTTTCATCTATTTCAAAGTCTAGCTTTTGATGCTGTTTGGCCAAGAGTCCTAGCACATGCCTTGTTTGAGCCTAGATTTTAATGCCACATTTAGCCAAAAGACCTAGCAAGTTTTAAATTCTTAGATTAGACTAATTTGAAACACTTTGACATTGGAGTTTGGAATTTTGATTTTTAGTCCATTTTTTTGTGTATCTTTATGTGAACAGTGAAATGTTAGATACTTCACTCTAGCTTATTTCCTCATAAATATTTTCATAAACCTTTTGATCCTTTTTATGAATCTAGACCAAGTTGAAACAACATCTATTTTAGACATTGTCCTTTTTAGAGTTTGTAGAACTCTTTGACCTTTTATCACAAAAATATTAACTATGGATCCCAACATGTATTCCTACACTCATCGTGGACTCATGTAAAATCTAGGGATTAGTAATGTAGTTATGTAGGAAGAAATGGTGTAAGACCCCTATAAAAATAATATTGCTTATGAGATGGATTATTATCCCACTTATAATACTCAACTAGGGGCACAAAGCTAAGATCCATTGGCTAACTATCTGGTTAACACACCACCTTATTCAGATCAAGACCAAGAATAAACCACACAATACCTAGCTATAATACTCACAGTGGATGAGCCAATTATTCAATAGTCATATTCTATAAATATGACTTCCACGTATGATCTATTTTTGTTTGAGAGACATTTTTTAAAGACCAAAGATGAGATTTTGGTTAGAGCCATAGAGGTAGGGGCCAAGTTTCTAGCAGACTTTCCCCATGAAAATTTACCAAGTCTAGTAAGAGTGCCCCACAATATCATTTACGATCAGTAGGCTTCTTCCAGCAATCCTATGGCTCTAGTCCAAACAACATACCAAGATCCTAATATATCTAATCAAGGCAAAAATATCATGGAAGATCACTTTAATTAAACGCAGACAACATATTTAACCTACTTGAATCTAGCACATAATTTCAATCAGATGAACATGGTGAGTAAGCCTCTCATTGACCTAGTTCCTTCAATAAGAATGTTGATAGAGTTAATTGGACAAGAGAATTTAAATTTTGACCCATTCATACAAATCACTTCGATAGATAACTTGATGCATATGCCTATTAGTGAATAAATATCTTTGGCCTCTAGATAGAATAGTAAACCAAATGTAGTAGATAATGTGCAAACAACAGCAATTCTTGATCAAAGTGGTACTAACACACAAATAATTAGCCAACAACATGTGCCTGTGGTTAATCCTTTGAATAGATCATCATACCAAGGAGTAGGAGTTTCTACACCCAAACCTCAATCGACTGATTCCTCAAGTGAATAACCTATGGGATTAGGTAATAAAACAATGACTAATGTCATGCCTCAACAATAGAATGTGATGAACCCTACTCCTCAACAAGTAATGAGTAATATTTCAAAACAATAGACATAATCTAGTGTATCAACACAATAGAGGATAAATACATTGCCACCTCAATTAGGGGCAATAAATTTTCCACCTCACCAAGTAATGACAAACATACTTATTTAATTACAGACTAATATGCTAATTCAAAACCAAGCAATGACTAATCAACAACATGCAAATATTGGTCAGTAATACATGCCAAATATACAACATGTTTTGAATTCCTCACAAGGATTCATGTAATAAGGAGGTCCCTATGTTTCTCAAGTACCTATTAGACAACCATTGGTTCAAAATGTGCCACAAATTTAGAGACAGGGTCTTGGTCCACAAGTTTCCACTCAATAGCAAGGTTTGATTAGTCAGCAACATGTCCCTTTTCAAACATATCAAGAAAAATATAGTTATATCCCTCTATCCCAACCATAAAATCCTCCAAATTAAAGTTTTATTACCAGCCTAAATGAGAATATCACACAACCAAGTGTGCAATTTCAAGTATATCCTAATCCATGTATGCATATTCCTAGTCCATTCCCCAACCAAACTAATGTACCCCAATGGGTATATCCATCATACCCTAGTTAAAGTGTCCCATTTGTGACCTCTTAACCATATATCCAAACCAATATTCTTCCTCAAACCAATGTTCCTTTCAGTTTCCTATCCCAAGAAATACAACAGATGAAGTATGCAATTGCTTCCATTTAAGCTAGTAAACAGATTAAAAAGTTAAAATTGGATGAGATGTGTTCCTACCCATTTAACATGGAGTATTTGTAGATACCATTTCCTCTAAGATACAAACTAAAATTTGATAAATACAAAGGGAAAGGTGACCCTAAGGCTCATTTGATCAAAATTTTTATTGCATGTCAACCAGTGGCATATAGTGACATAAACCTTTTGCTATTTTTTCCAAGGAGCTTGGCTAAACAAGCCTTGGAGTGGTTTTTGAAGTTGCCCAAAAATTTAGTAATGGATTTTGATGATCTTTGTGATAAGTTTGTACAACACTTTTCCTATAATCTCGAGCATGATATTTCATTAGTGGACTTAACACAAGCAAAGTAAAAAGTTGGTGAGAGTTTTGTAAGTTATTTACACTGATGGAGAGTCCTTGAAAGCTATTTCACCCATAGTTTACTAGATAAAAAATTATCTATTGTGTTTACCAAAAATTTTCATATTGAGATAGTTTATCATTTGAAACTATAATGTGCACATACTTTCAAGGAAATCATCGACAAAGGCTTGTTGATTGAGTGAGCGCTCATCAATAAAGGAGTTATCAAGATTAATTATACTAATAAAAATCAAGGTACCAATCAAGAAAATGACCAACATCAACATCCCATTCAAGTGAAAGCATCATAACTGACATAGGCCAATAATCAAGAAAGACCGAAGTAATTCAACTGTAATAGGAATGTTGTGGGGAATGGAGCAACCAAATCTTGTCATGTCTAAATGATGAAAACATCATTTTCACCACCTTTTTAGCTTACTCTTACTTAGTAACCTCTCCAACCAATAATGCAATTACAACAACTAAGACCTACATAACAAATACAATAGCCTTTACCATTGCAAACCCCTCCTCCCAAGAGAACCATGCCTACACATCATGTCTTTAGTGACCTAAGATAATGTATTGAGTTTGTATTTCATAAGCTTACTATTGATAATCCAATTACTTGGCCTATACCAAGGCATTATCCACAAGGAATTCCTTATCCTTGTTGGTACCATGAAAATGAATTATATGACTATCATCAGGTCAATGGGCATAATATACAAAGATGTGTCCAAATCAAGCATTTAATTAAGAATATGTTGGAGAATAGGGAGATAACATTGGATAATGGTGCTTCCACTTCCAATCAAACTCTTGGGATTTATCAAAACCCATTTCCTCGACATAACAATCAACAATAACAAAATAATCAACAACAACAATAATGGATAGTGTAGTAGCAAAATCAACATCAAAAGTTGAACGAGTAAAATAAACAAAATTAGTAACAGAACCCAAAATGATAGAAAAATAGACAAAACTAAGGTCAGAATAGTAATAACCATAAAACCTACCATGTGGTTATACATGACTATAATAGGGTTGTAGGTCATATTTTAGGGGGTAGCGTTAATACCATCTCCATTAATCCTAGACCAAACACTAATCAGCCTAGACCATTGCTAAAAAACAAAATTCAACCAAATTATATGGAGAATCCTTCTTTGACTTGGGAGTGCATACTGAGAAACTAACAAACTAGGACTTCCCCTTTTGGACCTTATATCAACAACTTGTCCTTGCCACATGACCACATGTGAGTGCACTGGCAACTGAGACTTGTCTTATCTGGTCCCACACCATTCCCAACATTGGTTAGCAATAATGGTCTAGTATTTAATCTTGATTGTGAAATCATAACTCAAAGGTTGAATATTGCTATCCAAGGCCTGTAACCATCTACCACTTTTCTTGTCATCAACCCAACTATTTAGCCTCATAATAAACCATTCACTACTGACTAAGACAAGAAGTTTGATATTATGAAACAATTACAGAGGACACCAACACAAATTTCTATTTTAGATTTACAGTGAATGTTAATAATCCATAATAACATCTTGAATGAGTTTTTGACCCAGTCCACTATTGCTAGTGACATATCCCCTGATAAATTTCAATCTTTGGTTGGACACCTAGCTCCAACCCAACAAGTCATATTCAACCAAAGCGATATGTCTTCCCTTGGCTTGCTCCATAATAATCCATTATACATAGAAGTTTATATAAGATGACATAAAGTGAAACGTGTCCGTATAGACAATGGATCTGACCTCAATAGAATGTCTATAATGCTCATCAAGATTCTTGGGTACACAATGGTAGATCTTTAGCCATAAATAATAACCATCAAAGCCTATGATAATTAGGAAAGAGAATCGCAAGGCACCATTAGTTTTATAGTTATCATTGGGCCTTTGACCCATGATACACTTTGCCATGTGCTTGATCTTGAGTTATCATACAATATGCTTCTAGGAAGGCCTTGGTTATATGAGATTCATGTAGTCCCATCAACACTGCACCAATTTATCAAGTTTTCCCACTCAAGGATGGAAGTGAATATTCCAGGAGATTTACACCCATATGAACACTACAAGCATTTTGAGGCTGAATTTCGAAGCTATAATTATTAGTATGACATGAATCCAAGTTCCAAGAAGGATAAAGGAAAGGCTATACTTATTGATCCTTCACCAAATAATTACATAGATCTTAATACCTTAGATTCCCTTTCCCACATGCTACCTCTTGAAGCTTGTAATCATTTCACCATTTTAGATAATGGACTGAAAGAGTATGTGACCCATGATACATTTCATGTTGCCAATCTTCCTCAGAATTTGAAAACCTTTGGGTGACCTAAGGTCACCCTACATATGCATTGGCAATAAAAGAACAAAGATAAGGGACCTATCATATTTGTACCAGCATCTATCCTAGAACCTGACCCTCTTGAAGGGGATGATTCATGGTTATACAATGATGCCTTGGACCGAATCAACAAGGAACCATCAAGCCAATTTCCATGACTAAGTATGAAATACCTTATGGAATTACATTTAAACCACCTGGGGGTGACCCCACATATCTTATTCAAACTCCATCACTAACAACTAGTGATGATGATGCTGACAGTTAAGTAGAATCTGATCATTGCCTCACCTTTGATAACCTAACTGAAACCAACCTATTTGATAACAATGCCATTTTTACCCTTACCCTAACCATTCATCTCAACCCTTTGCCATTATATTATCCCCAACTAATAGATTGGGACCAACAAGAATCTAGTTTGGTGATTGATGAGTTCCAAAATGATGAGGCATTTTGTGACTTTTTAGGCCTTAGAGACAGCATTTCATTGGGACATCACAAATAAATATTCTCAATCACATTGGATCCTATAGCCTATTTTGGAGAGTGAGTGAACACCCTTAGCCAAAAAAAAAAAGTAAAACATTGAGGTCCCAAAGTGAAAACCTCTTTGATGCACTTCTAACTAGGGAAAAAGTAAAGATAAAGGCCAGTCTAGTGGTGAAAACCTATTTCAAGCACCATTAGATGGGGGTATTCATTCTTATTCAAATTTAGACCAGGAAACCACCAATGATGAATTTAATTGTGGATCTAAGTTCAGCTTTGAGCAACAAGTATTTGATCAAATTCTTCAACAATTTCCAATTGTTTTTGTCACATGGCCAGATCTCCCATTAGGGGACTCAGATTCATCATGCTTAGGAGAAGTTGTAGAGCAAGTCCTAATAGAGGAACCTGACATAATTCAATAGTTCAATTCATTGCCTACTATCCTAGAAGATGGTTTGACCCTTCTAGTCAAAAATACAATAGAGGTAAATATCAAGACTCCATCAAACCTAAAATGGATAAAATTAGGAGCGTCCCTCACTAAGGAGGAATGTGACATATTTATAGCTCTATTGAGATAATTTGTAGATATCTTTGCATGGGCCTATTCTGACATGCTAGGTTTAGACCTCACCTTGGTTCTACACCACCTTATGGTTAATTCTAATGTCAAACCAATAAAACAAAATTTACGTAAGATGCATCTCACATTACTATATTGGTAAAGAAAGAGTTGGAATAACTCTTAGAAGTAGGATGTATCCAATCCATTAACTACTTAGAATGGATCTCTAATGTGGTACTTGTTAGTAAAAGCCTGAAGGGATCAAAATTTGTACTCATTTTTGAGACATCAACAAAGCTTATCCTAAAGATAATTTTTCCTTGCCTAATGTTTACATGATCACCAAATCCATGGTATGTTATGAAATTCTTTCACTCATGCATGTATTTTTAAGATACACCCAGATCAGAATAGCACCAGAAGATCAACATAAAACAATGTTGACAACTCTATGGGGAACATTTTGTTATCAAGTAATGCCATTTGTCCTTAAGAATGCTTGAGATACATATCAAAGGGACATGAATATCATATTCCATGATATAATACATGATATTATTGAAGTCTATGTCGATGACATATTAGGAAAATCTAAAACTAGGGCTAACCATCCATCAATGTTGCATAAGATATTTGAAAGATTACAGGAGTACAAAGTTAGACTCAATCCAAAGAAATGTGCATTTAGTGTAACTTCAATAAAATTACTTGGCTTCATCATGTCTCATATAGGTATTGAAATTGATCCATCTAAAGTCTATGCTATAATCAAGATGTTGCCACCAACTAATTTAAAGCAACTCTATAGTTTATAGGGTAAGATCTATCCAATTCGATGCTTCATCTCTCAATTAATAGACAAGTGCCATCCATTTACACACCTTTTGAAGAAGATAGTTGCATTTCATTGGGATGATCACTGCCAAAAAACTTTTCAACAACTCAAAGACTATGTTGTTAATATGCATGTTCTATTACCTCCTATGCCAAGAAAGCCATTCCTATTATACCTATCAATTACCAACCATGCTCTAGGGGCACTCTTGGATCAACATGATGATAATGGAAAAGAGCATGCCATATAATACCTAATATATACCTTGGTTACATATGAACATAACTATGCACCTATTGAAAAAGCTTATTTGGCTATGGTATTTGTAACTCAAAAATTGTGCCATTATATGTTGAATAATAAGACCATGGTCATTTCAAAAGTAGATCTGCTTAAATATTTGCTATCTAAAATATCTTTGTAAAGTAGAATGGCTAAATATATCATGATTCTCAATGAGTTTGACATAGAGTATGTCAATCAAAATACAATTAAGGGACAAGTTCTTGTAGATCAACTTGTTTAAGCACCTCTCATAGACACAAAACCACTCACATTTCAATTTCTTGATGAATCCATAATGACCATCATTAACACACCCCTTGAGGAGTAGCCTTGAATGCTGTATTTTGATGGTTCATTTATTGCACATGGATCAGGGGCAGGCTTATTGTTTATTACACCATAGGGGGATCTAATCCCTAAATCATTCAAAATTAGCTTTCTTGTACAAACAACATGGTCGAGTATGAAGCACTTGTTGTAGGAATTCAATAAGTAGTGCATTGGAATATATCTCATCTCCATGTTTATGGTGATTCTTATTTAATCATCAATCAAGTCATAGATCATTTTTAGACCAAAAATGACAAGATGGTTCCATATAAAGCCATGGTCAACACTCTTAAGCAACAAATTGACAACATTCAATTTGAGCACATACCGAGGGCCAATAACAAAATTGTAGATGCCATGGCTATTATTGTCTCTCTGATTCAACAAATAGATAAAGCTAGAGAATATCAATTCCTCATCAAGAATTTATCAGCACTAGCTCATGAACCTTCAACCATTGTAATGATTTGTGATATTGTTTCTCATAATTCTATCTAGTACTTAGACCTTTAAAACTACCTTCATTACCAATTTATTCCACCTAACCTATCTCAAAAAAAAACCAAATCCTTCATTCATCATTTCACTTATTATACTCTACTTGGATCCACCCTTTATCATCATAATTTTGATGGAACTCTACTTTGTTGTTTAACTCCGATAAAGTCTACACTTGCATTAAGAGAAGTTCATGAAGGATTATGTGGTGCTCATTCTAGCAGGGTAGTCCTATCCAAAAATGTCTTGCATACTATTTATTATTGCCCCATAATGGATGCAAATGCCACTGCATATGTAAAAAAGTGTGACAAATCTCAACAACATGTTAATCTGATTCATGCCCCAACAAAAACTTTGAAACCAATGTTGACACCATGACCATTTTCTACATGGGGACTTGACCTCATTAGGAAGTTAAACCCCACTTCATCTGATGAGTATAAAGATATCCTTACTACCATCGAGGATTTCACTAAGTGGTTTAAAGCTATACCCCTCACTTACGTGACTGAAAATCAAAATTTCAAATTCATCTTCAACCATCTAATTTTCTGCTATGGTATCCCCTCTAACATTATATCTGATAATGGAGGATCATTCAAGAACAAGGATGTAGATTAACTATGTATTGAATATAACATGACACAACATTTTTCTATAGCATATTACCCTCAAGGTAATATCCAAGATAAGGAATCCAACAAAACCATTGTCAATATTCTCAAAAAGATTGTCACTAATGCCGATCATGATATGCACTTGAAGATATTCTCTGCCCTTTGGGCATACCATACCAATCATCATACCCCCATAGGAGCCACTTCATAATCACTTGTTTATGATACTAAATCCATCCTTCCCATTGAGGTTGAATTGCCTTCACTGCACATCTCTTTCAAGCATGTCTTAGATAATCATGACTATCGAGTAGCTCACCTGAAAGAGCTAGACCTACTTGATGAAAAATACACAGCTACACTCAATAATCTTCAAGCATATTAAAACTGACTCAAAGGCCACTATAATCGATGTGTTAAGTATAAAACATTTTAATTTGGTGATCTTGTTCTTAAAGAAAACCAAAAGAATACCATGGCTGAGAAGAATCATAAAGGAAAATTCAAATCAAAATGGATAGGGCCTTTCATCATTACTATAGATTATGAATCAAGAGCATACAGGGTTGCCACACTAGACAAAGATGAACTTCCAGAGCTGATGAATATTATTCATCTCAAGTGGTACTATGCTTGAATGCTAAGGTGTATTATCTATAAGGACCATTTTAGTTATGCCATTTTATTACTATTCTTCTTTATACAAATACCATCCTTATTTATCCTCTTTATTGTATCCACTTTTTGCTTTTAACCTATCAACCCAGTGTGTTATAAATCCTAGCGCATTTGACCTTGGTTTTTGCCATTCATTATGTAGTTTCAACATCGAGGTATCTGATAAGTTTCATCAATTAGTGTAATTACCTTAGATAGAGATCATATTTTGGGAGAGTGTGATAGAAGTTTTTCCAGTTGCATCCTTCATTTGTTATTCCTTTCTTACCACTAGTCTTGGTACTAATTATAACTACCTTTGGGAAAATTAGTACCATTGATCTATGCCATCGTATCCTAGTTATAACTACCTATGGGAAAACTAGGGGCAACATTAAGCCTTGACATATCAACTTGCCACTTCCTATGTCATACTATGTTTTTTAACCAACTATGCCTATTTTGTTTGAATTGACTACTACACTAATCAAATTTCTCTACTGTAGGGTAGAACTACAGTGAATTGAGGTCTTAATCTAGGACTATGTAGGTAGTGCTTGATACCTTTTGAGGTTATCTCAGTCACCCTAAGCTACACTCTCATCATTTTGTGAGCAACCTAAGTTTAAATGCTCTCGCCATTTTGTGAGTAACCTAAGCCATGCTCTCAATGTTTTATGAGCAACCCAAGTTTGAATTTTCTCATCATTTTTCAAACAAACTAAGCCATGCTCTCACCATTTTTCAAGCTTGAACCATTTAATGTCTCATCATTCTCGATTGAGTTGAGACACTCCAAAAAAAATTTCAAAAACATTTGTAAAATAGTTAGAAAAAAACAAAAAACATTTGACCACTTCTTTGCCTTAAAGATTTTGGGAACCCTTACTAAGTTATAAGCATATGATTTGTCATTCCTATAGAATCCATGCTCACCTGATGACCAAGATCATACATACATGAAGAACCCTGTTGATTCTCCAATCTAGCACCCACACTTGGTACTGTGGCACTAGGAGGAACACACCATGCTCACCTCACACACAGAAGGAGCTTATATTATTGCTCTCTTACTCTCTAGCACAAATTTACAATACTTTTTCTCTCATGCACTTGCCATTTTACAAGACCATTCCTCTTCTTTTCCAACATCCATTCTATTTGTTTTCCTCAGTTACCACATTCTTCTCATTCCCTAGGAGAACTACATTTGGCCTAAATTTTTTTATTGGATATTACATCCATGAAACTATGTAGGTGGCATTCACTTTCCTAGTGTATATGGAGATAGCTCAGCCACCCCCTTCCTTTTCTTCTATTCCCCCATTTTTTTTGTTTATTTAGTTGTCACCTATTTTCTATGGGCAATGTTTTTATGCTTTCTATTGCATTATTTGTTTGTTTATTTTTTATTATTTTATTTTGTCTACCTATTTACTTACTTTTAGCATGGTTGCCTTGATTTATTTTATGTGTGTTCATTGGGTGATTCCTTACTCACACTTATACTTGAATCCATCTATATTCATATGTTTACATTATCATCATGGTTTGTATTATTGGTGCATTATCTTATATTGAGTATTGGATTATGGGAGTCAGTCCTTATGCATATTTCAGCCAAGTCCTCATGATGTTATACCATGATGCCTAATGACATGTGCTATAAAAATACTAAGCTTCAAGAAGTCTATTCAACAATGGTAGCATCTGTTTGGTACAGACATCTTGATTCCATTCTAATCATATCCCAAATAGAGTAATTAAACATGAAATAATTTCAACCTTTATTAGTTCAGATGAGCATCTCCCTACTAGTAGGTTGTTCCAATTCATCATTACCCTCTATGTTAAGTTATCATGATCTTCAACCAATTTTATCATGTTTGCCATAATAGGGGTCCAATGATTATAACCGTCTATGGGAAAATCATTGCACACCATCCCACCTACATTTCTCATTGATTATAACCATCTTTGGGCAAATCATTGTGTTGTCACCACTTTAATTTTTCTACCTATATAGGGGCATGCTATTATCTTATTTTTCTATCCTAACTAAAATAGCTTCATCTTCTCAATGATTATCATTGTGTTATCATACCACATTTCCACTATCAGGGTATAATGTTTATAACCACCTCTGGGTAAACCACTATGCACCATCTCACTTGCATTCTCAATGATTTTGACTACTTTCTCAGTATCATTGTGTTTTATCCCCATCATATTTTCTTTCTTTGGTCCCCTCATTTTGCTTCTTTCTTTTCAAGGGACTGTTTGCCCACTTACTTGTGCCAACCATTCCCTTGAGCAGGCATCATACAATTAGTTTATCATCATTGCAGTTGTAAGCATACAAGACCTTTTCATTATTTTAGAATATTTTAATATGATTATATCTTGCAATACCTTCCCAAATAGGGGAAAATTGTAGACACCTAAAACTGGCCACCGATAACCCCTAATCAGGGTTTTGACCAATTTCCACCCAAAATGCACAATTTGGCCTAAAAACACTAAAACATACTAAATTATTTGAAAATAACATATTCAAGTGTCAATTTTTGCCAAGGTATCCCTAAATGGAGCAATGCAATTTATGGGCCAACTAACTTTGATTAGATCATTTTGAGTCAAAATGCCAATTTTACACCTGGGCACTTTGGATTGCTATTTCCTATCAAATATCTTGCACAAGATACATGCCTTTGTTATTTTATATTGGTAACATCTCAAATGGGAATATGGTTCTAACACATCTAACATTGCCTTCTATTTCCAATCCAATCAAATTTTGCACCAATAATAAGGCATTCTGATTAATTTAAGTAATTTGTGCACAAAGTGCTTAAACATGATTAAGAGGTAATTAACCCAAATCAAGGCATAATTAATAAATCCATGGAAACTTATTGAAAAGTTATTTTTGTAATTGGATATTTAATATCTACATCATTAGGTGGCCTCATTTCTTAGAAAGACATCTCTAGGCCATAAATGCCACAAATATTAGGATTCATGCCTCCCATGTCTCATCAATGCCTTCCATGATGCCCTTCATGCCTCTTAATTATGCCTTCTTCCAATGTCATGATGAGGATAATTATAAACTTAATTCCAAAAATTTAATTAATCCTCAACCACACATCTGCATCTTAGGATAGATGGTTCAGGTTGATTCTAAACATTCTCAAAAATTTATAAATAAAGAGGCCATGAACATCATTTCTAAGTCTTGATAATGCAAAAATGATTCAAAAATCTATTTCAAGTAGTTTTACCATGCCAAATTGATTTCAAGCCAAGTGAAGCCACAAGTCAAAAGTGCCAAGGAGAGATTAGCCAAGCTTCCATTGTTAAGGACTTCATGAGCACAAGTTGAGCAAGCCACTACAACAAGCATTTTGAAGCATCCAAAGAAGGTAAAAGAGAGTTTATTTTGCATTTTAGTTGTGTGTTTTATTCATGTTTGTTAACTAATCTCTCCCTAGTGTCTAGGCCTAGAGACATTATGCTAGTTAGTGTGTTTCTTTCATTTTATTTTCATTTTGAAACTAACACCATACTAACCATCATCTCTTGATTCAAATTCCTAGATTCACATGCATTATTTTCATGGAGTAAATGTGGGATGAATTACTTCACATAGTTGTGCTTATGTGTAACAAGATAGTCATCCAGTTGGAAGTTTACATGCCTTTCTTTGATTCAAATTATGAGGAAAGCCTATGAAACATGCTATAGTAGAAAAAAGGAGTTATGTTGTACCATGTCAACATTAGGAGGATGAATGTTATGGATAATTTTTACATGGGATATTTACTGGGATGGTAAAAAGTAAATAGTAAAGTTACTATTTATTGAGAGGTAAATAAGTAACAGTTTGTTAGTAATTAGTAAGTTGTTATAACCGTATGGTTAATATGGTAAGTATGTTATAATATTATATTGTTGATATATTGTTGCATGTTATAACAATATATCATATTTAGGTGTGTGCTTAGGATTTGGGTATGAAATAGTTTAGGAGAGAGGTTATAGGAAATACATTTCCTATAAATATGTAACATGTCCCAAATGAATTAATTAGAGAGAATAACATAGTATATTTATATTGAAAGAATCTACTATGTTTGAATCTCTCCATTATTAATTTGCATGAGTTGATTCATTGTATAAGTTCCTCCAATTTCTATCAAAACATTGAACATATAAAAAATAAATTATCAAGGAATGAATACACCCATATAGATGTGAACCAAGATGTTTTCTAGATTCTTGTCTTTTGGAGACAATGGATAATGGGGTGGTCATGCCCCATTGGAGATGCCTATGTAAAACCATGGGTTGAGATGAATATGCCCCAATCCTCATTTTAAATGGACAAGTGCATAAAAATTAAGTCACATAAAACTTCACCCCCACACAACTCACTATATCTGATTAATAGATTCCATTATGGGCTCCAACAAATTTGCAAGAATCTTGAATAATGCTTGATAATATTCATAAAGTTTTTGAATCATCCATTAAAAATGGATTACATAATTTAATATGAGTAATGATCTAGGAGTATAATGTTTTTTAAAATGTGTCACATATGGTTTGTATATGTTTCCAATCTAATAAATTGTATAATATGAGTTTGAAGTATCATAATATATGCAAAAGTGTGAACATATGCTTCACATTTGCACTCCGTTTGGCAACCTATGCAATATAAATTAATGTAATCTACATAGTAATCTCATACAATATGTGAAATATAACTCATGATGCTGTAAAATAATGACATATGCTTTTCATATTCTCATAATTTTTGTCAAACCTTTCATAATCTAAGTAAAATCTATAATAATCTACATAAAACTATACCACCATGAAGTAATATGTGCCCAAAATCTGAATTTTATGTGATTGTGAAGGCTAAATATCTAAGAAAATCCATTGTTTATGCACCCATTTTGAGGTAAAGAATGCATCCTACAATTTATTATCTCAAAAGGAGGATTTAGATGCATCATGCTATATAGAAAAGATATAAGTAGCACAAATCACATAGTAACATGTGGAGAATATGTCATCATCATACGAATAGATCATTTGAGTATATATGAAACATTCATCCTAAGGCATATAAGTGTCATGTAAAGATAAATAAATCAATGAGGAATTAAGTAAATAGTCAATGGGCATATATAAATTAATTAATAGATACACGGAAGGTGCATGATATGTATCATGGCACCAAAAACAAGAAGAAGATTGCATGATGTAGATCACAACACAAAAATCTCAATAGATAATCTTATATTTATCCACACAAAGAAAATAATTCACACACAATTTCATGGCCATGATGCACACACAAAGCACACATAATAACACTCAATGTCATGCAAGGAAAAATTCTACATTCAATGGAAAATAATATGTCACACACAAAATGGATGATCAAATGCCACACAAAATTAGAGTCAAGCACAATAGAGAAAGTCACATAGTGTAATAAATAACCAAACATCACACCGTGTAACATGTAACAACATAAATAATGTATAAAAAAAGCAAGGTAAATCTACATAATCAACACATGTTATCATCACATATAACAATACAATATCTATTGAAATATTAATCAAAGTAGTATGATTCAGAGAAAAACATGTATAATAAGTGTAAATTAGCTCAATATGATTAATGGAAATAGTCATAGAGTGAAAAAACATATGTAAAGTAGAGATATTCCCATAGTAAGAGTGTGCCCCCAGTGTAAGAATGTAATTACTAGGTGTAGGAATGTACCACATCTATGTGTCCAGGTTATATGAAACCCGTATGTCATGCATTTCACTCATATACCATGACACACAAGTTCATAGAAAATTAGATATATTAAGTACTATATATGATAAAGCATAAAACAAGTATGTAAAAAAGTAATACATGTCATGTATAGGTCATGATTTTTTATTTTTTAAATCTTTTATTTTTTTAGTTTTTTGTTTCTAAGTTTTTTATAATGTTATATAACAATAACCAATGATCCCATCAATGGGATGATCACATGTAGGTCTTGTGTCAAACATGGTTAATGTTATCTATCATGATTAGGTAGAAACATGTGTATATGTGTTAGAATATAGAAAATTTGATCATGCTATAAAATATCAATCATAATAATCATCAACCATATGATCTTGTGTATGTTGCATAAATCTATGTATCATAATTCTACGTGGAGTCTGATTTATAATAGAAGAATATTTCATTGTTTATTATAGAACATGTGAATAAATATGTAACACTAGTCTAGTATGTGATGGATTATATAATGGCTCCCCTGAGTCTTGAATAAATATATAATTTAATGGATGTTTTAGTACTCTTCATCAAGAAAATACACTATATTACTCTGAGTTATCTGAGCAAGATGGACCTTAGTAGGTTTTTCAACTAACTAGGTAGTGGCAGGGTAAAGGAAGAATAACCTCCTTGTAAAGAGGTTATTCATATAGAATACCTGGAATTATGACCACCCTAATGTCATGTATATACTTCACACATGTTTGTACTAAATATGGTATTACATGCATCTTGTGTATCTAAGGGCATCCTAACAACATGTCAAATGCCCATGTACTTAGTAGAACCAAGAATAAGGTAACAACTATATTAGAGTCCATCAAATCCCTTAACTATCTTCATTGTATCCATAAAATTTGATTATGTATATCCAAGACTAGTGAGAAGTATCATGGTACAAATATTTTTAGTCGAACCGTTATCTACCATGACATTGTGTATAGGATGTGAATATATGTTTATGCATAAAAATAATGCCTTATTATAATAATCATCATAAAAATATCATGATTAAAAAATGTGATAATAGGTTTATGTGTATTTGTAGTCTAAAGTGTGCCAATAGAGGATTATCTTGATTCTAGAAGTATAATAAATCAAAGGAGGATATGCTTTATAAGTAATATACACTTTAGGCTTAGTAGTAGTTTCTAATGTTGCAGGATTGGGAAAGGATTTAGAAAATATATTTGACTTATCATTCCAATTGGGATGTTTTCATAACTCATATTAGGTGTATTAATATCATTTACATTGTCATCTATCAAATATTGTATCATATGTTACAAAATGATGCATCTATTAGTTGAATTCCATGTGAATTGTTAATAGTCACACTATGCATTATTGTCAAATACATTATCATAAGGCTTCCTCATATCAACCTCATTTTGTGGAGGGATAGCTATTAGGTTGCACTCAAGAAAAAAATATAATATCTTATGATGAGGTTTTGGTAAGCATGAAAATTGCCTCCTTGGTTGGCTTGCGATAACAAAAAAATTAATTAGTTGTGAGACTACATTAATTGGTCCTTTTGCATCATTATTATTATCATTAGATTTTGATTTGAAATTTGGTTTACTTGGAAAATTTACACTATAAATAGTTGGAGGAATGAACCCATACTTTATTTTGTTCATTGCAATAATTTTGAGTTCTCTATCCTTAATTGTCTATCATAGGTCATAAAATGATTAACATTTATTTATCACACAGACTCATGTAAAGGGGAAAGCAAACTTTTCTTGAATATTCCTTATAATTGATTCTTTTCTATTTGGCTTCTCATCTTAGAGAGCATATTATTGTAATAAAGTACATAATCAATGATAGGATCATTGAAGCCTTGTTTATTTTTATAAATTTAAGGATAAGACATATTATCACTAATGTTGATTGAAAAGTGTGCTATGAATTGATTAGCCAAATGATTTAAGGAATAAAGTGACTATAAAGGGAGACCATAAAAATGATGCAAGGCATAGTCCTTAAAATTTAGTGGAAATAACTTAGTAAATATCTTATTGTTGGATTCACAATCCAAACATGTTAGATGAAAGGCTCAAAGATGTTATTTATGATCACCTTTAACATCATATAATGTAATTTTTAGGTGACACAAAACCTATTGGTAAAGGATAATTTGAGATCTCAAGAGCTAGTGGATCATGTAATAATGCATGAGAATTAGTGGTATGGCCAAATCTAGAGGAATTATGTTAAAATTATAAGACTTTATTATATGAATCAATAATTGTATACACAAGTATTTAAGCATCTAACATAGAAAACTATGTATCATTAGATAGCATGACATGAGTAGTAATCATAGAAGGTATGCAAGTATGTTATGTATGGATAGTCATAGTAATATGAGGAAAATATTTTGTTAGTCTG
The DNA here is from genome assembly GCA_037957365.1 of Torreya grandis. Taxonomy (NCBI): domain Eukaryota; kingdom Viridiplantae; phylum Streptophyta; class Pinopsida; order Cupressales; family Taxaceae; genus Torreya; species Torreya grandis. The sequence goes on from JARHVA010003645.1 coordinate 837,919, forward strand.
ATAACTTGAGTGGGCATCACATTTGTAACCAAATGTGTAGACATTGGAATAGTAACAATAATAGTAGTCTCAACACCTATTTTGGAATTGATAACTATAAATAGTGTACCAATATCTATAAATATATCATGTTGTTTTGTCATGTCCCATTTCCAAAAAATCTAAAGGGTGGCTAAATTGCTCCATTCCCATAATTCTGGAGAACTAATTAAATAATTAGGAAATGATTATTTAATATTATGTGGTCCAACATAATTCCTATTTTCTAAAAATAGGTCATTAAATATTATTATTTTATTTCACAAGTGGGGTGTAGTTTTCTAGGTGGAGTTAATGTTGGGTTTCTAAGGAAACTTTCTAAATGGAGCATTGCTTTGTAGGATATTGATGGGGGTTCAAGGAAAATTTACATTTTATAAGTGGGTCAAATTTGGGAAAGTTTTAGAATAGAAACCAAAGAAATGAAAAATAGGAGGTAAGTGAATTATGGCAAGTGGAATAAGATGGAAACTCTTGCTTTTTCCAACTCATGTCTCCCCAAATCAAGGAGTGGAGAATCTTTGTGGGTAAAATTAGAAATGTATAAAAATAAAAATTTATATTGCCTATGATAGATATATAATATTAAAATATTATATTTGGGACATTTGGATTTGTGGTCCAAATTGTATTTAAGACAAATAACCTTATCAATTTGGAATATTTTGCCAAATTATATCTCTTTTATGACATTGTTTAAACTTCAGTTCATTCAAGCATATTCTGTGAATGAAAACCTATTGGAGATTGAGATAATTGGATGAAAATCCATTGATTAATTATATCATAGGATGAAACTCCTTTGTTTTAGTATGAAAATCTCACTTAGAGGTTGTGAATGTGCTTTAGAGTTGTAGATCTAGGGTATAATTTGTGTGTATTGTTTGCAGGTCTTTCAGTGAAGTTGTGTGGAGATTTGTGGGTGTTTTATTATGTGAAGTGTGTTTATATTTTATATTAGTTTTATACTAATATAAATTAGTATCCTTTCTAATCATTTTACATTCTACACCAATTTTGAGAGTTGTGGAGAATCATCCTTCAAATCAAGGTAAACAGTGTTGGTAGCGATGTGTAGTTTGAAGTTTTAGTGTGGTGTATTGATGCAGTAGTTTTTATATTTAATATTTTTTGGTTTTATTTATAATTTTATTTTATAATATTCCATATTATTTTAAAAATATATTTTATAAATTAAATGAGTTTTTAAGGGTTTATGTGACAAAATTGCCAAATTCTATGTTGACTAGTTTGTCCAAATTTGTGATAGATTTGTGTATTTTCATGGAATTTTGATTTTAAAAATTAGAATAAGTTAACTTGTAATATTTTAGTTTGAAAAAGAATAATTATTTCATGTCAATTCTCAGTGGTTTTATGTGTGGTATTGACCATCACATGTTAGTTGAGCAAGGTCAATTTTTCTTGTTAATGTGAATCATGGGAAGTTTCTTTGAATATATGATTAAGAGTGTTCCTAGAGTAAATCAGAACAAGAGTCCCCTATAAATAAATTTCAAAGAATCATCCAAGTTTTTTCAAGTTGGGCCTTTACAAAAATAAAATGAAGTGGGAAATATGCTTTATGCATTAAGAAAATATCTAGAGTTTCAATATCAACTGAAAGATGTTCTGCTTAACAATTTGAAGGATATAGAAGATTGTTTATCTAAGGTTGGTCAATCAGATTCTATAATTTTAAAATGGGATATAAATCCATTAATGGTTACTTTGGTCCAACCCAAGTTTATGAGACATCCTTATAAAGATGTGATCCTTGTAATCACTTCTTGCCTTAGTAAAAGCACAAGAATTACAACTCCTGAAGTTACTTATAAGGATAGCATAATGAAGGAGGTATTTAAGATAATTTTGGAAATTTTTTGGGGTTTGGATGATATGATAAATCTTTGTTTTGATAAGAGGGTAAATATTATATAAATTTTTGCAATGCTAGATCTTGATTGTGAAGATCTTATTCTTGAAATGTTTCAACATTTATTGGTTTTTATTAGTATGAGTCATGAAAAAAAAATTATAATTTGTATGCATAACAATATGACTGAGACTCTAAGTGAGAGTGATAATATCTCCCTACCATTAATATCTATTATATTGATGGTCTAAGGCAAAAACATAACATTCTAGCTACACATATGTTTGTTAGAATTTTTGTTAATATATGTGAAGAAAAATTAAAACTATATATGATAGTGGAAAATAAGGAAGAAGAAGGGAAAGTGTTAGAGGAAGATTTAGAAGCTACAAAATTGGAGATGAAAATATGAAGGTGTTTAAAGAATTCTTTCAGACTATCTTTTTAGAGGGTTCAATAGAGGAGCATGTTGATTTTGAGAATGAAGCCAAGGAGAATGTTTGGGTTAGCCCTAATTTGGGAGCTTTAAGTTAAAAATACAATGTTGTTGAAGATATCTTAACAATATCTCTTATGGAAAAGGTGAATGAGCAAGTTGATTTCATCCTAAATCATAAAAATAATTCAAATTTAATGTTTGCTACTCTGTCATTACAAGACTCTTATCATCATGAAAAGTATTCTAAGAAGGAAAATATGGACAAAGATATAATTCATAGCATAGAGCATATAGGTTCATTAATTAAAAATCAAGATTATTTATGCATGGGACCCATGTGATATTATATTAAAAGGGAATGTAGAAAGGGTAGATCATTTTTCTAAAGTTAAAATTTATTTATGCGTGAGTGGATGGGACCCTGGTTCTTTATCTAAAGAACTACAGAGGGAAGACATTTAGAAACAATTGAAGCCTAAAATTCTTGACATGATAGAAAGTGATGATTTCTATGTTGATGGGTTGGGAAAAATTGGCATGGTTATGGATGTATAAGGGTTGCATTCTAATGATGATTTCTTACATATTAAAAAATCCAAAGAAGTTGAGTTTACATCTGAAGGATAAAATTTAGTGTTTAGAGGTGTATTTGAAGGAATTTTGGGATTAGTCTTATAAAAGAGGACTCCTTACAAGGAATAATTATTTTGGGTATCAAGTTGTTTGGTGATGAAGTGCATGAAAAATATTTTGTTGGTGGTGAGTAACATAGTCCTTATTCTATTATTCAACTGATTCTAATTAAACAAAGAATGGTGTTCAGAAATATGTTCCTAGGATTATTATTAGAAAGGAGATTTCAACATGCCATATAATTTAAAATTGGTTATGAACATACTAAATTTTCCCCATAGTTATTAAGGACTGATTTGGCTATAATATTCCCTCATATATATATATATATATGTATGTATATATATGTATATATATATATATATATATATATATATATATATATATATATATATATATATATATACATACATACATACATACATACATATATATATATACATACATATATATATATATATATATATATATATATATACATATACATACATATATATATATATATATATATATATATACATACATATATATATATATATATATATATATATATATATATATATATATATATATATATATATATATATATATATATATATATATATATATATATATATATATATATATATATATATATATATTCAAGGAGATTGTGTACAAAACTACATTTAAATGCTTTATTAAACACATAGAATTCAAGGTCTTGTCTCATAGTTTGACTTTCCAATTGAGGGTGAATCAGGTAATAAATTTTGAATTGGTATATGTTGATAACATTTTTTGTCTCAAAAAGACCTGGGTATATATTTGGGATCATTTTTAAATAGTTATAGGTGCAATTCATCAACATGATCTATTTGCCATAGTATCTACATGGGAGATCGATATCACTTACTTGGGTCAAGTCATGAGTACTCAAGGCATACATGAGGTTGCAACACAAGAAACATTAAAGGGGTTTATTAAGGTAGTCAACTCATGTCATGTACTAATAATTTCATATTTCTCACAATAATTTTATATAAGGTGTGATGTTTAAGGAAAGGGAGTTGTTGTGGTTACAATGCAAAGGTGGAAACCCATGAAAAATGATAACATGAAGTTCAAAGATTCAGAAGAGAAATTCTATAGGTATGATGATATATTTTATATAATTTATGATTTTAAAGAATTTAGACATCATATTATTTGTGGCAAACATGTGATGGATATAGATTACATTGGATAGAAGTTCGTCTAGGTTCAATATGATTGGAGTGATGAGCCACATAAATGGATAATTAGCAATATGGTTGAAGATGAAATTTTTAGAATGATTAATTCATGGTATCTTCTTATCACTCATGGAGATTTAAGGTCTCCAAAAATTATAGACCATGCTATAATTACATTTACCATTAACATTTTGGAGATTTAGCTGGATGAACAGTATGTGTTAGTGGATGGAATCAGAGAGTGCATAGTCTCCCATTAGAATGAACTGTTATTTATAGATTTGAGATCTAGATTTGGGTGGATTATTTTCTATTTTTATATGATAAAACTAATTATTACTTAATTATACCATTTATGTTTCAGATTATATCCTAAAGTTGCATTTAATACCCTTCAAACTGAGGTAGGGTATGGAATAATTAGTATTATTTTCAGCAGGGTGTATCTCCACATTTCAAATAAATTTTTATGTTATATATTAGCTAATAAAGTTGAGGATACCATCTCTCAATCTGATATTTATATCAATGGGATAAGTTACAAGAGTTCTAGGATTGATTTTTCAAATATTAGTGCACATACACAGTTGAAAAGGCAAGTTGTGGAAGAAAGGATATCGTTGCAAAATAAAGGGAGACATATTACATACTAATTGATAACATGGATCAGTTTTTTATACCTTGGTGATTATTACATCCATATAACTCAACTTAGATTCACTACTCTGACATTTTCTAGACTGCTAGGAGAGAGGATGGACAAAACTACATTTGGTAAGTTTATCGAATCTTTGTGAGAGTATTGGAAAGAATACACCAAATAATTATATATCTAAGAGCTTAGATTATATATAAACTTATATTTGGAACATGAAATTATCATAAAATAATATGAGTCTTAAGGTGTGAACTGTATTCTTTGGCAAGAGATGTTACACCTCATGGGTACAAGATTTAGACTCTATAAACAATATGGAATGAATAATCACATTGGCATGGTGATTCATGATTATATTAGGTTGAAATTTCTTGAGGACAATCAATTTTGGAAAGGGAAGACTTGTTATGTCTTATTTTATATTAATTTAATTCTTTGGTAAAAATGATCATTCTAATATTTTCCATGTGCCCAAATATGACCCACTTAACTTGATGATAAGAATGCAACATAACTTAGTAAGTTTATTTGAAACCTCATTATTATTCTCTCCTATAAATCCATGCCCCATTTGGTAATTTTACTTAAAAAATCTTCATCCGCTTCACCTATAACTAATTGGTTAAATATAGTCATGAAGTTTTAGATTCAATTTGTTTAATGCATGTGTGTGTTTGAAAGGTTTTCAAGTTTATATTTACATGTCAGAGATGTTGCCAACCTATGAAGATTTATTTTTCATATTTTTAGTTACATGAAGCATGGGAAGACTCTTGGAATTTTTATTTGGGCCTACAAAGCCCAAGTCTTTTCCAAAAGATAGAAAAGAAATAGCAATTTCCATAATTTCTAAGTTTGATAATAAGGATAAAGAGTATCATAGTCTATTTTAAGACATTAAGGTATCCATGTCCTTTAATGAGTATTTAGTTGTTGTAGGTATTATTCTAGAAGAAGAAAAGGTAGAACCAAAGTCTCAAGAGATTGTGCATCTAACTGCACACTAGGAGGAGAAAAAAGTCTTACAAGAATATGAAAGAGAGTAAGGTTTGGGTGAATATACCATATAAGATTTTGAGGAGAAATGTTTCTTGAAAAAGAAACAAAGAAAGAACTATAAAATGTGGTTAAAAATAAAGTAACCACATTGCATACAATCATAGAGGATTTAATGAGGACCCATAAAAACTTTGATGAATGGATGGAAAGAGATAAGAGAGCTAAGTTGATAACCACTCAATCAAAACAGCACCTTAAAAAATTTAAAGGTAAGGATTGTGAAAACATTTCATTAACTTATAAGCCTAAATTTACACATAATGTTTGTCTTGAAGAAGTCAAGGAAAGATCCAAGGTTGTATGTGAATGGCCTATCAAATAGTCATGTTGATGAGCATGAATTTGGTAAGGATGCCCAAGTTAAGACTTATTCTATTGATGGAAATAAGGGTGATATTATTAATACTAATAAAAATTCCTCAGAGACTTTCAAATCAGTTGATAAAGGTAAATATTTTTATTGCTTCTCGGATTGCAGTGTGAAAAATAAGGATGTTGGTAGAAGCAAGGATTTGTTGCTTATGATGTCATTACAAAATTAATGTTATGATGAGAAGTATTCTAAAAAGATTGAAAATAAGAAGGGTACAAATTGGAAGGGAGATCCTTTCTCTTAACATCAATATGTCTCATACTTAATGGTGTGGGATCTGGGTATTTTGGCCAAATCTAGCATATAGAGTAAAGGTAAACCTTATTTGGTAGTAGAACATGTTTTGTTATCTTATAATGATTGCATGTGTCAACCAATTGGTGATGTATTCAAATAAGAATATGATATACTTAATAGATGAAAAGGATTCAAGATGGAGGAACATTCACTAACCTCCAAACTTTCAAAGGGTAAGGTAATGATTGGTTATTAGAATAACATGGTGAATGGATATGCATTTGAAGGAGATATTATGAATTGTAAGGATAGAGATGTTAAAGGTAGATAAATAATTCCTTTTGTATAAAATGTGGATGAGATCAATATTGACAGCCTTAGGTATGAGCATAATGATCATTTATTGTTTCCTTTTATTCCACTACAAAATTTTCTTTATCATGGAAAGAATGCACCAAAGGGTGATAGAGTGAGAACACAACTTGTAGTATAAGTCAAGAGGACTCTTTATTTTGCATTCCAAATTATGTTTTCAAATGGGACCCAAGTAATATTTTAAGAGTAAAAGTAGATAGAGGCATTGGTATTACTCTTAAGTTCTCCATATTTTGCATTTGGAATGAAGGTAAGTCCATGAGGAAACACCTAGATTTTGTTGTGTTCTCTAACCACATTGTGAAGGATCCATATTTAAGGATTATTGATCACTTGTGGGAAAAAAAGATCATGGATGATGAAAAAATGGACATATTCCCTAGGGGAATCTTGATTCTATATGTGGGTAAGCTAATCAAGTGCCTTTTTAATGTTCAAAATTTTGTGACTAAGTTTGTTATGGTACTTTAGGTATCAAGTTATAAGCAAGTTATAGGATTCATAAAGGAGGAAATATTGAAAATTCTTAGAATCATGAAGGAAATACAATTAGTCATTATTTTTGGTGCAAAATATTTATACATCATGAGTCTTGAAGAAATCAACAAAACTTGGAGCTTGCATGGTGTGCATTTTATGGGAGAGTTCACTATGAAATTGGAATATAAGGAAGAATATTATTCAACCACTTTTGGAAGATTAAAGGAGGTAATAAGCTCATGTCAAGTTCTTTTTATTTCATATTTATCACTTCCTTTTATTTTAGAATATGATGCTTTAGGATAATAACTTGGAATGGTATTAGTTCATAAGAGGCATCCCATTACTTTTGAAACCTAGGAGTTAGAAGAATTAGACAAAGAAAGTCTGGCCATCATGCATGTTGTGGCCATGTTCAGATAATGCTTAGATTATGGAAGAAATGGGGTGAAGGCATCTCATAATAGTTTAAATTTTTGGGTGAGTAAGCTCCAAGATCATGAGGTATGTGATGATTCATTTGTTGTGGGATTGGGAGGAACTAACATAATTTCTGGTATGCAATGGTTTCACTTCAATGGTTATTTCTCACATAATTCCATGGAGCTCAAGTTTAAATTTGAAGTTAAAGATGTGATGTTTAGAAGGGTTTCTCATGGATCACCATAAATGGTTACAATAATGGAGAGATCTTCTCTCAATGGATGAGTTATTTGGGAAATAATTGGCTTGTTGATGCCTTGTAAGGAATCTACATATAATATTGGTAAATTTCTTACAAGCATAGCGTGGTGTTTAGTGACTTGTTTATAAGTTTAAAAATAGATAGAAGAATCATCATGATAGTGGAATCAGGCTCTATGACTATCATGATCACTCCATATTGTCATCCCAACATGTACAAAGAAGAGTTAATTGATAAGCTACATGGTGATGAGTATTGTTCAAGGAAAGAATTGAAGATAGATATCATCAGACATAGATGAGAATAGAATATGTTTAGGAGAATATTTTTTGGGGTCAATAGAGATACTTTGAGATTTTTGTTACACAATTGAGACTCAACAATGTACCAACCATCATACAATCTAGTATCTATAAGGTGTTTGGTAAGCACTCTCATAGTTTCATATTTAGATATGTGAATGATATCACCAATATATTTTAGTTTTGTCATCATTATAAGGAGGGTAAAAGAGTGCATTTAGATATTTAGGATCAAACTTGTCAATACACAATGATGTGGTTTATAGATGGTATGTTTAAATATTTACAAGAAATAAATTTTGATTTCAACATCATTACTGCTCATGATTTCATTATGCCATACAAAAGAATAAGAAAAGAATCTGAATTGACCTTAGTTGAGCTTAAGGGAAATATGGTGAATGATAATAGGATTCCATGATTGGAGCACATAGATATTTTTGTTCAAAACAACCTGAACATCATAATATGGGATCTAAGAGATATCTTTAGGCATGAACAAGGGAAATATTATGATAAATTCATAATCATTATTGTTAAATATGTTATGAATGCTAACCCAAATGTGTAATTTTAGATGTTTATCAAAGTGGTGCAATAGACATAGGGTGAGAATTTTTGGAGATTTTTTTGGAATCTTGGCAACATTCAAAGTCAAGGGACTAGTACAATCAGATTTCCATTGCTTAAATGAAATCAAGGATGTAAAGTCATGACTCACGTCAAGTATCTTCTAAAGGTTTGCCTTCATGTTTCTGTGACTTATGCACCTTTAATTGAATTTTATACTAATGGAGTTAAGATATTTTCACATGGATGATAAAATCACATGAGTGACATAAGGGTGTTGGGAATGTTGGGCCACATATATCTTATATTAATCTTTGGTAGAAGTTGGCTCACTTGATAGGGATAGGGGTTAGATTATATGGGCACTATAGTTTGATTCAAAACTTGGGCATAATTATTCTTGAGAATTATGGTTTGTGATTGCTTGAGGACAATCAATTTTGGGAAGGGAGGATTTGACATGTCCCATTTTAAAAAAAACTAAAGGGTGGCCAAATTGCTGCATTCCCATAATTCTAGAGAACTAATTAAATAATTAAAAAATAATTTTTTAATATTGTGTGGTCCATCGTAATTCATATTTTTAAAAAATGGGCCATTAAATATTAAAAATTATTATTTTATTGCACAAGTTGGACAAGGTTTTATAGGTGGAGTTAATTTTGAGTTTCTAAGGAAACTTTCCAAATGGAGTGTTGCTTTGTAGGAGAGGATAGTGATAGGGGTTCCAAGGAAACTTGTTATTTTATAAGTGGGAAAGTTTGAGAATAGAAACCAAAGAAATAAAATATAGGATTTAAGTGAATTATGGCAATTAAAATAAGATGGAAACTATTGCTTTTTTTTGACTCATGTCTCCTCAAATCAAGGAGTAGGGAATCTTTGTGGGTAAAATTAGAAATGTATAAAAAGGAAACTTTATATTGAATATGATAGAGATATAATATGGAAATATTATATTTGGGATGTTTGGATTTGTGGCCCAAATCTTATTTAAGACAGATGACCTTATCAGTTTAGGATTTTTTGCCAAATTATATCTCTTTTATGACATTGTTTGAACTTTTGTTCATTCAAGCATCATATATGGAAAAAAAACCATTAGAGATTGAGATAATTGGATGAAAAATAATTGATTTCTTGGATAAAAGGATGAAACCTATTTGATTTAGTAGGAAAATCTCACTCAGAGGTTGTGAATGTGCTTCAAAGTTGCAGATCCAAGGTTCAGTGTGTGTGTGTGTTGTTTGCAGGTCTTTCAATGAAGTTATGTAGAGACTTGTGGGTATTTTATTATGTGAAGTGTGTTTATATTTTAGCTAAGTTTTATAATATTATAAATTAGTATCCTTTCTACTCATTTTCCCTTCTATATCAATTTTGAAAGTCATGGAGATTCATCCTTCAAATCAGGGTAAATAGTGTTGGCAGTGTTGTGTAGTTTACAGTTTTGGTGTGGTGTATTCATGTAGTATTTTTCATATTTAATAGTTGTTTTTATTTATAATTTTATATTATAATATTCCATATAAATTCAAAAATCATATTTTATAAATTAAAAGAATTTTTAAGGGTTTATGTGATAAAATTACCAAATTTTATGTTGACTAGTTTGTCCAAACTTGTGATAGATTTGTATATTTTCATGGAATTTTGATTTTTCACTTAGAATAAGTTAATTTTTTGAAAATATCTTGAAGAGTTATATTACATGTTTTTCCTTAGATGTGACATCCTTAACATTTTTTTTAATTCTCTAGTTACATGTAAAAATGCATTATACAAATTTATATTCATATGAAGATATTCAATGAATTTATCTTCATCAAACCTATCAAATATATCGGTAACATTGATTGTGCCTTCTATTATGATAAAAAATTAATGGAGAAAATCAGAAATAAATATTGAAATATGAAACCCTAGAAAAATAAAATGAAACCCTAAAGAATCTAAGGTTTACTTTGATCAAGATGAAGAATAGGTCCACAAATATGTCTTAACCCTTTTTATATTAACATGATCCTGATAAGATTAAATTATGTGACAAGTAAAATAGCTTAAGATACATAATAATCAAATAAATTTGAGTGTAATTAGCTAACTATAGTAACTTGATATTAATGGAAAACACTAGGGGAATCAAATGCTTAGCTTGTTTAAGGTTTGTACAGGTCTATGATAATATACAATCATCAACAATGATTGAGTGTCTACATGAGCCTATACGAGTCTACTCTTCATAGACACATGACTAGTGAAACACTATTTACTAGGGAGTGGAGCTATCCTATTTAATTTTACTAATCTATGAAATTTATGACTATTGTGCTTATGTATGATAAGGGTTCTTATGCATGAAAATTCTTTGATCTCACACAAATGTATATATCATCCTTTTTTATTATTTCAAATTGTATATGTGCACTAAATAAATACTATAAAACATGAAAAATAGGTGAAAGGTAAGGGTTGAACTAAAATTATACACCCCTATGACTAAGTGTTTCCTATGCATCCAATAATCTAAAATATTAAGTTAAACCAAAAGCAATTATTCCCCCTAGTTGAGTGTGAGTAATCCTGTGTAATGCTAGTATGCCATGAAATCATATGTATGGCATTAAAAACTTGAAAACCTATGACTTGACCTTGAAAATTATATTCATACTTAGCTTATGGATTTATATATTGAGATATTTTAGGTTTAGGAGCTTTGGGGAAGTTCTTCTTAATGTGCACTATATTTTATAGTGATAGGTATATGATTTCTAGATTATAAAAGGCTTAGGGTTGATTTTCTTATATAGTTGAATATCTTGGTAATTTACTCCAAACTAACATGTAAAATGTATGTATTTACCCATATGATTAATTTGAATTTGTGATAATAAATCTTAAAGGAAACACATACAGGTTCCAAACTAAGTTGGTAGGTCGACGGTGGCAAAACTATCTGGAAAGTGTGGACATGCCTAGATAATATAAAAATTTATTTGAGATCAAGAGATAATTTGTGAATGATATTAATTTGTTCAGGTAAAGATTATGGACATCTTATGTAATAGTAAAAAATAATTAGATGGGTTAAGCCCACATATCGATAAGTGTCTTAAGGAAGAATGTGAATAAGAGTCATGTATTTGAACAAGATTCAAGTATTTGAATATAAGTAACAATGTTTTAAATAAGTCAAATTACATATTATCAAATGTATAATACTAAATATGAATGTCTATAATAAATATTATAATTTTTTTGAACTTGTATAATACATTTATTATATTTAATGCATTATTTTATTTTAGATGTCTTTTATTTTATTTAAATGTTCAACACAACAAAATGTATAGTCATTTGTGAAAATTTATTGTTGCATGTTTAATTTGAGTGCTTAAGTAATATTTTGAAATCACCCAACTTTATTAAAAATATGTATTCAATTAATCTGATGGGAAGTGAGAACTTTACTCAATAATATTGTGTATTTTGATCATGTTCTTCAATAGGTTTGATTCTTATTTTTTGTGAAGTGTGAAAATAAACTTTAGGTGATGTATTTATGTAATATGTCACAACTATTAAAATTGTCACCACTAATAGAGTGATAATTAAAGCATACTAATTTTGATATATCTTTCCAATCTTCTTCTTATTCATTTATAATAGGGTATAAATAGTTAACTTTTCCGTATTTTGGAATTGGTTTGTTGATTTTTAATTGTTATTCCATGTAAACATCACTATCAATATTGTGTATATCAATTTATAATTTGTTAAGATATAACCTAATCTCTATAAAATGATCCTCTTCATTATATGTTGTTTTATTTTTAGGAATTATAATGAGTTCATTAATTGGAATGTTAGGAAGTGCATTAAAATACTCATTTATCATGCATGGATTTTTAGACATGAATTCCTTATAATGTTCCTCTTCTTTAGGTAATCCTCCATTGTCAAATATTATGCAGAAGATGGCACAGTTATCATGGTGGGTTCTTCCAATTATAAGACATTTTAATGTAATTAGGATGTATTTAAATTCAAAATTCACATTTTTTATAAGGCTAATCTTTTTTCCACATTGAATGTACATGAAACCTAATATAAGCACAATTTTATTGGGATTTATTCAAATTTTATGAATAGTATGTGGGCTAAATATGATAAAAAGTGATCAATTTTAATTTTAATATTATTTTTTAAGATTATAATTTGAGATTCATAATGTTGAGGGCAATCTTATGACCTAAGGTTAGTGTTAATTTTCACTTATTTCTTAATTCAATAAAAAGTTGTATTATTTTGAGTTACATGGTTTTTTTATATGAGATGTATAAATATAAATTCTTTTTATATGAATATCATTTTGAATATGTGCGAGCTTATTTTCTAATGACATATTTATAATAAAGGATTTAAAAATATTTGAAAGTGTGGTAAAAAATTCCTCTTTAGAAGATAAAATTACATCTCTACAAAAAATGTATTTCCTCTCTAAATTAATTGGTTGATAAATCAATTGATGCAAACACAACTTAAAATCTAATATATAATCATTGACTAGTTCAGATTGGCCTTGGTAAAAAGATGATAAACATTTAAATGCAATTTTTTGTCCCTTATTTTGAATGTATTGCCTTAAAAACATTTCTTCTAACTCAAAGTATGTATTTGAGGAACCAATAAGAAAGTGATGAAACCTGTAAACACCTAAAACTAGCCACTGATAACCTCTAATTAGGATTTTGACCAATTTCCACCTAAAGTACAAAATTTGGCCTAAAAACACTAAAATTCATTAAATGAGTTGAAATTGATATATTTAAATGCTGATTCTAGCTAGGGTATCCCTAAATAGGGTAATGTAATTTATGGGCCATCTAACTTTGATCAGATCATTTCGAGTCAAAATGCCAATTTTGCAACTAGGTGCTCTGGATTGCTCTTTCCTATCAAATCTCTTACACAAGACACATGCCTTTGTTAGTTTTTATTAGTAACATACTAAATGGGATAGCAGATCTAACACATCTGACATTGACTTTCAATTCTAATCCAGTCAAATTTTGGACCACTGATAAGGCATTCTAATCAATTTTAGTAATTTGTGCACAAAGTGCTTAATCATGCTTAAGAGTTAGCTAAACCAAATTATAGCCTAATTAATAATTCCACGGAAACTTGTTGAATAATTTTTTTTGGAAATGAATATTGAATATCTGTATCATCAGGTGACCTCATTTTTTGGGAAGGCATCCTTAAGCCATAAATGCCACAAATATCAAGATTCATGCCCTCCATGCCTCATCAATGTCTTCCATGATGCCCTCCATGCCTCTTAATTTCCCCTTCTTCCAATGTCATGATGAGGATAATTACAAACTTAATTCCAAAAATTGAATTAATTCTTGACCACACATCTCAATCTCAGGATGGATAGTTCAAGTTGATTCTAGACATTCTCAAAAATCTATAAATAGGAGGCCTTACCACATCATTTTTAAGCTATTTTGGTGAAAATTTATTATGCTCAAATATCTTCAAAGGACTTGATAATGTGAAGTTATAATGCCAAATTTATTCCAAGCCAAGCGAAGCCAAAGCCAACAAGGTGCCAAGGAGAAATGGAGGTAGCCAAGCTTCCATTGCCAAGGACTTCATAAGCACAAGCCGAGCAAGCCACCACTACAAAGACATTTGGAGCATCCAAGGAAGGTGAAGGGATTATTGTGTTTTCATTCCTTGATTTTTAGTTGTGTTTTTCATTTGCTTTTGTTAACTAAGATCTCCCTAGTGTTTAGGCCTAGAGATGTTATGTTATTAGTGTGTTTATTTCATTTTGGTTTTCATTTTTAAACTAATACCATACTAACCATCCTCTCTTGAGTCAAATTCCTAGATCCACATAATGGCACATCCAGTGGGACTAGATGAATCTTACACCTAAAGAAGATCATTTTGAAACTCTAAAATATTAATTTGGACCTTTAAACCTCTTGTAAATTGATTTTCTAACTTTATTTTATTATTTTTGGTTGCCACGATTTTACACAGTAACTGACATTGGCAAGTAAGACTGACATTGGTTATATAGATTAACTGACATCAGTTAGATCTTAGTTAGCCAAAGTAACTGATGTCGATGGTAATAACAGACATTGATCACTATGTTTTTCTAAAAACATAGACTTGAGAGCTAATTTTTCAAATTTCATTATTTCAAGCTAAAAAGAGCTTCAAACCTAAAGGACATGCTAACAATTTTGCTACAAAACCAAGCTTGATATTTTTTCAAAACATGTTTAAATCACCTTTTAATGCTTAAAAATAAATTAAGAACCTTGTTTTAGGTGTTTAACAAAGAATTTAGATGTTTTTGGTGAATGTTTTCAAAGTTTGCAACTAATACTAATGGGTCAAATGAACACCACCAAATCTTTCATTTTGGGTTTAAAATTGAATACACTTGTGAATTCTTGTTTGTAATAGTTGTTTAATCAATTTTTTTTGTTTGGAAAAAAGAGGGATGTTGAATGTATGCTCTTCCATTTGTACCCTATAGGGAATCCTTGAAATCAAAAATGCCATTCCTATTGCAAGTAGCCTAGTCCAAGGCTTAGAAAGAAAGTCATCTAAAGCACTCCTCAAAAACTTGTCAAAGTTTGGGTGACCTTGAAAATGACCCTAAAGTCTTTCTATTTTCATGCTTTATTTATTATAATGCATCTTGGCTTATGAGGGGGACTTCATCACCTCCGATAAGTTCTTTAGGGAAACTTTGACCTAGGGTTTCATCTCTTGGCATTGACTTCATTTGGCTCCTTTGGAGTTGCACATGGGACGTTGTGGCAATTTGGACATTACACTACATTGAGCAAATAGTAGGATGTAGTGGTTAAAAAAAGGACTAAACCTTTTTGTAATAATCCAAGTGATATAGACCCAAAATCTATGCTTTTATTTTGCATTATTTAGCATGAAAGTCATTGTGCAATTGATTCCCCTAGATCATTCAGAAACTTGTTAAATCTTAGACAAATCCCCACTTACCACAGAAGTATTGTTGGTGCAAGTTGTGCCTCAAGGTCCATATCATGGTACTGTCATTTGAGAGAATGGGGGGTGTAAAAACCCTACTATATAATGTACATTTACTTTTGGATGAACACTTAAAATCCTCTCAAATGATGTATATTAATGGATTCCAACAATACCAAGCAACCTTATCAGTTTAGAATCTAAGGGTGATTAACTAGTTGGTCTTGTCCTAGTTTAAAGTCTTCTTTGGATTCAAAACTTGGTGTAAACAAACAATCCAAACTAAACACATAGTAAAAATTTTCCTTTGAATAAAGAGGCATTATGTTGTCTGCGTGAGATCATCAATTTGTCTTGTTTAAAAGTTCATCAAAATCTTGAGAGTCATATCATCCACTTTAGTGTAGTTATGATATCCAATTGAGTCTAGACCTTTACCAAAGTTGTTCAAGTCCTTCACTTATAATATAAATTCAGAATTACACCTTTACAAGTTCATAGGGTTGATGTGTTAAGTGGGTTTGCCATTTGCACTAAACTTGAGGGAACTTAGGTTTAATTTCAAATTTAGGTTGAAGGCCATTTAAAGACTCATAGTCATTATCATCACTTGATAGACTTAAGCCATTTTGTACTAAAGACTTCCACTTTGAGTCTATGCACCCCAACATTTTTGAGTCAAGAAAAATAGTGTTATGTTGTCAAAATTGTAAGAAAACATCTTTGACTTAGAGAGTTTTTGAAACATACTTTTTTGTTACACTTTTTGGGTAGTATAGCATCGTTATGCTACCCAAAACATTTCAAATATTGTTTCATAGACCTTTTTACATAGAATTCCAAATTTGTTTCTATAATTTTAGACTAATCCAAGTGTACTTTTGTGATCTTTTGTCTAAAACACATTTATACTGTTCACTTTTGTCTAGCTTGTTTGTCAAAAAAACCAAGTTTTATACCATTTTTTGTGACAAAATAAACTATTTCTAAGGTGCCTTTTATTTCATACCTTATACCTAGTTGATCAAGTTCATGTCTAAGAATCAAATGCCTAGTGTTTGTTAGAAGTATTTCAAATCCGTTAGATTAAAACTTTCATGTATTTTCAAAGTCTAGATTTTGACGTCGTTTGGCTAAGAGTCCTATCACATGCCTTGTTTGAGCCTAGCTTTTGACATCGCATTTGACCAAAAGACCTAGCAACTTTTAAATTCCTAGATTAGATTGATTTGAAACACTTCAACCTTAGAGTTTGGCATTTTGATTTTTAGGACCATTTACTTTCTTATCTTTTTTTGAATGGTGAAACGTTAGATACTTCATGTTAGCTTGTTTATTCACAAACCTTTGCATAAACCTATTTATCTTTTTAACAAATCTAAACCAAGTTAGAACATCATCTATTTTATACATTATCCTTTTTAGATTTTGTATAATTCTTTGACCTTTTATTGCAAAACATTGACTATGGATCCCAACATGCATTCCTACACTCATAGTGGACTCATGTACAATCCAGGGAGTAGTAATGTGGTTATGTAGGAAGAAATGGTGCAAGACCCCTAAGTAGATAATATTTCTTATGAGATGGATTCTTATCCCTCTTATAATACTCAATCAGGAGCATAAAGCCAAGATCCATAGGCCAACTATCTGGTTAACACACCACCTTATTCATATTAGGACCAAGAGCAAACCATGCAATACCTAGCTACAATACCCGTAGTGGATGAGCCAGTACTTCAATAGTCATATTCTACTAATATGTCTTCCAAGTATGATCCATTTTTGTTTTAGAAACATTTTTTAGAGAACAAAGATGAGATTTTTCTTAGAGCCATCGAGGTAGGGGCCAAGTTTCCAGTGACTTCCCCCATGAAAGTTTACCAAGTCTAGTAAGAGTGCCCCATAATATCATTTATGATCATTAGGCTTCTTCTAGCAATCCTATGGCTCTATTTCAAATAATGTACCAAGATTCTAATATATATGATTGAGGTAAAAACATCATAAAAGAGCACTTTAACCAAATGCAGATAGTGTATCAAACATATCTAAATCTAGCACGTGATTTCAATCAGATGAACATAGTAAGCCTCTAATTGACCTAGTTCCTTCAAAAAGAGTGTTGATAGAGTTAAATGGATAAGAGAATCTAAATTTTGAGCCATTCATACAAATTATTTCAATAGATAACTTGATTCATATGTTATTATTGAAGAAGTGTCTTTGGTCTCTACACTGAATAGTGAGCCAAATGTAGTAGATAATATGCAAACAATGTCTAGTCCCAATCAAAGTGGTACTAATGTGTAAATAATTAGCCAACAACATGTGAATTTAATTAATCCTATGAATATGACATCATACTAGGGAATAATAGTTTCTACACCCCAACCTCAACTAACTGCTTCCTCAAATGTACAACCTATGGGATCAGGTAATCAAACAACGACCAATATCATACCTCAATGATAGAATGTGAGAAATCTTACTCTTCATCAATAGGCAATGAGTAGTATTCCAAAACAACAAGCACAATCTAGTGTATCAATGCAATAGAGGACAAATACATTTCCACCTCAATTAGGGGAAACTAATGTTCCACCTCACTAGGTAATGATGAACATACCTTTTTAGTCATAGACTAATATGCCAATCCAAAACCAAGTAATGACTAGTCAACAACATGAAAATATTGGTCAATGAAAAATGTCAAACCTATAACCTACTTTCACTTCCTCATAAGGATTCATGCAATAAGGAAGTCCCCATATTTCTCAGGTGCATACTAGACAACTGTTAGTTCAAAATGTGCCACAAATCTAGAGACAGGGTCTTGGTCCACAAGTTCCCATTGGATAGAAAAGTTTGATTAGTTGATAGCATGTCCCTCTTTAACCATAGTAGGCAAATTATAGTTATATCCCTCCATCTCAACCACAAAATCCTCCAAGTTAAACCTTTATTGTCAACCCAAACTAGAATATCATGCAACTAAATATGTAATTTCAAGTTCATCCTAATCCACGTATGTGTATTCCTAGTCCATTCCCCAACCAAGCCAATGTACCCAAATAGGTAGCTCCATCATACCTTGGTCAAAGTGTTCCACTTGTGACCTCCCAACCATCTATCCAAACCCAAATTCTCCCTCAAACCAATATTCCATCTAGTTTCCTATCCCAAGAATTGTAACAGATGAAGGATGCAATTGTTGCCATTCAAGTTGGTAAACAAATAAATTTTTTTAAATTGGATGGCGTATGTTATTATCCATTCAACATGGAGTATTTGTACATACCATTTCCTCTAGGATATGGACCACTAAAATTTGACAAATACAAAGGGAAAGGTGGCCTTGAGGCTCATTTGACCGAATTATTTATCACATGTCCACCAGTGGCATATAGTGACATATACCTTTTGTTGTTGTTTCCAAGGAGCTTGGTTGGACAAGCTTTGGAGTGGTTTTTGAAGTTATCCAAAAATTTAGTAATATATTTTGATGATCTTTTTGATAATTTTGTGTAGCATTTTTCCTATAATCTCGAGAATGAGATTTCATTAGTGGACTTAACAGAAGTAAATTAAAAAGTTGGTGAAATTTTTGCAAGTTATTTATAGTGATGGATAGCCCTTGAAATTTGTTTCACCCATAGTTTAAAAGATAAATAATTAGCCACTGTGTTTACCAAAAATTTACACAGTGAAATAGGTTATCACTCGGAACTATAATGTGTGCATAAGTTCAAGGAGATCATTGATAAAAGTTTATTGATCAAGAGGGTGCTCATCAATAAAGGAATCATCAATCTTAATTAAACTAATAAATATCAAGGTACCAATCAAGGAAATGAGCAACATCCCGTTCAAGTGCAAACATCATAACTGATATAGGTTAATAACCATGAAAGACCAAAGCAATTCAACTATAATAGGAATGTTGTGGGAAATGGAGTAACCAAATCCTGTCATGTGTAAATGGTATAAACATCATCTACACCACCTTTTGAAATTACTCATACTCAACTAGTGTCATAAGCATAATAACCAAAACCTACACAAAAAATACAACAGTCATTACCATTACAAACCCCTCCTACTAGAAGAATTGTGCTTGCACGACGTGTCTTTAGTGACCTAGAACCTATTGATTCTATATTTCACAAGCTTGTTGCCACTAACATGATTAGTTGGTCCATATCAAAGCATTATCCACAAGGAATTCCTTATCCTGATTGGTATTGTGAAAATGATTTTTGTGACTATCATTAGGGCAATGGGTATAATATATGAAGACGTATCCAAATCAAGAATTTAATTGAGAATATGTTGGAGAATAGAGAGATAAAATTGGATAATGGTGCTTCCACTTATAATCAAACTCTTGGGATCTATCAAAACCCCTTTCCTTGACATAATAATCAATAGTAGTAGAATAATCAACAACAACAATAATGGCTAGTGTAGTAGCAAAATCAACATTATCAAAATCAAAGGTTGAACTAGTATAATCAACAAAATCAACAATAGAACCCACAATGACAGAACAATGGAAAAAACCAAGGTCAAAATGGTAACAACCAAAAAACCAACCATATAGTTTCACATGACTATAATAGGGTTGTAGGTCATATTATAGGGGGTAGTGTTAATACCATCTCCATTAATCCTAGACCAAACACTAATCAGTCTAAACCATTTCCAAATAACAACATTCAACCAAATTACATGGATAATACTTCTTTGACCTGGGAATGCATATAGGCAAACTAGAAAACTAGGACTTCCCCTTTTGGACCTTATATCGATAACTCATTCTTACCACGTGACCACATGCAAGTGCACTGACAACCAAAACTTATCTTGTCTAGTCCCACACCATTCCCAACATTTATTAGTAATAATGGTCTAGTATTTAATCCTGATTGTGAGATCACATCTTGGAGATCAAATATTACTATCCTAAGCCCACAACCATCTGCCACTTTACCTGTCATCCAACCAATTGTTTAGTGTTGAAATAAACCATTCACTACTCACCAAGACAAGAAGTTTGATATTGTGGAACAATTGCAGAAGACACCAACACAAATTTCTTAGACTTGCTACATATGTCAATAATCTAAAAAACATCTTGAATGATTTTTTGACCCAATCCACTATTAAAAGTGACATATCCCTTGATAAATTCTAAGCTTTAGTTGGACACCTAGCTCAACCCAACAAGTCACATTCAACCAAAGTGATATGTCTTCCCTTGGCCTGCTCCATAATAATCCATTATACATATAAGTTTATATAAAGTGACATAAATTAAAACATGTCCTTATAGATAATGGATCAAGCCTCAACATGGTGTCTCTAAAGCTCATCAAGCTTATTGGATACATAATGGCAGATCTCCAACTAGAAACAATAACCATCAAAGCTTATGATAATCAGGAAAGAGAATCACAAGGCATAATTAGTTTTCTAGTTATCATTGAGCCTTTGATGGATGATACACTTTTCCATGAGCTTGATCTTGAGTTATCATACAACATGCTTCTAGGCAAGCCTTGGTTACATGAGATTCATGTAGTCCCATAAATGTTGCACCAATGTATCAAGTTTTTCCATTTAGGGATGCAAGTCAATATTCTAGGAGATTTACACCCATATGAGCACTGAAAGCATCTTGAGTCTAAATTTCAAATCTATAATTATCAGTATGATATGAATTTAAGTTCCAAAGAGGATAAAGGAAAATCTATACTTATTCATCCTTCACCAGATAATTGTATAGATCTTAATACCTTGGATTCCCTTTCCCACATGCCACCTCTTAAAGCTTCTAATCATTTCACCATTTTAGATAATGGACTGAGATAGTATGTGACCCACAATACATTTCATATTTCCAATCTTACTCAGAATTTGAAATCCTTTGGGTGACCTAAAGTCACCCAACTTGTGCATTGGAAACAAAAGAACAAAGATAAGGGACATGTCACATTTGTACCAACATCTAGCCTAGGACCTGACCCTCTTGAAGGGGATGACTCATGGTTATACAATGACAACCAAGTTGATTTTTATAAAAAAGAAAAAAATCTTATTCCTAATAGGATCATGGGGCATCACAATTATGAAGGAAGAGGCCTCAAACTGAATCAACAAGGAACCATCAAGCCAATTTTCATGACTAAGTATGAAAGACCTTATGGACTTGTATTTAAACTACCTGGGGTTGACCCCACTTATCTTATTCAAACTCCTTCACTAGCGACTAGTGATGATGATGTCGATAGTGAAGTAGAGTCTAATCATAGCCTCACCTTTGATAACCTAGCTAAAACCAACATATTTGATAAGAATGCCATTTTTACCCTTACTTTGGCCATTCATCATAACCATTTGCCATTATATTATCCCCAATTGATAGATTGGGACCAACAATAATCTAGTCTGTCAATTGATGAGATCCAAAATGATGAGGCATTCTATGACATTCTAGGCCTTAGAGATAATATTTCATTGGGAGATCACAAATCAGGGTTCTCAATCACATTGGATCCTATAGCCTATTTTGGAGAGCAAGTGAACACCCTTAGCCAAAAAAAAAGTAAAACATTGAGGTCCCAAAGTAAAAACCTCTTTGAGGTGCTTTTTGACAAGGACAAAAGTAAAGATAAAGGCCAGTCTAATAGTGAAAACCTATTTCAAGCACCATTAGATGAGGGTGTTCATTATTCTTTAAATTTAGACCAAGAGACCACCAATGATGAACTTACATGTAAATCAGAGTTTAGCTTTGAGAAACAACAAGTATTTGATCCAATTCTTGAAGAATTTATAACTATTTTTGTCACATGGCTAGATATTCCATTAGGGGACTCAGATTCATCATGCTTAGGAGAAGTTGAAGAGCAAGTCCTAATAGAGGACCCTGACATAATTCAATAGTTCAAATCACTATCTACTATCCTAGAAGATGGTTCAACCCTTCTAATTGAAACTACAATAGAGGTAAATATCAAGACTCCATTAGACTTAAAATGGATAAAATTAGGATTGTCCCTCACTAAGGTGGAATGTGATGTTTTTGTAGCTCTGTTGAGAGACTTTGTGGATATTTTCACATGGGTCTATTCTAACATGCCAGGTTTAGATCCCACCTTGGTTCTACACCACCTTATGGTTAATATTGACACCAAATCAATAAAATAAAATTTACGTAAGATGCATCCTCACATTGTTGTATTGGTAAAGAAAGAGTTGGAAAAACTCTTAGAATCAGGATGTATATGATCCATTGACTACTTAAAATGGATCTCTAATGTGGTACCTATTAGTAAAAAGCCTAAAAGGATCAAAATTTGTACTGATTTTCAAGACATCAATAAAGCTTGTCCTAAAGATGATTTTACCTTGGCTAATATCTTCATGATCATCAACTCTATGACTGCTTATGAAATGCTTCCACTCATGGATGGATTTTTAGGATATAACCAGATCAGAATAACATCAAAAGAACAACATAAAATAGCATTCACCACTCCATGGGGAACATTTTGTTATTATTTAATGCCATTTGGACTTAAGAATGCTAGAGCTACATATCAAAGGGCCATGAATGTCATATTCCATGATATCATGCATGATATTGTTGAAGACAATGTCGATGAAATATTAGGAAAATCCAAAACTAGGGCCCACCATCCTGTAGTACTACATAAGATATTTGAAAGATTATGAGAGTACAAAGTCAGACTCAATCCAAAGAAATGTGTGTTTAGTGTAACTTTAGGCAAATTACTTGGCTTCATCGTGTCTTATAGAGGTATTGAATTCGATCTGACTAAAGTCCATGTTGTAATTGAGATACCACCACCAACCAATTTAAAGCAACTTCATAGTTTGTAGGGTAAGATCCAATCCATTTGATGCTTCATCTCTTAGTTAGTGGACAAGTGCCATCCATTCACACACATTTTGAAGAAGGGAGTTGCATTTAATTGGGATGATCACTACCAAATAGCTTTTCAACAACTCAAAGACTATCTTGTTAATCCACCTATTTTATTACCTCCTATGCTAAGAAAGCCATTTTTATTATACCTATCAGCTGCCAACCTCACTTTTGGGGCACTCTTAGCTCAAAATGATGACAATGGAAAGGATCATGTTGTATACTACCTAATCCATACCTTGGTTACATATGAACATAACTATGCACCTATTGAAAAATCTTGTTTGGCCATGGTCTTCATAGCTTAGAAACTATGACATTACATGTTGAATAATAATATCATGGTCATTTAAAAATTAGATCCACTCAAGTATCTACTATCTAAAATAAATTTGCAAAGTAGAATGGCTAAATTGATCATGCTTCTTAGTGAGTTTGACATAGAGAATGTCAATCAGAAGGTAATTAAGGGACAATTCTTACAGATCAACTTGTTGAAGCACCTCTTATAAACACACAACCACTCACATTTCAATTTCTTGATGAATCCATAATGACCATCATTGACACACCACTTGAGGAGTATCCTTGGAAGCTATATTTTTATGGTTCATTTACTGCACATGGATCGGGGGTAAGCCTATTATTTATTACACCACAGGGGGATCTAATCCCTAAATCATTCAAAATTAGCTTTCCTTGTACAAATAACATGGCCAAGTATGCAACACTTATTACATGACTTTAATAAGTAGTGCATTTGAATATATCTCATCTCCAAGTTTATGGTGATTCTTAGTTAATCATCAATCAGGTTATAAATCATTTTCAGACCAAAGATGACACATTAGTTCCATATAAAGCCATGGTTGACACTCTTAAATAACAAATTATCAATATTCAGTTTGATCACATACCAAGGGATAGTAAAAAAATTATAGATGCCTTGGCTACTATTATCTTTGTGATTTGATAAATAGATAAAGCTAGAGAGTATCAGTTCCTCATCAAGAATTTTTCAGCACTAGCTCATGAACCCTCAACCATTGCCATGATTTGTGATATTATTGGTCCTAATTCTATCTGGTACTCAAATATTTACAACTACCTTCATGACCAAGTTATTCCACCTAACATATCTCAAAAATAAACCAAAGCCTTCATTCATCATTCCACTTGTTATACTCTACTTGGATCCACCCTTTACCATTGTAATTTTGATGAAACTCTACTTCATTGTTTAAATTTAGTAGAGTCTACAGTAGTTTTAAGAGAAGTTAATGAAGGAGTATGTGGTGCTCATTCTAGTGGGGTAGTCCTATCCAAAAATCTTTTGCATACTGGTTATTATTAGCCCATAATAAACATAGATGCCATTGCCTTTGTAAAAAAGTGTGATGAATTTCAATGGCATACTAATCTGATTCATGCCCCAACAAAAACTCTAAAACCAATGCTAACACCATAGCCATTTTCTACATGGGGCCTTGACATCATTAAGAAGATTAACCCCACTTCATCTGATGGCCATAAACATATCCTTACCACAACTGAATATTTCACTAAGTGGGTTGAAGCTATACCCCTCACTTACATGACTGGAAAGCAAATTTCCAAATTCATTTTCAACCATCTCATTTGCCACTATGGTATCCCCTCTGACATTATATTTGATAATGGAAGATCATTCAAGAACAAGGATGTAGAATAGCTATGTACTAAATACAACATCACACAACATTTTTCTATAGCATATTACCCTCAAGGTAATGGCCAAGCTGAGGCATCCAAAAAAACCATTATCAAAATTCTCAAAAATATTGTCAATGATATCGGTTATGATTAGCACCTCCAAATATTCCCTACCCTTTGGGCATACCATACCAATCATCGTACCCCCACAGGAGCCACTCCATACTCACTTTTTTATGGTATTAAAGCCATCCTTCTCATTGAGGTTGAATTACCTTCACTATGCATATCTTTCAAGTGTGTCTTAAATGATCATGACTATCGAGTAGCTCACCTACAAGAACTAGATTTACTTGATGAAAAATGCACAACTACACTCAATAATCTTCAAGCATACTAGAACCAACTCAAAGGCCATTATAATCAGTGTGTTAAGTATAGAACATTTAAAATTGGTGATCTTGTTCTTAAAGAAAACCAAAATAATATCATGACTGAGAAGAAGCATAAAGGGAAATTCAAACCAAACTAGATAGGGCCTTTCATCATCACTGTAGATTATGGATCAAGAGCATACAGGATTGCCACACCAAACGGTGATGAACTTCTAAAGCTGATGAATATTATTCATCTAAAGTGGTACTTTGCTTGAATGCTAAGTTGTATTGTTTGTAAGGACCATTTTAATTATGCCATTTTATCACTATTCTTCTTTGTATAAATACCATCCTTATCTATCCTCTTCATCATATTCACTTTCTACTTCCATTCTATCGACCCAGTGTCTTTTAAAGCTTATCCCATTTGACCTTGGTTTTTGTCATTCATTACATAATTCTAGCATCGAGGTATCTGATTAGTTCATCAGTTTGTTTAAGTACTTTAGATAGAGAGCATATTTTGGGATAGTGTGGTAAAAGTTTTGACAGTTGCATCTTTTATTTTTTAGTCCTTTCTTACCATTAGTCTTGCTACTAATTATAACCACCTTTGGGAAAATTAGTACCATTAATCTATCTTATTGTGTCTTAGTTATAACCACATATAGGCAAACTAGGGGCAACATTAAGCCTTGACATACCAACTTGCCACTTCTTATGTGTCATTGTGCCTTTTTACCAACTATGCATGTTTTGGTTAAATTTATTGCTACACTAATCGAGTTCTTCTACTGTAAGGGTGGAACTACAGTGACTTGAGGTCCTACTCTAGGACTATGTAGGTAGTGTTCAATACTTGTTTAGGTCAGCTCAGTCACCCTTTTCCCAATGTTGTTTCCATTTTTTGAGCAACCTAAGTCATGCTCTCACCATTTTGTAAGCTTGAACCATTTAGTGTCTCATCATTCTTGATCGATTTGAGATACTTTAAAAAATTCCAAAAACATTTAAAAATTTGTTAGAAAAGAAAAAAAACATTGACCACTTCTTTACCTTAATGATTTAGGGAACCCTTACTAAGTTATAAGTAAATCACTTGTCATATAGTTTCCCCATCCTTTTTGGCCTTTTCTCTCATGTACTTACCATTTTGCAAGACCATTTCTCTTATGTTATCATATCCATTCTATTTTTTTCCCTCAGTTATCACATTCTTCCCATTCCTTGAGAGAACTACATTTGGCTTGAAATTTTTTATTAGATATTACATCCATGGAACTATGTAGGAAGCATCCACTTTCCTAGTGCATATGGAGACAACTCGACCACCCCCTTCCTTTTATTCTATTCCCCCATTTTGTTCATTTGTTAAGTTGTCACCTATTTTCTAGGGGAAATGTTCATAGGGTTTTTGTTGAGCATTTCTTTATTGTTTGTTTATCTATCTATTTGTTTTTTTTTCAACATTGTTACCTTGATTTAGTTTATGTGTGTTCATTGGGTGATTCCTTGCCCACACTTATACTTGAATCCATCCATATTCATATGTTTACATTGTCATCATGGTTTCTATCTTTGGTGCATTGTTTTCTATTGAGTATTGGATTATGGGAGTCAGTCCTTATGCATATTTTAGCGAAGTCCTCATGATGTTATACCATGATGCCTACCAACATGTGCTACAACAAACCTAAGCTTCAAGAAGTTTATACAGCAATGGAAACATCTCTTTGGCACTAACATCCTGATTCAATCCCAATCATATTCCAAATGGATTAATTAACCGTGACAGAATTTCAACCTTTATTAGTTTAGATGAGCATCTCTCTACTAATAGGTTGTTCCAATTCATCATTACCCTTTGTGTTAAGTTAGCATCATCCTTGACAAAGTTTATCATGTTTACCATAATTAGGGTCCAATAATTATAATAACTTATGGGAAAATCATTGCAAACCATCCCACCTACATTTCTTAATGATTATATCTGCCTATGGGCAAATCATTGCACACCATCCCACCTAAATTTCTCAATGATTATAGCCACCTTTGGGCAAATCATTGTGTTATCACCATTTTAATTTTTTTGCCTATACAGGGGCATGTTATTATCTTGTTTTTCTATCCTAATTGGGGCAACTCCATCTTCTCAATGATTATAGCCACGTTTGGGTAAATCATTGTGTTATCATACCATGTTACCACTATTGGGGTACAATATTTATAACTTCCTTTGGGAAAACCATTTTGCACCATCCCACTTGAATTATTAATGATTTAGACTACTTTTTTAATATCATTGTGTTTTTCTCCCCATCATCTTTCCTTTCTTTGGTCCCCTCATTTCATTTTTTTCTTTTCAAGGGACCGTTTGCTAACCCTTCTTGTGCCCATCATTCCCTCGAGGGGCCATCATATAGTTAGTTTATCATCATTGTAGTTGTAGGCATAAAAGACCTTTTCATTCTTTGAGAATATGTTACTATGTTTATAGCTTGCAATGCCTTCCCAAATAGAGGCAAACTGTAGACACCTAAAACTGGCCATCGATAACCTCCAATCAGGGTTTTGACCAATTTCCACCTAAAGTGCACAATCTGGCCTAAAAACACTAAAATGCATTAAATGAGTTGAAATTTATATATTTAAATGCTAATTTTGGCTAGGGTATCCCTAAATGGGTTAATGTAATTTATGGGCTGACTAACTTTTATTAGATCATTTTGAATCAAAATGCCAATTTTGCACTTAGGTACTTTAGATTGCTCTTTCCTATCAAATCTCTTACACAAGACACATGCCTTTGTTATTTTTTGTTGGTAACATCCTAAATGGGATAGCATATCCAATGCATTTGAAATTGACTTCCAATTCCAATCCAGTCAAATTTTGGACCACTAACAAGGCATTCTGATCAATTTGTGCACAAGTGCTTAATCATGATTAAGATTTAGTTAAGCCAAATTAGAGCCTAATTAAAGATTCCATGGAAACTTGTTGAATACTTATTTTTGGAAATGAATATTTAATATTTTCATCTTCAGGTAACCTCATTTCTTAGGAAGGCATCCTTAGGCCATAAATGCCATAAATATCAGGATTTATGCCCTCCATGCCTCATCAATGCCTTCCATGATTCCCTCCATGCCTCTTAATTTCACCTTATTCTAATGTCATGATGAGGATAATTACAAACTTAATTCCAAAAATTTAATTAATCCTCAACCATACATCTCAATCTCAAGATGGACAGTTCAAGTTGATTCTAGACATTTTTAAAAATCTATAAATAGGAGGCCTTACCACATCATTTCTAAGCTATTTTGGTGAAATTTTATTATTCTCAAACATCTTCAAAGGACTTGATAATGTGAAGTTATAATTCCAAATTGATTTCAATCTAAGCCAAGCCAAAGCCACAAGGTACCAAGGAGAGATGGAGGTAGCCAAGCTTCCATCACCAATGACTTCATGAGCACAAGCCGAGCAAGCCACCACTACAAAGGCATTTGGAGCATCCAAGGAAGGTGAAAGGATTATTGTGTTTTCATTTCTTGTTTTTTAGTTGTGTTTGTCATTTGCTTTTGTTAATTAAGCTCTCCCTAGTGTCTAGGCCTAGAGATGTTATGCTATTACTGTGTTTATTTCATTTTTTTTTCATTTTGAAACTAACACGATACTAACCATCCTCTCTTGATTCAAATTACTAGATCCACAAAACCAATATAAAACTTGAAATATTAATAGTATATAGAATGTTTTTTTGGAAGATTTTGTCATTAACCTATTATATTTATCAATGGAAGCCACAAAGTACTTGAGATATGGGTAAGGGTCATCACTCCTAATAAAAAATAAAAAATTTGGTATTGTGAATCATGAGGTAACGGCAAATTAATAATTTTCATACTATTTAGTTACCAACCAAAAATTATTGTGCATTGATTTCTATGGATTGATGATGTAACTTTCATTGTAAGACACCTACCACATATATTAGGGAAAAAAATTATTTTTAAGGTATATTAAAATACTTATTGATTTAATTTAATGGTTGAATATTATTTTTGATAGTATCCATAGGTATACCATTCATTATGTGTAGGGAAGATGATGCCTTACACTCAAAAACCTTTGGTGAGTGTATATTTCAATTTTTAATCATATGTACAACATTTCCATTTTGTAATTTATTACCTTTTGAAGATAAAACATATTTTATTAATTTCATTAATTTAAACCATAATTAAAATCAAATAATGAAAAAATAAGTAAACCTTAATGTAAGAAGAAAATATAAAAATCATATTTTAAATGAGATAAGTAATTTCTAATAGAATGTGGTTGTAAAACCTAGGGTGCGTAGATGTAAGAGTTGGGATTCATGATTTTTTTTATCTTTAATAAAGTTTCATGAAAAATAAGGAAAAAAATAAAACTAATGAATAGATATAAGTATATAAAATATTAAATTATATAAATCATATCTACTTTAGTGTCAAAATTAGGAACATGCTCAAGTATAGTGTAACAATGATAATTGTAATGTAAATAGAGTAAATGAGTTGGAATGACCACAACTTGATTATTTTTGGAAATGTGAACTTGGAATATGACTTTGTAGAGTATGTGCCACATATGTGTGAAATCTGAGTCTCTTTGGCATACTCATTGTCTAATATAGGTTTGACCTAGGTAGTCTTGTCATTGGAAAAAATCACATATCAAGTTTGAAAGTGGATACCATAATGTCTGATGATGTTCAATCTTATATATTTAGTTATCTATTTCATTAGTTGTTTTCCTTCTTGACCTAGCTTGGAATAATGATATTCTAATCCAAAAAAGAAAAGGGAGAAATAGTTAGGCTAGGAAACTAAAAAAGTGGAGTTATAAGCTACATATCCCACATATTGGAATCAAATTCATTGTAGTTCATGTAATATGTAGATGATGTGTTTGATGTAGTTCTTACATCTCTTCTCCCTAGGTGGAGATGCAAATATATTTTTATTAGGCCTACTCATGGTATAAGATGCAATGATGTAATGTAGGTTTTTAAACCAGAAATAAAGCCTTTATAGATGAGCCTAAAGTTGAAATGAATTTGAGTATTATAATGTTCAATGTAACCCTTGATCCTTAGAATGATCATAGACAATTTATATTTATAGGCTTCTCATGATTTGAATTAAGGGATAATTAGCATGTAAAAACTAAACAAATAAAATGGAAAAGATTGACAAAGGGATCTAAACATAAAAAAATATATCAAAATAAAGGCCTTCAAAAGTAACATGGGTAGACTTGCAAGTTATACAAGTCTCCGTAGGGAAAAATTGTAGAGCTTACAAGTCTACCTAAGATGAAATAATGATAGAATGGATAAAGAGGAGAGAGAAACATACCCTTGGGTGTAATAAAAAAGTGATAAAACAACAAATAAAAGAATACAGAGGATTAATGGATCA
This sequence comes from Torreya grandis, assembly GCA_037957365.1. NCBI lineage: Eukaryota > Viridiplantae > Streptophyta > Pinopsida > Cupressales > Taxaceae > Torreya > Torreya grandis. The sequence goes on from JARHVA010003645.1 coordinate 869,403, forward strand.
CACAAAGAGGAGAAGACACATATAATATCACCAATTAACTTCTAAATCAAGGTGATGACCATATGTGCAAATAAGTATTAAAAAAATTATAATATCAAGACTTTACCAAAATTTGGAGTCTACACTATCATTATATACATGCATTTACAAATATGGTTTTAAATATTATTAAACTTTTAATTTTTTATATGATACACATGGTGTGTGTAATCCTTTTATTTTGAGATTAATGATATGTAGGAACTTCCCACACCTTAAAAAAGGTGATTATAGTCAACTTTATTTAATCTTTGATTAAGTATTTAAAGTTGTTACTAGATGTCAAGAGGTTTTAAATTTTTTATTCTTAAAATATGAAACATAAATTATCACTTGAAATGGTCAAGAGGATCCACTTTTCAAAAAATTCACAACATGGATAGAGAAATTAAGGCCCATGAAAATTTTAGACTTTTTCAAAGATGACAACATGGTTCACATACCTCGAGTTGTATAAATTCCTTTTGATAATTTATATACTTATAAACATTCACAATTATTTGTAGGTAAATTTTAGATGTTGACATTGGAACATTAAAAAATACTTAGTAGTAGTGAATGAATTCATGAAAACATTGAGGAGACTTGGTTTTCCATTTTATAGGCTGATAGAATTGGACTTTGATATAAGGTAATTTCTCTCATATTTTAGACTTTAAAATCATTTTCATATCAAGAACTAAGCATATATTATAGGTAGTGAAGTTAATACAATGAAAATAATATCCATCCTTGTTTGTTTTAGTATATGGTATATGCACACACACACACATTAAAGAGGAGATTATGTAGTCACCTAACTTTGGTACAAGTTATGTAGTTTTAGTGCTCATTATTTTGAATATTTTGATCATTAATGTATATTAGGCTCTTATTACCACACATTTCCTTCGTATTGGTTAATAAAAATAAACCATTAACTTTCCACTATCATACGGAGTTAAATTTTCCTAAAGAATTTGGGTTCATAATTTTGGGTTAACCAAGGGAATGTTCTAATAATAGACCTTTGTATTTTCACTATTATGGCTAAGATTTAATGGGCCCATGCTCATTTGGGACATATTTATAGGTCTAGTCCCCAAACTCAATATCATTCAATGTGCTAATCATAGGTGTCCCCTACTATAGATCAAACTTGAGCTCTACTGTATGAATGCATCCACTTACTCATTACATTACAATTGAAGTTAAGTGGTATGATCTAAAATATTCATTAAAAAACACACACATAAATATTTTTAATGTTGAGGTTTATAGAATCATAAAAAATGTGATAATTCCCTCCCATATCTACACCAAAATCATTTATATAGTGGGAGATATCCTTTTGGATGGTTGTTAACAAGTTACTTGTGAATAGTTAGTTTTTGAGATAATTGTAAATGAGATAATTTTAAATATTACGTTATAATGTTTGCATTCCATTCCATTTGTACATTTTTTCAATTTAATTAATTGAATACATATGAATGTTATAAACCAATTCTATAGGTATGGAGCTTGTGTGTTACTTCAGATAGTTGTGTAGTAACCTAAATTTGGTCACCCATACTTGATCATACATATTTTATCCCTTTTTAGCATTAATTGACACATGCACTTAATTTCCACTTATTTCACTATTTTTATCTATCCTAAGCATAAGAGAAGACCTTATTTTCTTTACAAGTCCAACTATTATCACTTATAGAAATGATATGACTACTAAAAATACCTTTGTGAATTTGTAGACTCTGACTCAGACCCAAAACTCAACACCTTTCTTGAAGGGACATGAATGCCAAGAGGATAGGAACACCTGATGCTTATCCCTATTTGTCTATTCTATCCTTTTATCCAAATAGTCAAAATTTCAAGAAGGAAATTAGCCTTAAGGCCAACGTTTAGATTCTTAAAACTCTCTAATGGTAGTTTCACCTCTTAAAGCACTATAAAATAACATTCAATCCATTCACTTCACACATTTTAGCAAGCTTATTGAGTCTATTACAAATGCTTATCTACACAAGTGCACATTAAATAAAAGTTTCTTAATCTTCCAAAATATTATTCCAAGAACTTAAAGAAGTCATGAGCCAAGTCTAAATCAATTTTATACATCCCTAGCTAAGCATGATCAACTATTAAAGATAATTTTAGATGCATTCACATAATTGAATGAGAAAAATTTCACAAAGCACTTAGGTGGGAGAAATACATGGAGGTTTGATACCTCTTCAAAGTATTGGTATATAGGCAACACTCCAAATAATGGGGTGTTGAGGTCTATCACAACTCCAACCATTATCCCAATTTTACTCCACATTTATTTGTCTCCTTATGGCATAAAGATAGGGCTAACAACTTCAAGAAGGCATATATAGGTCTCCACGTAGCTTTTAAAGATCAAATCAACATCATAAGACCTAATTATCACTATCACACCTGACTATTTTGGAAGTTTTAATTTTCTACAAAAATACAAGATCAACCAACATGGACAGCAACCATCACTCCTATCATCTATTGGGCATTCCTATCTTTGAGGGCACTTGGGATAAACTTTTGAATTTTTTTGGGGTTTTTGCATTAGTCTATTCTTACATTATGTTTTCTTGTGTAGTCACCTAATGACTAAAAAATTTAAGTTCATCTCTCTTTTGCATAGTTTATCTTTGTTCATTTCTATTTTTATTTATCTATTTTAGTCATTTATCTTTAATTTATTATTTGGAGGAAACACATGGTTTACAAAATATTTCTATGCCTATGCCTAACCAAGTAAGCTATTCCAATAATTTGATAGCCATGTATACTAAAAAAAAAAAAACCTTATCTATTGCATAATATTTCAATCAAACAATTATATTTTTATAAGCTAAGTTGTTGAAATTAGAGAAAGGCATCCTAAAAGCTATCCAATCATTGTATTCCCATGATTTACTTCATAAGACTTTAGAACAAGATATTACATCTTATCCTTTCCCCACCATAATTGTATCTCTTAACATTATTTTATATGAGGGTAAAGGAGATACTAAACAACATCTAAGATCTTTTTAGGTAACATGTTTAGATTATGAATTTAATGATAAAGTGCTAACTAAACTCTTTCCAAGAAGATTAAAAAACTATGTTTTATATTGGTTTTATGATTTACCTACTCAATCTGTGATAACATTTAACCATTTAAAGGATTTATCTCTAAAAAACATTTCTATTAAAATTGACGAGAAAATCTCATATGCATAAATTACTAAGATAAAACAAGGAACAAATGAACCTAGTAGTCACTATGTACTTCATTACAAGACTATGTTGGATAAAATGACTAATGTACTGGTAGATAATGAATTGAAATATATATTCAAAAAAAAATTGCTTTAATCCTTACACGAGTCAATAATATTTAATATGTTTAAATTATTTGAAGAGCTTTTTCATACTATAATACATAGAGAAGTAATTTTTTTGCTTTGAACAAGCTTAATTACACTTCTGCACCTATCGCAATTACTAAAAACAAATTTAAAATAAAACCATATTACAAAGCTAAGGTAATGATACTAAGGTAGAAGTAAATATATAAGTCAATTTTATTTCTCAACCTACTAACAAAATTGTTTTATCAAATCAACCACAAAAGCAATTTTATAGGTTATTAAAACAACCCTAAAAATTGCTATAAAAGTTGATTGAATGCCACTTAATCACTTTTCCTTTTCCATATGAAGTTGACATGAATAAAACACAAATAAAATCATTTGATAACAATGCATATTATGATTATAATCGATGTAATCATTATTCTAAGAAAAAGTGTTATAAACTCAAACATCTCATTGAAGATCTTATTGAGAACAATGTCATACAGGTAGACACTCCTATAGAGGATGCAAAGCCTAAAAAATGACAATTATAAGTTAAATATTTTCATTGATCCATTTCCTAATAATGATACCAAAAAGGACACTTCAAATGTGCATTATAATTACAATGCTTATCCACCTCTTACATCATATAATGACCCTTTAGATTGTAGTATTGATATACTTACTCCAAATGTTACATCATGTCTTATGATTATTTTTTATGATAGTGAAATAGTTGAGGATGATTATGATTTTCATGCTATGTGTATAATAGTTCATATTAATCAACAACCTATTAATAGTGTGCTAATTGATAATGGATAAAATGAAAATGCATGTAAAATTACCTTACTTCATTCATTAGGCTACACACAAAGTGATATACAAACATCTACTAAAAGTGTTATAACTTTTAAAGGTAAACAACAAGCCACTTTGGGCCATATTATGTTACCTATTCAAGTATTTGTTTCTCTATTATCCACTAATTTTTTTATTTCAACACAAAATAAAATTTTTGATATGATATTGGAGTACCCATAGTTGTAAATAATTCATGTTATACCTTCTACGGTTCATAGATGCTTGAAATATATTTATTTCTTAATCAAGTTATTATTTTTAGGGGATAAAGTATGAACATTCTACACATTCCATTATACCTCCTCCTCTCCATATACCACCACAATTTGATGAGGCATATAAACATAAGCAAAGTATGATTTTGGCATCTAAGCAAAATATTCTTAATAAAGAGTTGTAAAAGGTTTTCGTAAAAATAAAACAAAATTAAGTTGATAGAAAAAAAAAGTATCTCCTTTACAAAAATCTCATACACTTACAACATCTCCTAAGCATGCATATCAAGAGATCCAACAATTAACATAATTTTCCACATCATCTTATAAGAATTCAGGTAGTCTTACATTTCCTAGATCCATTTCCTCTACTCAAAATCACATGAATGGTCATTTAGATAGATTTATCACTGAATATGATACATTTTCTTATTCTTATATTGCCAAACTAGATAATTTTTGCTCAACTAAGGCAAGACATTTACCGATCATTATTGATTAGATTGATTCCAATCTTGATGGAATCATTGTATAGTTTGTGCATTGCTAAAATACATGATTATTAAAAAAAAACATAAGAAAACTTGACTATACATAATTTTTGAGTTTTGCATCTTATTCTTCTATTTTTTTGTGTTTGGGATCACTTGATCCATTCTTGTATGCCCTTGGATTTCATTGAATTTTTGGCTTCTTGAACCTTATCTTTTTTCCTTTCAAGTCTATAAACTTTAAAAATAGTGATCAATCTTGTTAACAGTGACATTATTCTATATTCATGTACATTTTTTTCTAGAATTTCATCATTTTTACTCTCGGGATACAATCAAACATAATATGAAATAAATGTTAATTTATACTATCCTATTGGTTGATCCTATCCTTCACCTCTTATTGCTCAGATCCTAAATTTCTAAAAGATAGATCTCTAATTTCTATCAATTTTTAGATTATTCATGCAATATTAGTAAGCAATTTCTAGTTTTTCATACAAAATATCTTTGGTCTTAAGCTATACTATTCATACATGTGACATATTTTGAAAAATTTACATTTGATGAAATTAAAATGTACAATCAATTACTTGTATACATTTTTGAGTCTCCTATAAATTCATATTATTTTCAATTCACATTCTATAAAGGGCAAGTTTCTTATATTTTACCAAATTCAAATCCTTGTTGGAACACATATCTCATTTGAACCTACTATGAACTTTCCAAATTAGTATCATTTCTTATATTTTTTATACCTTTTTTTCATTTCAATATCTAGTGTTGCTAATTTTTACGTGTTGAAAAATACAAAAAAAAAATCATATATTTTCAAAAAATGCAAAAACATTCAAATATTATAAAAAATCCAAAATTAGAACCTGAACATAGTTAGCAATATAGTTTACATCTTTGTAATATATTATTTATCTCATGAATATTAGATAACATATTATTTATATATCATACATGCATTTCACAGGTATCTATGAAGAGTTGTGCAAGACATAAAAACAATTTCTCATATTAAGATGTTGGACTCTCCTCTACCCATTAGTCATGTTAAGCTAGGGGCTTCTTACTCATAGGTGACAATATGAAGGTGTTATCATTCTATAACCCCTATATTTTTGGACTTTCAATTCTTTAAAAATATCTTTCTAACATTTCTAAGTTACATGATATATGATTACATGATATATGCATACCTTATACTACCTTTGCTAATTCTATGTTTCATTGATTTTGCTTATTTGTACATAGTTTATTATAACTTCAATTTTATATTTTATTGGCCCTCGACCATTGTGTGAAATTATTTGCTTGATGCATCTCTATGAGATCTTGTGTGGTTTGTCCCTTGGCCCTATATGTGGTTTGTGACATTTGAACATGTCCTTGTTTTGGCCCTTAGCCCTATATGTGGTTTTTGACATTTGAACATGTCCTTGATTTGGCCTTTGGCCCTATGTATGTGCAAAATTCTAATATGTACCTTATTTTCAACATCCCTCATGTCTATGCATGTTATTTAGGACATTTGAACATGTCATTTATTTTATCCCTTGGCCCAATCTATGTAAATTTTCTATCATTTATGCTTATTGTGTGTGTGTTTGTTGAGCTTGATGAGTTTGATAAGTGCCATGATCGATATCATGCACTCCTAACATTTTACAATAATAATTACATGAGCTTCATTGATATAGTCTATAGGTCTTACCTCTTAAATTCCATACAAAATTTTAAATTTTACTATGATAACACTTCCATATGCTACAATTTTCAATGACAACATCTTACTATGCATGTTTCAAGTTAAATTTTCTTTTTAGGTGAGTGACATTTATGGATAAAATTCCATTACCTCAAAAGGGGGGAATTTTAGTGGGCTTCTCATGCATGATATAATACATTTTCAAGAGCAATCATAATTTCAAAGTTTCAATTTATAAATTTAGTTATTAACACATATTATGGGGGAATATGCCATTGCATATGTAATCCTATTTCTAGTTTTAAAGAGCAATAAATTTTAATGAGCATTTACATACAGTTTCAAATTATGCAATTACAATGGGGGAATGATAAAGTTTTATGACACATTTCTTAGTTGTGGACACGGTAGGATCATGGGTGTAATCCATTATCTTTTGATCATGATTTCAAATACCAAAATATACTAGGACATACTATGATTTTACAATTGAATATGCAAGCCATTTGTAGTGGTCAATTCAATTTAATTGTATAGTTTATGACTTGGAGTCGCTAGGAACTCTAATATTATGTGTGTAAATTCATTAGGTTTACAACTCATTTACATATTAGGGTTACAAAGATGGACATAAATAATCAAGTTTCAAAATTCTTCAATGAGCGATATTTTCACTTTAAAAAGAGCAAACACAAGTTGGGGCTTGATCACCCCTAATTTTATCCAATGGTTTCATTAAGGAACCATAATATCTAAATTCATAATGGGAAATATTAATTTTCCAATTATTCAAGGAAGCATCATCATTGAGCAAATTTAAAAAAATAACATGGATGCCACACATACATGCATAGTCATTTTATTTTCTCATTTTAATTTTCAAGCTATTTAAATGCAAGAAAATTTTCAATTTAGAGAATTTCATTTCAAATATAAATACCAACGTTTAATAAAAATTTCAAATGTTCAAATTCAATTTTTCAAAGTAGTAAAATAACTAATTCATGTGCTTTGCAGGGTTTACCAAATAGTACCGTGCCTTTCAGATTAAAGTATGCAACTCAAAGAGAAAGTGTGTTTTACACACTAAGGTATGGCTTTAATTTAATTCAATAATTTCATTCCTATATCAAGGGGATTTAGTAACCTAAATTTGATCATGAATACTTAATCATGCATATTTTATCTCCTTTTACCATTAATTTACATGTGCACTTAATTACCACTTATTTCACTATTTTAACCTATCCTAAGTATAAGAGGAGACCTTATTTTCATTACAAGGCCATTTATTGTCACATATAGAAATGATATTACTGTTGAAAATACCTTTATGAATTTTTATACTTTAATTTAGACCCAAAACTCAACACCTTTCCTGAAGTGACATGAATGCCCAATAGGATGGGAACACCCAATGTTCATATCCCTATTTGTCAATTTTGTGCTTTTATCCAAATAGTCAAAATTTCAAAAAGGAAAATATCATTAGGGTCAACCTTTAGATTCTTAAACTCTCCAATGCGTCTTTTTACCTCTTTAACAACTATAATAACATATTCAATTCACACATCTTGTCAATCTTATCAATTCTACTACAAAAGCTTATCTATACAAGTGCACATTGAACAAAATTTCCCTATTCTTCCTAAATCAATTGCCAAGTACTTTAGGCAAACATGAGAAAAGTTTAAATTCATTTATATGCAACCCTAGCTAAGAATGATCAAGTATTTAAGCCAATTCTAGATGCATTCACATAGTCAATGGAGCATAATTACACAAATCACTTAGGTGAAATAACTACATGGAGGTTTGATACCTCTTTAGAGTAATCGTATGTAGGCAACATTTAACACATTGGTTATGTTGAGGCCTAGAATAACTCTAACTACTAACCCATTTTTACTCGTTTACATCCATTTATTTCCTTGTAGCACAAAGCTATAGTTTTCAACTTCAAGAAGATATATATAGGTGTCCTCATAACTTTTGAAGATCAAATCAATGTAAGAAGACCTAACTATCACCATCACACTTGACTAGTTTAGAATTTCTAGTTTTTTACAAAAATACAAGATTGACCAATAAGGACAATAATGACTAATTCTCCAATAATCTGCTAGTGTTCCTTTCTTTGAGGTTACTTAGGCTCAACTTCTAGAATATCTTTGGATTTTCTACATTTTGTTTGTTCTTGCATTCTATTTTCATGATTCAAAAAACCAAGTTAATCTCTCTTTTTCATAGTTTAGTCTTGTTCATTTCTTTTTTGCTTTGTTTATTTTAATCATTTATATTTAGTTTGTTGTTTAGGACTATATTTATAACACCATGCTTTATTCTATTTTATTTATGTGAATTAGGGTTAATTGTAAGATTAATCCAAATCTAGATAAGACAAGATGCACTAACTTTCCTTGACACTTATTATACATTGAAAGTTGAATGTGTTGCAAGATGACATACAAAAATACAATAGATAAAATTCTTATGAATTCCTAAGCATATAAAAAGTCAATAGATTCTTGAAACATATAAATATTAATAGAGAAAATATATCATTGTAAATATTATTGTGTTCCAACCTTTACACTCTGTTTCCATACTCCTCCAATATTTTTTAATATTCCCATTTTTACAAAATATTTCAATGATAAGATTGGATATATAACCATGAAATAATTTCATCATAAATGTCAAGACCAAACTTCCATCACACATTCTTCTAAATGTGGACAACTACTTCAATATTACCTATAGTTTTCATGGGGCCAGTCCACCAAAATAAAGATTTAATGGAAAAAATTGAATAATATGCCAAATGCATACTTTCACTTGCTATATTTTTAATATGCAATATATTTATAACTACAATGTAAACAATCGATTTAAATAATCCTCATATAAATAAGTTATGACCCACTATGGATCCACTCATTAGATTACTCTTCCTCTCAATAATTATGGTTGTCTTATATTACATTTATTCAAAAATAATATATACTATAAAATTGAATCCATGTTACATTTTAATAAAATAAATGGAATTAGATGAACTCAGTTGTCACATAAGAAAACTGTAAAAGGAAATGAGGAAATGAGTTGATATTTTTATGTCCTTGTAAATTCAACTATTATTTTTCAATTTTTAAGTCATTGTGATATTATTTTAGTATGTTTTATTTACATTTTATGTTCAAATAATGTTTTTAGCTAGTAAAAAACTTTGAATTGATAAAACTAATTATTTTTATTACTACACATTTAAAATTAAACTTGTTTTAAGAAACTTCTTTATTTATTAAAATACATGCCACAAATTTAATGGGAAATCATCAATATTTTTATTCATTAAAAAAAATACTAGCCATTGCCTTTAAAGTTACAAAGCATGCTAGAGGGATAGAGATTAATAACTACTTCAACAAAATTATATGTAAAGAATGCTTTAGAAACAATTGTGTGAATGTTTTTGGATCACATGTTGGAGCGATAGAGATTAACAACTTCAATGTCATTGCCTATAAAGCATACTTATGTAAAAAATTGTGTTAACATTTTTGGATCAAAAAATGTTCATACAATTTTTTCTATAAACATTATCTGCATTCAACATGGAATGTAAAAATAATATTACTCTTATTTTAACAAAATTTTGACTGAAACAAAACTTACAGAGGAGATTAATAACATAATCACTATCACAGTTTTGGTGATGAATAATGGTGCTAGTATTCCAAGGATATGAACCTTCATATACTATTCCAATGCTCTAGTTTTAACACAAGTAAGGATTATGGTTGAAAAGTTGATTGCCTTGGAAAAATTCTCATTGATTTTGGTGAAATGAAGTCAATTCCTACTGAGAGTACACATGGATTTTCTAAGTTTCCATGAGAACACACCTTGTTCAGTAATGAGAAATGGACGAGGCTATTATAAAAGTGGTGGGTGAAAGAGATGCATACATACTTGCTACTACAAAACCCTATGTTGAAAAGTCATTGAGGACATGAAGATAACACAAGGAAAATTCAAACAACAAGAACCCCACAAGTTAGGAAGAAGGTGATGTTCATGATGCTAACATTCTAACTGATAAAAAATGACATAATTTGAGATGATGACAAAAAGGTGATCTTCGATATTCTCATAGGGATGATTTACAAGGACTCTAAGCTCTTGATGCAAGTTACCTAGGTTATCTTTGGTGAAATTCACTACATGAAGGATAAAAAACATGGATTATGTTTTTTATACTGGTGGTATAGGTTTCAAAAATAATTTAGCAAAAATTTGAGACATGAGCAAAAAATTAACACAAAACATGGATTAAACAAAAATTGGCAGGGCTTCCTCAATGTAAGATGTTAGATTTGTTTGTAAAATACATGGCACATTTTTTTGATTAAATCATGCACTTATATTAATTAAAAAAAATTATAGTACAATGCTAGTCATACAAAAAGGGTGGAAAAGTCACACCCAGAAGCCAAACTGAGCTAAGAAAGCATCAGGAGAAACCAAAGTCCAATAAAGCCCACAACCTAGCAAATAACCACATTTAAAATAACTCAAGTGCACATCAATAAAAAATTATGGAATAACACAAAAATTAAGGAAATAACTTAGCAACATCTACAAACATGGAAGTCGATGAAGGAGGTAGAGCCAGAGGGTCCTAAGGCTTTCCTCCCCAGCCATCTTAGGTTGGGGATCTTCATCAAATGGGAGGGGGTCCTAACCATCAGCATATTGTTTAGTTTTATAATCATGTTGCACCTGAGAATCCTAATGGTGAAGAGATATGGCTAATGCCAATCATGAGAACTTGTCTTGTAGAGGGAGTCTCCACCCCCTACCATCACTGTCTCTATTGTTTCTATCATATCCTCTAGCAAGATATGGGTAGCGAGAGTGAGGAGAGGAGCTCCTCTAAGTTTGATGCCTCCATCTATGAAAGTGGTGGTGCCTCACCCCATGCCCAAAACCCATAAGAGGAGAGTGGTGAGGTGGGGGATCAACTAGCTCATGGTTGAATGCACAAGGAACATTTTCCCAATGGTCCAAGAGGAGTTATAAATAATGAAGCTCAAGTTATACCTTGTCCATTTGAATTTGAATCTGAAGGGTAACATTAAAAATTACAACTTTATTAGTTACAAATATTTTTTTTCCATAATCTCATTATTAAAAAATACTTGATTTATAGTTTTCCAAATTTGAAACAAAATATCAATACAAAAAATTTGATAGAATTTGTTATATCTTGTAGGTAACAGGGTGGATTTCCCTAAGAGATGAATTTTCCAAGTGAACATTTTAGGCTTGAAGGGTTTGAAAAGGGTATGGATCCATCTCTAGGTGGAATGGGCATGAGGGCAAAACCAAAAGAGATGCTTGATGGTTTTTGGGTGATGGCATGCTGAGCAAGTGGCATTTAACACCCCCATGTGCTTGATCCTATTCCCCATGGGTAGAACCTAATATAAAATAAACCAAAGTAAATGGGATTTTTATTCTCAATACAAGCTACCCAAATGTTGTCAAATCTCCAGGGCTAAACCTGATGGAGGGATAGGAGAGACCACTAATGGTTAAGGGCATTAGTGTCAATATGCTAAGGAGCCAAAAAATTATAACCCAACCAAGGAGAGTATCAATTAAATGGTGTGGCTGTAGGCTAGGACTAGTCCTTCTACCATGATGTGAGAGAGGAAACTATAATCTTATGTAAGCATTCATCAGGTATGAAACTTTATAATTCAGAAATAGATTCTACATCTTCCTTATTAAGATGAAACTTGGACTTTAGCATTGGACAAGGAATCCAATCCTTAGATTTATTACAAAATATATCACCAACCATGTGATTAACTTTCTTAAATATCCCCAAGCTTTGATCCAAGGGACCATGGAAAAAGGGACATCGTGAAATTTTAGCTAGGGAGACCACCATAATGATTGGGATTTTATTAAAATACCACTTCTAAACCCATCCCCCACCCAAATGAGGTGGGGTTTGATATTTTCCTAGGCCTTCCAAATACTTTGCATGACAAATGTGCCCCCTAATTTGACTATCATTGACAAGATAAGTGCATTGTGAAAGCTAATTCCTTGCCAAAAAAAATTGTTGAGTGACCAACCTTGAGAAATGTAGTGCCTTAGTAGAATTTTCCATGCTTCATCTCCTTCCAAGATTATGATGATCCATTTAAACCCAAGAGCAATCCCTTAGATCTCGGTGTCTATAATACCCAACCCACCAACTTCGTTAGGTTGACAATAGATAGACCATGAGACTCAATGAAAACCCTGGTTCCCCTCAAAATTAGCTTGAAGAAAGTCTCATAGAATCTTTTCAATATTTTCGTAGGAGGAATTATAAAGATACAAATAAGATGAATAGTAAGCATGAGTAACACTGAACACCTTAGACTAAATTTATAACTTTGCATCTAAATCCAAAGGCTTAGTGATCTATAATGATATTTTTTCTCAATTATTTGAACCACGTAAGACCATAATTCTGTAGGAGAGGCTCTAGAAGTAAATGGAATGTCTAATAATTTAAACTAGACCCCAAGAAGGATCCATTTTCACATATATCCATCCATCTAAGGAGATTTGGGTGACAGAGATTGGCAATAACATTGGGTCTTTGGCATTGGATGGAAAACCCAGAAGTAAGGGAAAAAACATCTTAACATTCCATGGCCTGTTTGATAGAGTATTCATCCTCTTCCAAAGAGTGAAAGGATTCATGAGCAAAGTGTCCATTAATTAATTGGTAATCTAAATTAGAAAGAGATATCCCCTTGACCAAACCCTTGGAAGCATAATTAGCTAATAGCTAATTAAAACCTTTAGCATCCAAAAATTAAAGTATAAGAGCAAGGGGACAACCCATTCTAATGGATATATAGAGATCAAAGTATTGATATATGAATCCATTAATGGTAATACATGCCCTAGTATCTTTAAATAACATATTGATGGTGTGAAAAAACTTGGGGCCAAACCCTATAGCCTATAACATAGCTATAATAAAAGGCCACTCAGTCCTATCATAGGCTTCCTCAAAATCAATCTTGATGAATGCCTTTTGGTTAGATATTCTAACCTATTCCATACCTTTACAAATGGAAATAACATTATCTATAATACATCTAAGTTAAATAAAACTATTTTTCTCACTTCACACAATTAAGGGAAATAAGTGTTTGATTTTGAGAGCTAATGCTTTGGCTATGATTTTGAAGTAAACATTGAGCAAAGTGATGGGTCTTCAATTGGTATTTACCTCAGGGACCCCTACCTTGGGAATGAATTTGATACTACCCTAATTGATGAGATGACCTAAAGAGTTGGTAAGGACATCTTTAGAATAGACTCTATGGAGATCAGGTCCAATTATATCCCACATGGTTTGATAAAATTCATGGAAAAATCCATAAATACCTCGAGCTTTATCAGAGGCCATATGCATAACAACTTATTTAAGGTCATTAACACTGAGAGGTCTATCAAAAGAAACTCTCTATGCTTATGAGAGCTTGCATGGTACCATAATAAGACATTAAGAGAGGGAAAACTCATGAGCTAGATATGATAATTATATCACAAATACACCATGGTAGTGATGTACAAAGGCTTCGGGGATATCTAGAAGTCTGGTAAGCTTATCTAAAGCACTTATAATGGCTAAAATTTTGTCAGTAGTTTGTCTTGATTGAAGGAAATCAAAACATTCCTTGGTCAATTTGTCTCCTACCTTCAACCAATGCATCTTTGATTGGATTTGAGCTCCTCTGGCCTCATAAGCCTCTATAACCTATATTTTATATCTCTACATGGTGACCTAAGTCTAAAAATGTGGGTTTAAAGGTGAAACTTCTAATTCCTATGAAACCTTAAGGTATTCATGGTTTGTAGCATTGTGAATGCATTTCCTTAAAAATTCACTTGTTTATGATAGATTCATAGGAAGTGGTATGGGATATAACATCAAAACACCACTCAATCTAGCCAATATCCCCTATGGGTTTGGGAATCATTTCTAAATTCTGATGATATGATCCAAAGTCTTCGCATGCTTAAATGGGAAGTGTTGAAGTAAAAGTGGGAACCCTTGGGTTTAACCTCAGGTGAGGTCCATTCTATGCATAAAAAAAAGGGATGATGGTTAGATAAGAAAGAGTTTGGAATTAAAAATATGGGCTACCCATGAACATGAGCAAAGAATAAAATATCTTGCTCAATAATCAAGGCACAATCAAGATGTTTGAGGACTTGATATTTTCCTTGATGAAAGTTTGACCATGTGAACCATGGAGATTTTGAATCTCCCCTTCTATAATGATTTGGGTCAAAGACCCCAAGTTTATTTTGCATGTAAAACTAATCTTCATATTCTCTTGCACACCATCTCATGAGAAGGTGACCTTCTTTGTCTTCTACAAATTTGATCATGTTGAAGACACCACAAAGAATCAAATGCACATATGGGAGGGAATCATCCAACTATATATAGAAAAAAGTTCATTCCACAACATCATTAGAGGCATATAGATTGATAAGGCCAATGATATAATTATCAAAGTCAAAAAGAGTCCAGACCACTTGGTGGGTGGGGTCAAAACCTTAGGAAATGATATTTTGAAATAGGTCAAGTGTCAATAGGGTGACAACTCCCCCATGACTAGACTCATGATAGGTGGCTTGACAAAGGGCCCTAGCATAGATAGTGTGAGCTGAAGATTAAGTAAAAATCCTAAAATTTTGACTTTTTGTGTGCATAAAATTTTTATTTGAACAAAATGATGACAACTATTCTAGACTGTATACTTACAAGTTATATTAGCGAGTCTTTAAATATTTGAAGAATAAACTATCATTTGAAAACATCTAAATTCATATCATTTCCCTTGGAAAAGTTGGAGAGGGATACAAATCGATTGAAAGATGGGCATGTAAGAGAAAATTATCCAAGATTGAAGGGTTACATTTTATTTAGCACATAATCTTCATCTACAAAGGGAGAAGAACTAAATGAGTGGTGCATAATAGCCTTGTGGTTAAGGGTTACAATCCCCTGATTTGAATCTAAATCATTCACTTGTGAAAGGGGGTGTGACAAAGGAACCATAGGAGTGGGAGATGGGGAAGACAAAAACTGAGTAATTGCCTATGGATACCAAGTGATGGGAGGTAGGGGTTTAACTTGTGATGATGTAAGAGATTTATTGGTAAGGGATGAGGGTCTTGAGCCCCCTATGGGCTAGTAAATAGCTAGTTAAGGTCTAACATTGCCATGGGTAGCATTATTTTTCCTATTGGAAATCATGGTCCACCTATTAGAAGATTGGATTTTTGCCTCAGACCCACTTTTATCTTGAGTGACCAAAGGAGTAGGGACCATTAGATAATATTATCTAATCATGTGGTCTAAAGCCTAGCACTTGAAATAATTGTTTAAGAGGTTAATATAGAGCACACATTAAGAGAAATGATTTTTGCCCACTTGACTATCGATGGACTCTTTAATATCTTTGGTGAGGTATATTTTGACACAGACCCTTCTCTGAGGTTGGGATGTATATAACTTTGGTTTCTCATGGTAGATAAATTGGCTAAGAGGCTTGATAAGTTGGTTGAAAAAGTTCCACAAAGGAAGAGGTAAGCCTAAAAATTCTACCCATATTGGTATTTTAAGCTAAGCTTGTTTAGATACTTGGAAGTCTCGGGTCTGATGGGAAAAATAACCAAAGTGTTGTGAATAAACCATGGGCCATGGTTAAAATGGCTTTATAATGTTTAGGGTTTATTAAATGAAATAGGAAGAAGCCCTTAATGAGGTTTTAGCCTCCTTCCAGTTTCACTCCATGGCCTTTCCAATGGTTTTCAACCCATTATTTCAAAAGGCTCTTCAGAGGAACTTGACCCAAAAATCAAGTAAATAAGGTAAAATTTTTAGAATAATGATAGGCTTTATACAACTCTAGTAAATCCAATTCACATATGGTATAGGAACATCAGAGTCATAATCAATATCTCATGGTAAACCTTCAGAATAAACTTATGAGCTTATTTCAAAGTCATGGCTTCTCTAGTTCCCATCAGTATACCTACATCAAAAAATGTAAAAGGGGTGGAGACAACCATTTAATATAGGAAAGGTGACCAACTACCCAAAGGGTAGAAGGCAAGCTTGATTCAGCATAGTAAATACACTATCAATAAATCCCACCTAAATCAAATAAATCGGTGGTGTGAAAATGGAGGGAAACCCTAAAATCCTATAGATATAAGTTCTTCGTATATCTCTCTCCTCTCTCTTTTCCCAAATCACAAACTTTTTGATAATCAAATTTCACATGCCACAATTTTATTAATAATACTTGTTGTGGACTAGGAATTTTACTTAAGAGAGGTGTTAGTAACTTGTTAGTGACAAAATGAAATCAAATTGAAAAAACCAACACACTAGCTAACATACATCTCTAAGCGTAGTTACTAGGGAGAGCTTAGTGAGGAAAAACCATTTGAAAACACAACTAAAAATGGAAAGAAATAAGAAATATGAACACAAAATACCAATTAATTACCAAATCCTTGATTTCTCCAAAATGCTCCTTCTTTGGCTTTCTCGGATTGTGCTTCAAGAGATCTTCTTCAATGGAGTGTGGCTACCTTCATCTCCTCTTAGCACCTTTGGCTTTGGCTTGGCTTGGCTCAATATTTGGACATTATAACACTAATTTGTATGAAGTTTTGGAATCAATTTAGCATTATAACTTTGGCTTGTGAGAGCTTCTTGAAGATATTTGAGCATAATAACTTTGCACCAAAATAACTTAGAAATGATGTTCATGGCCTCTCTATTTATAGATTTTTGCAAATGGCTAGAATCAACTTGAACCATCCATCTCAAGATTGAGATGTTTGTCTAAAGATAAGTCTAAATAGTAAATTTATTTTATAAATATCCCCATTAATATTTTGGATAGAGGGGCATTGAATAGGCATGGAAGGGCTTTAATGAGGCATAAGAGGCATGAATCCTGATATTTTTGGCATTTATGACCTAGGGATGTCTTCCCAAGAAATGGGGTTACCTGGTGATGTAAATATTCAATATTCATTTCTTAAAATAATTTATTTAATAAGTTCCATGGAATTATTAATTAGGATCTAATTTGGTTTAATTAGCTCTTAAGCATGATTAAGCACTTTGTGCATAAATTGCTCATAATGTCTTGTTATTGGTCCAAAATTTGACTAGATTAGAATTGGAAGTCAATGTCAAATGCATTGGATCCGTTATCCTATTTAGGATGTTACCAATACCAAATAATAAAGGAACATGTCTTGTGCAAGATATTTTGATAGAAAAGAGTAATCCAGAGCACCAAGATGCAAAATTGGTATTTTGACTCAAAATGATCTGATCAAATTTAGTTGGCCCATAAATTGCATTGCCTCATTTAATGATACTCTAACCAAAATCAGTACTTGAATATATTAGTTTCAACTTATTTAATGTGTTTTAATGATTTTAAGCCAAATTGTGCTTTTTGGTGGAAATTGATCAAACCCCTTGTTGAAAGTTATTGGTGGCTAGTTTCAGGCATCTACACTTGCAAAAAATGAATAAAAACGAAGTGTTTCAAAATAAATAAATTATATATGATTAAATGTTTAAGTATTTAAGTTGTGTAGTCTATAATGTACCATTAAGAGATTAAAATGGTAAGATAACATTTTTAATGGAAGACATTAGCAGGTGATAAATTTAAAACATTTTATTAAATTCACTATTTCTATCTTCACTAACAAATGGTTAACATTTTTGTATGTTAAGTGGATCCCTTTACCAAACATAGGTGATGAAATAAATGTCATTAATTTGATGATTATTTATGGAATTCATATTTAAATATTTGCATTTGTTGAAATCAATGATAACTGAGATTTTAATATAAATCATTCAATATTCATTTTACTAAAGACGCTGATGAGGGTCGTTAATCCTCTTCATTTAATAATGTCAATCCAAGGTTGGTGTTTGAAGGCAATATGCAATAGAAGAAAGAGATCTTTGGTTAATGATCCCTTCTACCACACTCCACACTTGCAAAAATTGAAAAACACTATTATAAAATTTAAAGCACAAATGTATGAAATTAAATCACACTTGTAGAAAAATAAATTATTGTATTGAAAAGAAATGATAAACAAATAAAACACCTACAAGTTCATAATAAATTGTAAAAAATAATAGTTACAGACATAAAGAAATAAAATAAAAATTTATAACAAAATGATAATTATAGAATAAATAAATAAAAATACATTGATCTATCTTCCTTGGAATGAGTGGCCAGCTCATTTCTTAAAAGAGGATTTATTTAGAATATAATATTTAGAATAGATTACTCAAAATGATGGAAAAAAAATATATATTGATTGATTTTGTTCAGATGTGAGAAGTTGCATTTATAATCTAATACTTCCAACCAACAGCTTGTTTAGGAATAACAACTTAGACATTCTAACCTATATCAATCTCCACAAAATATGGAGAGAGATATTTATTATAAGAATGTAATTCATTACAACATATTCTCAATCCTCATAAAATATGAAGAGAGCTATTTATTAGAACGAAATTACATAAATATATATTTGAAAACAATCTATAAATGAAAACTATATATATATATATATATATATATATATATATATATATATATATATATATATATATATATATATATATATATATATAAAGACTCTAAATTGAAACTATTCTTGTGAAAGCTGAAATATACCAAGCAATCATTAGAATACATTTAGAAATACTTTCAAACAAGTCTGTAGAAGTTTTGTTGAAGTCTGTAGTAGTTTTGATGTAGTTTGTAGAAGCTCTGATGCAGTCCATAGCAAGTCTGATGTAGTCCATAACAAACCTGATGTAATCTATATCATGGTTGATACAATCCATAGTTATTAGGCATAGATTCAAACTGAGTTCAGAGCTACTAGGTGAGTCCATAGCTGAATTTGAATAATCATGATATAAGTCTATAGTTCATCTAAAATTCTATATCTTCTTTAAGAGCAACTTTAGAAGACTCTAACACTACTCCAACATTGTTCTTGAATGGTTACTCTTCATACTTTGAATCATTCTAACTTAGTATGGACTATGTATGCACATATTAACATTTTTTTCTTGATAATCATTAAAAATAATTAATAAATAGATAACAATGAATTCTAAATAAATAACCATGATATATACTTTCTATTTTATTATAAATAAACCATAAGTTCAAAAAATACATTTAGATCCACTTCCTATGCAATAAAAAAGATGTTATTTCTTAGATATAATGAGCCATGTTATGGTTTCATCATCTCCTATACACTAATCTCATGCATATTTTCATAAATGCTAATGTCTAAAACATCATGGTATATATGCATGAGTTAGATATAGTCTTCATATTTAAAATGGGCTATCCAAATTCATTTCATTTGTACAAGTATAATAAAATTTATCTTTTAAAATTCTCTTGAATTCCTCAAACAAAAGTGGCAAATGATAATGGGCATTATAATGAATTCTTAAAGGATAGGTTCTTGTGTGGAGGTTTTTCCTAATATCCTTAGATTCCTTTTAGGTTCTTGTGTGGATTTCTCATGCTACTCTCCTTTTTTTTTTTTTTTTTTTTAGATGAGGTGAGAGCAGGTTCTTGTGTTAATAATTTCATGTTATGTCTACATATATTTATTTTAACCACAAAATAGCTTTTGACATTAAATTTTTTTTATTCCTTTCGAAACTATGTACCATGATCGAGATCAAAATATATTATCATTAACTTGTTTGTTTGAATAAGCCCAATTTCTATTTTCTTGAAGTCGTTATTCCCCACATCTAATGGTATGCATGTCCTCATGCATGCCAAAAGAAGTGGGAGGGGATTACATAGGTCAAATGTAAGTTTTTTTCCTTTTCCCCACACCAAAGCTTTTGCAAGAAATGAAAAAGTGGATCTACATGTAGTAACAAAACTTATAAGTAAATTTACATGTAAAATAGTAAATTAAAATATCTTGGTATAAATTTAATATTCATTGCTTCTTCCATGGTAGCCAAAATAAAATATGTTGGGAATAATATGGATAAAATTACAGTCCTGCTATGCTAAGAAATAAGAACACAAAAGTAAGCAACCATGCACTTGATTAAAAAAGTTGCATCAACTATTCCATTTGACATATTGTATTTTTATTTTATTTTTTTCTCCTGACTAGTCAAAAAATTAGTTTTCTAGTCAAGGTTCTTATTTTAGCACTTGATTTGTCAACAATCTGGTTTTCAAACCAACAATGCCAATAACACCTGAAGGTTTTTATTGTTAAATTTTTTAATGATTTATGAGAACTGATGACATAGAAAATATTAGCTAAAGAATGTATACATCCTCGTATTTTTTTCAAATATATCATTGAATTATCTTTATGTTGACATTTCTTCATCATTGGTCTATGTAGTGATGATCAATAACCATGATAGATACTTATTGATTCTATTGCTTCTTTTTATATCAAAGGTGACTCAAGATAAGGTGTCAAATACTTGATCATGGATAAAAATTTATCTATTACAATATCTGTAATGACTCCTTGCTATAATATTATCTTGAAAAATCCAAAATAAATAATACCTTTCCACACAAACATAATATCAACAATATCAAATAATTATAAATGTCAACAAACAAAATATTAATATGAACATTTGAATATATATGGAAGAATTTATTTCATCCTAATTAGGAGTGGTTAATGGTTCATGAATTAACATTATTGATAATAACATTTTATTGTGAAAAATAAGAACTCCCTCAGATAAGTTATCTTATCATGCAAGTGGATATAGTTTTAACTAATACCTGAATATGGATGACAAAAAATGAAATGGAATGTCATCCATTATTTTTATTTATGAATTTATACAAAAAATATAAAGCTACATTTATAAATTATTTTAAGAAAACTTATTAAAATTCTAGAAACTAAAAAACATATTTGAGTAATTGAATTTCGGAGGTCCTTAGTTTCCTTGCTGTAAATAGATTTTGTATGCCTCATCTTAAAACTAAAAACTCTATGTTCTTTATCAATTACTTATCCTTGATTTTTATCATGCTACGAAAGCTCTCCAATATCTTCTTCTTCATCTGGGAAATTGAAAAATAAATGTCTAGGAGTGGCATCCCCCAGTAGGGTTAAGGGGCAATGCCCATTCTGTGTTCCCTATCATGATACAGGGTGGGGTTGAAGGGCAACACCCCTCAAATCTAAGATTAATATACCACTTTTGTAACCATAAATGTGTTTATTATTGAAGATATTTTGATAATTTTGTGTTATTTTACACAGTTTGATGAAAACATGTAATTCTTACTAATTTTTAACATTTGCATTACTCAAAATGATTAAATACTCGATCCTATGCTACTATATGTAAATTTGAAAATTTGATGTTTTAGTTTACATGCTAGTATTTTTTGGGATGAAAGAATATTTATTTTTGGATAATCATCATTTTTTAAATTAATTCAGAGAAATTTCAATAGCCATGCAAACTAACAATATACATAAAATATAATAAATAGTGAGCATTGAGACTGGATTAATTAATTTTTTTGAGTATTTAAGGTTATAAGCTATTCTTAGAGAATATTTCAATTAAAATATATTTTTATTTCCTATCAAACATCATTACATGCTATATTTTAGCAAGAATCCCAAAAAATTCTATACAAACTTTAGCAATCAGTTAAAGGGAAAATAGAAATTGAAATGTTTTAGATCCTCTGATGTAGGTGCAACAACCTTATCAATTGCATATACTAGAAAGTAGTGAAATAAAATCAGCAATTATGTATTACTTGCCTTCAATATTTGGATGTGGTTATTTTATCCATATAAAATTTGGAGTAACATTTGCCTTTTTCTACATGTAGTGATGCCAAATTCATCGCATGGCTCATTCCAATATTTGTTTGATGTTTTCATCTATTTCTTCACATTGACCATCCCCAAAAATATATGTGAACCAATTATGATTTTTTTAAATATGATCTCTTAGTTTCAAAATAATCCACTTCTATCGTGATCTATTTTGCATGTGATTTTTATTATTTTTAAGTTGTCAAGTTTGTTTGATCCACATAAAATCCATCCAAAATAACTAGCTTACTGCATGGTGATATGTTTTGATGCAATATTTTGGGAGGCTATATTTGTGAATTCTATCTAATATTTGCATGAATCTCTCCAAAATCCATATTATTCATGAAATAAATATAGAAAAAAAGTCATTAAAACTTTTATCATGTATAAATTATGTCAGCCATATCATATCAGAATGAAATCAATTCTACAAGCAAAACTACCATATAAAATCACGGATATTTTGGTTGGAGAAACAATTCCATTTTCAACATATTATATATAATTTTATAGCTTTAACCTTTCAACTATAGTGTCTTGATCAATTATTTCTACATCAATAACTTGTTGAAAATGAACTATTCTTACCCAAAAGATTGAATACCCAACATTATTTCAACTCAGGTGTCTCACGTTAACAACTACATGATTAATTACATATCATTTTTCATTTCAACAAAGATTATTAGTGTGATTCTCTTTTAAAAAATCAATCAGTTGTAAATTTTTTATTATTGCAATGCCATCTCCTTATAAACTTCAACCATCTTTTCGTAAACGTCAACCATCTCAAAATTTCATTCCCAATCTATATAAGTAAATCTTCTTTCATGATGTTAGCAATTATATTTCCTACACAACAATGTTATTATATGATGGAGGGTTTTGTTTTTTTTTAAATCTAAAATTTCTTATTACATAAAATAATAAATTTTAGTCTATGTTGCAGGAAAAGAAATCTTAATCTATTTGTAGAAAAATAAATTCTAAATAAACCGCCACTAAATACCTCTTGTCAAAAATATACAAAGAGACATTCCCTCTCACTAAGAACTTTATTTATCTACTGACACTAGATAATTTATAAAAAAAATTGAATCTTCTAATAACATCGTGTTCACTGGCAATGGTGCCAAAAATGATGAGAGTCATCAATCCTCTTCATTTAATAATGTCAATCCAAGGTTGGTGTCTGAAGGCAATATGTAATAAGTGAAAGAGATCTCTGGTAAATGGTCCCTTCAATTGAAATTTACACTTGCATAAATTGAAAATCACTCTTACAAAAAATAAATCACATTCATGAAAATAAATCACATTTATAAAAAAGTGAATTGTTGTATTGAAAAGAAATGATAAAAAAATAAAACACCTGCAGGTTCACAACAAACTATAAAAAAGAATAGTTACAGACATAAAGAAAAAAATAACATTCTACAAAAAAATGATAATTACAGAACAAAGAAATAAATAAAAATACATTGATCCATATTCTTTAGAATGAGTGGCCAGATCATTCCTTAGAAGAAGATTTATTTAGAATATAAGCTTCAGAATAGATTACATAGAATGATGGAAATAAAAGTATATTGATTGATTTTATTTAGGTGTGGGAGTTTGCATTTATAATCTCATGATTCCAACCAACACCTTATTTAGGAGTAACAACCTAGAAATTATAGCCTATCTCAATCTCCATAAAATATGGAGAGAGATATTTATTATAAGAATATAATCTATTACAACATATTCTCAATCTCCATAAAATATGGAAAGAGCTATTTATTGGAATGAAATTATATAAATCTATATTTGGATACAATATATAAATAGAAATTCTATATATAGATAGACTCCAAATGGAAAGCATTCTTGTGATAGCTAAAATAGACCAAATAATTATTAGAATATATTTAGAAATACTTTTAAATAAGTCCAGAGTGATTCTGTTGAAATTTGTAGTAGTCTTGATGCAATTCATATTAGCTTTG
This sequence comes from Torreya grandis, assembly GCA_037957365.1. Classification (NCBI taxonomy): domain Eukaryota; kingdom Viridiplantae; phylum Streptophyta; class Pinopsida; order Cupressales; family Taxaceae; genus Torreya; species Torreya grandis. The sequence goes on from JARHVA010003645.1 coordinate 894,114, forward strand.
ATGCAGTTTATAACAAGTCTAATGTAGTTCATATCAAACATGATGCAATCCATAGCATGACTAATATAGTCTATAAATATTGGGCATATTTATGGACTAAGTTTGGAGCTACTAGGCCAGTCCATAGCTGAATATAGGTAACCTTGATAGAAGTTTGTAGTTCAATTGAAATGCTATATCTTTTTTAAGAGCTACTATATAAGACTCTCAAATTACTCCAACATTATTCTTGAATGGTTACTCTTCATACTTTGAATTATTCTAGCTTATTATGGACTATGTATGCATATGCTAACATATTTTTCTAGATAATCATTATAAATAGCTTACAAATAGATAACAATAAATTCTAAAGAAATCATCATGATATATACTTATTATTTTATTCTAAATAAACTATAAGTTCAGAAACTAAATTTAGATACATGTTTTATTCAAAAAAATGATGTTATATCATATAAATAATGAGCCATGTTATGGTTTCATTAGAGGCCACTACCATGTAATATTTACTTCTTGATGAACATTAATGCCACCAAGTGTGTCCTATTAACTTGGATCTATATCCATGTCATATTATGCCTAAATTTGTTTCCCATATAACTCTTACATACCACCTGTTACTGCCCAAAATTGCACTAAAGTAATCAGGCCCTTATCTGTATCAATATCTAAGTCATTAGCCCAGTTTCTATTTTAAAATGCTCTTTTAAAAGGTCAAGTTCATGTAAAAAATTGGATAAGTCCTTTCTCTTGTTTTTTCTTGGTGAAGGTGTTTTTTCCCCTTTTCAAGCCTTTTGCATGAACACAATGTTTGATGGAAATAGGTCTTCAAAAATTTTGCCTCAGATAAAAAATCTAAAGACTTATTTCTATCAAACATTTTATCTGCTACAAAAATTTTGAAGGGCACTTTCCCTTCAGGCATTTTTCCTTTATAAAAATCTTGAAAAAAATCTTTTATTTCATGAAAAATGCTAAGTCCTATTTGTTTCAGATTTTTTTGTCCATGTAAAAAGTGCCAAGGGTCATTTCCTTCAAGCATTTTATTTGAACAAAAACTTTAAAGGGTTATTTTATTTGCAAAGTCTTATTTGTTTCAAATTTTTTGTCCACAAAAAAAAAGTCCGAAAGGGTACTTTCCCTTCGAGCATTTTGCTCACATAAAAATCTTGAAAGAATTGTAAGGTCATTTGCTTTGGTCAAAGGTACTTCCAAAAGTCCTTAAGGGTCATTTTGTCTTTGCAAAATTTCTAAATGATGATTTCCTTTGGGGTTTTTGCCTTTCCAAAATTCCTAAAGGGCACTTTCAAAGGGCAAAGGACACTTACAAAAATCTCAAATGACACTTTTGAAGGGCCATTTTCCTTTTGTAAAATGTTTGAAGGATTATTTATTTCAAGTATTTTTCCCTTGAAATTTTTTTAAAGGGTAACTACAAAAAGTTTGAAGGATAATTTTGGATCTGGAGGACACTTTCAATAGTTCTAAAGGGCCCTTTCAGAAGATGGAGGAAACTTTCAATAGTTTTGAATAACACTTTCAAATAGATCAAAGGACCATTCCAAAAGGCTGAAGGGCATTTTTATAGGGCAAGTGACCTTAACAAAAACTCTGAAGGGTAGGTTCAAAGTGCCCACAAGGTTCTTTCACTAAAGTTGTTATGAAGCAGAGGTCTTATTCCTTCAGACATTTTACTTGAGCAAAAGGTTTGAAAGAATTGCATTTCTTCAAAATATCAAGTTCAATTTATACATAGAAATTATTTCAGATAAAATGTCTGAAATAATGGTCCCAACAAAGGCAAAGGAGCTAAGTGTCCAATTCCTTCAGCAAAAGTGCAAAATTTTATTTCCTTTGGAGGAATTATTTCAAACAAATTATCCAAAATAATTATCCCAACAAAGACAAATGAGTTAAGTGTCCAATTCCTTTAGAAAAAGTACAAAAAACTATTTCCTTCAAAGGAATTATTTTAGATAAATTATCTAAAACAATTATTCCGACAAAGGTAAAAGAAGCTAAGTGTTAATTCTTTCGGCAAAAGTACAAGAGATCATTTTCTTCAAAAAAATTATAGAGCTCAATTTCTATGGGGAAATTGTTTTAGGCATTTATCCTAATGAAGACAAAATATCAAAGACTCAATTTTTGTAGGAAAAATGTGAAGTCAAATCCTCAGGGAAATTGTCTCAGACATTTTGTTTGAAACAATTATCCCTTCAAAATGCTCGAAAGAATTCTTAAAGGATAGGAATGATGAAGATAAAGACACAAATCAAATTACCATGGAACAAATTCCCAAAAATAATATTTCCAAATTGTAGGTATGACAGTTTCATGGATGTCTTTTGATGAGTGCACAGACATCAATTTTAAGCTACAGGGACTAGCCATTGGAATTCAAATGATCCAAGACAAGCTCATGGATTTTAACTTTAAGCCAAGTTAAGTAGACATTGGGATTCAAATATCTAGGATGATTTTGAAAGCATTAATTTTAGACCTCATGAAGTAGCCATTTATTTTCAAATGGGGTAGATCCAACAACACGTGTTTGCTCAAAGTAGGATGATCTGACGATGCATGATCAAAGCTGAATAGTCAAAGTAACTCAAGATAGCCATAGGCATGACAAGTTTTGAGGTCATGGGGGATGCTTTAAAGTCTAAACATGTTCCAAAGATCTAATGGTGCAAGCTATTAGTTGACTATTTAATGGGACCCAAGATCAAGCAAGATACTTTCACATGGTGTAAAGACACTGAAAGTAGTATCAATTATCTATAAAGTACATAAGAAGCCTATGGGTTTACCAAGTGGAATATCCACAAGGCCAAGTAAAATGCATTGTCCAATCATGCTTCACTCCTTAGATCATGATTTGATAGAGCATGTTTGTTCATGTCAGCTAGATCTGACGATGTGTAGCTAAGGTTGGGAGGTCAAGGATCTTATGGGAAAATATAGGAATGACAAGTAACATAATTGTGTGTCACAAAGTTAGAGTTTGAGCATTTTTCATAGGATCTATGGCTCATGTTTGATCTAGAAAGGAAGATCCAATGGTATGAGACAAGCAACACTTTTCAAAGGGATCAAAATTTCACAAAGAGATGATAAGTATCGAGGTTAAAATTTTAAATTGATGGCTTTTCCATATATGTGGCAATGAGTAGAAAAGCAAAAGAATGTCTAACTATCATTCTAGAGTGAATATTTCCAAATCATGATCACGGATCTTTTCTTATTTCATGTCATAATCAGATCAACTCATGATCCATCATTAAAGGTAATGTGATTTCCCTTAGTGTGCATAAAGAAGTGGTTTCATGTCCATAAATGTTTATGATTCATATTTGAGTGATAGGAAAGCATTTCCAAATAAGTTGCACATGAGGACAAAATCTTTTTAGGCTCTTCAAATGATTTTCTTCCTTCAACTGTGCAAGTGAGTGATCAAGGGGATCTTTAAGTTATCCACATCAAGAGACAATTTATTTGGCTCCTCAAGTGAATATCCTCTTTCCAAGCTCATGTGAAAGGCATTTTTCAACCAAAAAATCAAATGGATGCTCTAGGTGGTTGTAAGTCCTCATCATTATTTGTAGAGGTAGTTGCAAAAATGTTTTTTCTTAAAAATCGATGAAGATCTCAGGAGTAGAAAAAGGCTTTTTCTAGTTGGGAGCATCTTGATAGGATTGGAAAAGTTTGTTATGCAATTTTTGCAAATTGTAGCCCATAGTCCCAAGTCTGGGAAGGATTAAAAAAGTATAAATAGAAGGCTTGTCTTCTATTTCAAGATTGTTGGTTGTTGGTTTATATATGTCATTTTAGGCATCCATTTCCTCTAAGTCTAGGTTCTACATAAGTTTTTCTAGGATCAAGTATTGTGTGTAGACTTTGTCTCCCTTGCTAAGGTGGTTGCATCCGTACAACCATTAGTAAGATTTGAGAGCATGTTCATGTCTCCCTTATCAAAAGAGTAGTCTCATCATGCTTGTCCCCATGACATTATTTTAAAGTGTCAATGTCTGTAATACTTCTCTGCAAGTCAGGTGGAAAATGTTTATGATTCTTTATTGTGTCTTCCTAATGAAATACAATAATATGTTTTGCAAGTTTTGTTGATTGGAAATTTAGGTCTATGTTCATTACCGGTTGTCATTCTGAACATATACCTTAGTTATAAATCCCTTTCTGTAGTTATATTTGAAAATTCATTATTGAGTACCTTTTACAGACTCCTTGGGTTCATGAATTTAGAAGGATATAGTATTTAGGATTATAGTTTCAGTGTATGTCCTAGTCTCTCAGGGATCATTTGGTGTTTATCATTGTCTTACATTTGAAGTGTTTTTTGCATCTTTACCGAGGAACATTGTCATGAAATATTGTTTGATACTTTGTTGTTTGGAAGCCACCAACATGCCACCTTCCATTTTATAATTAACTATAAACTTTTTCTACCCTACCCTACCCTAAAAATAACACACTCTATTATATACTATAAGTGTTACTTACCTTAAAAATGCATAAGATCTTGTATATTTGAAATGTGTTTATAATTTTTGCTTTAAATCCTAACATTGTAGCCTTTCATTTAGTCCCTTTCCTATTGAAGATTATTAAAAATGAATATTGCAATCACCCCCTTATTTATCTTTAGTAGCTTGTGTATGACATACAACATTTGTGCAAATTTTGTGTGACAGTGCTTCATGGGTGAAGTGTGCAAACTTGGTTATGCTCTGGTCATATTTATCCCTTGTGCCAAGAATCCCCATGGAGATTGAATTTTAAAATCCCTCCATGAGAGCAAGCTACCCCATAATTTCTCTCACATTGGTTCAGGTAGAGATAAAAGTAGCAGGGAGCTAACCATACCCTCTATAGGTGCCTCCCAGACATTTTTTATAGTTTGATCCACTCTTGATGATAAACCCTTCCCCAGCTAAAATGACATTATAACGGGTTTCTCATCATTATTTATCATTTTCTTCAAGTGTGTAAGGCCATATTAGAGAGGTGTACAACTAGGAACCAACACCACCTACACTAAAATTTGATAGTTTTGTGGTCTATTTTTAATGTCTTAAATAATAGACTAAAACTCAAGTAAACTAAAATTAATTTGGTGATTAGTAATTAAGCTACATGTAGTTTAATTTTTTTGACATCCCATGCAATATCACAATACATAATAAAATCTAAATATAGGAATATGCTTATATTTTTCATATTTCAAGAAGATATCAAAGGACAAAAATAAACATTAATTAGTATTTTGAATTCTATGTTGGGTACGGATATGTAATTAATTAAACTTCCACTTTCCTTGAGATATACCACTTTAATGCATCTTCAAATTGATTCTATGACAATAAAAATACTCGTTCATTATAAAACTTAATCCCACATTGCTTACTAGAAAATTATGCCAATATGGATAATGCCACAATGGAAGTTGCCCTCTGTATGTAGTCAAAAATACATCATGTCTATAAATCTATCCTGGTTTAGAGAAGATAGAGCATAGCTACACTTATGATTAGGAATACATTTGTTAAGTGGGAGTATGACTAATATGAAGATCTACTAGGCCTAATTAGGAGATCACTTATAAAAATACACCATGTGAGGTAGGGTTTCAAAGCCTATAGTCTAACAAAATCATGCAATAACCCTAAAAAAGTCCTAAGGTTTAATATTTCACCTATGCTAATAAACAAGAAAGTAAATCTAATCTAGTACACACCAAAGCTTGTGGCACAAAGTGGGGGTTAGAAACAAAACAAACAACTAAACTAAACATGCAGAGAAGACATACTCACATCAATGTATACGTAATCCTAATGCATGATAAGAGAAGCACAACTGCATTATCTGTCTACTCTTATAAAGGAAAAATAAATTTAGAGATACTTATCTTGAAGACAAACCCATTGAGCCTCAATATCTCCATTGAATAAGGTGTTTCATAAGAGATTGTTGTGGTATGTAAGGATAACAAAGACAAATTAGATCTAAGCTACACAACCTATCTATGCATCAAAAAGAATTCTCCACAAGACAAGATTTGTATCTCCAAAAAAATTATGGAACCCTAAGATTTATTCCTCAAGTAGAATGGTCAATAAGTAGATGTTCCTTCGCACTTAATCTTCTTCGCTTCTCTTTTCTTAAATGGTTGGAGATGAACTTGTATATATAGGTGGATCTTTCCCTAAATCCTCCCAGAAACATTAGTTATATAGGGTCAGCCATGGTTGACCTAGTGTGTTTTAGGGAATAATTCATTAAGTATGAGCTAGGTTGACCAAAAGGTTAACAAACCCAAAAAGTGAAAAATACCCTAAACTGTATAAGTCGGCCATGGTTGACCTAGTACAACTAACATTCCAAAAGGGAATTAAGGTAAGAAAAGGAGGATGGAAAAAAGAAAATGATTCGAATAGGTAGGACTGAGAAGAATAAGCTTAGGGTTAATGGTTTTTAGGAGATAAGTGTGTAGATGACAAATGGTAAAAGGGACAACAATCTTATGAAGCATCGTTGGTCTTCTCACCCCTTTCTCGATGCACCCCTTAAGGCATGCACTCAGAGAGATTAAGACTCAATAGGTTCCTACAAGATACAAAGTTTCAGTAATCAATAAAATTTTAAAAATATTATATGTATACATATTTCCCACTCAAATCTCATCACGTGTCACCTAACTGCAATATGAGATGGTGTTCTGAGAAAAGAAACATGATAACACACAATGTTGACGCTAAGTAAAGTGGAGTAAGTAGAAAATAAGATAAAGAAAAGGATAGAATTAAAAAATACATACATTAACTTACCTTAATACTGTAGATGAATAAGTATACTACAAGAGATATGAAGGTGTCCAATGTGAAGAATACTAGGTGAACCTATAGAAGTTAGTACAAAAAATAGCCAAAAATTGAGATTTTTGGAAAATAGGCATACGATAGTGGAAACTAATCTCTACGTCATCACGAATCCAATGTATTTTATGGATTTGAAAATGGATGGGTAAAAACAAAGATATAGAGAAAGTAAGGAATCTATAGGACAATAATTAAAAAATTTGAATTTTGAAAAGGTGTTTTTAAATAGGGGAAAAGACAAGTCATTTAGTTATTTTGACTTGTGAAAGAAAGGAAAAAGAGCTTTGGAGATCAAAGGAGCTAGGATGATGAGGAGGTGACAAGCTAGATAGGGAGGGGCTCTAGAGGTAGCAACAGGTGCACTACAGGTATGCAGCTAAGAATCTCAAACTAGTTTTTTAAATTTGTATTGAATTAAGTATATTTTAAATAATTTTTAATTTAATCATTTCTAGATGTTAGAATGAGATAAATTTAGATTCTAGGGTTAGCAAATAACAAGATAGGAAATGGGTTTAGAGGAATTAAGAAGAAAGCAAAAAATACACTTTTTAAGGAAAATGCAAAGGGTCGGTAGGTAAAATGAACTAGGTCAACCCAATCAACCTAGTAGGTTGAAACTGAGTAGAATCCATAGTGCCAACCCAGTAGGTATGGGTTGACCCTATACATTCTATAAGCTAAAATCTTAATGCAGTTTTCCAACTAATTTGAAAGGTCCAGAATGACAACATAACACTAGGAAGGGGAAAATAAGAGGGTTGACTAAGATTTTGGAGTCAACCAAGGCAAAAATAAGAAATTTTGGTCAAACTAGGTTGACCAAAGAACCAAATTAGGCATAAAAAGTGTGCAAAAGGATAAAAGAGGGAAAGAATAACCCAAAATGACCAAAAGAGGGCAAGAAGGACCAAGTAGGATAGAAATAGGGTAAAATGAATAAGTTTAATGACAATTAGGCTTGTTTATACTTTAAAAATATAAAAAAAATGTATTATGACTATACATGACATGAAGGAACTGATACATCCTTTGTTGTTTCCTGGTTACAGAGATGACAGAAGTTCTAGAGATGGGTGGATGTGACCTAGTTACTAACATTATTAGAGTGATTATCAGATAGAGATAATGTTATACTAGTATCTATAGGTCTAGGAGGCATAACTGACATGTGTAGGATCCCCATGAGTTTAGATCTATTAGTCATGTTCTTTAGTTGCTAGGAATGACTGACTAACACCTGAGGTGGATGGGAATGTGATAGAGGTGGCCATCACACTAGATGATGTCCATGCCATCGTTAGGCTACCCATGTTAGGAATGGTAAAAACATTCCATGAAGCCAAGATCAGTAGTGTTCACAATAAGAACATCATAATAGCTACAAACAAATAGAATGCATCAAAAATCAATATTAAATGTATATTTAGAATATGAAAATGATGAGAATTTATTACAAATCACTTGCTTATATAGGCAAGGTAAAATAGAAACCTAGCTAATCTAACCAATGTGGGATAGAACAATAATCCACTAAAAGATGAAATAAATAGCAAGACACTAGAAAACATGAGAATACATACTCTAACAACCCCCTTCAAGTGAAGTTAGGAGATAACAAAAGCCAAAAAAGAAATAGTGGCATATCTATAGAATGAGTCCTGAAAACTAGGCCTGATAAAGTACTCATGTACAATATATATCCATGAAGAATGAAGAAAACTTGTAGGAACAAAATGCGCCCCCCCCCCAAAAAAAACAAATGATCTGATACTAAAGCTATTAATACTCCACATCGAGATCACAAGATGACCAATGTCAATGTTGAGATCCTTGGATAGAAGACTGTAGAAGCTCCATCTACATCAAATAATATTTCTTCCTTTTGACAAAGGAAGAACATAAATGGTGTACTAGAAGTCTTCCCATTCCATAATGAAAAATAAATAAGGAAACAACACAAAGATCTATGAATCACATCCAAAGCTGAAGTGTGGCATAGGTCTAGCAAGATCATGCACAAGAACTAGATGTAATGCCATGAAAATGAATCAATCAAAAAAATACATAGAACATTCACTGAAAGCATGTCCATGAGAAGTCGATCATAATGATCAATAAGTGTACTCTCACTGAAACTATTAGAGTCCTCTAAAGTCATAATCTATGGTGACTCAATTTCATGCATAGGAACAAAGGAAGGTTTTACAAATAAATGTCTCAAGTATGACATAAATTCATCCCATAGAGGTGGTTTGACAAAAATAAGAGCAATGTCTATTAGGAATGTGTCATCACAAGAAATTACAGTAGGAGGAGAGAGTACATCATCAGAAGATAAAACCTCACTGATAGGAGGAGAAGGAGATGGAGAATCATCATCCATGTCACCATCAAAATATTCACTAATAGGAGGAGAAGGAAGTGGAATAAAGGGAGGTGGAGTAAAAGAGGGTGAAAAGACCCAAAAGACTTAGTGTCCTCAAATAAGGCTATAATAGCATCCCAAGCTCCCTTAGGTGATGTGGCTTCCATAATATGAATGTGCAAGATATCAAAAATATTGAGGTGAATCAAATGAAGAGCCTCACCTTTCATAGAGGAATTCAAGGCAATATCTTCCTCATCAGTGAAGTTAGGAAGATCTCCAAATACCCTTCAACTGAAGGTGTATCTTCATTTTGATCTTCCAAAGGGTGTAATTTGAAGTTGTGAAGGACTCCATTATCGAAATACAAGGAATAAGTTGGGAAGAAGAAAGAATAATCACCCCAAAAGAATAAGTTCTGATTCAAATGACAATGAACAAAGAAACCCCCCTAAAAAGTGTAAGCACCCCCCTAAAAAATATGTATTAAAAGATGACCCCCGCCGCCGCCTCACCCCGCCCTCGCCCCCCAATTTGGAACTGTATAAAAGTAGTGCAATTTTATAATTTGATGACACCAAGTGATATAGAATAAAAAAACATGCACTTTCAAAAAAAAAGGAACTAAAATTTGAGTTAAGATTCAAAAGTGATTTCACGTAAAAATGGGTCAAAACAATTAAAAATCACTACAAACTCAATTTTTAGGCCAAATAAAAAACAAACATAGGCATGCAACCACTCATTGGAACCAAAATTTCACCATGGACTTAGAAAAGTCAATGTAAGTTAAAAAACATTTTTCAACTTACCTTGGGATACGTGCAAGCGAGTTGACTTCTTCTTTTGAGAGAAAAATATAGCATATTACTAAAAATAATTATTTTCCAGCTATGTAAAGAGAGAAAGAGGGATAATATTGTTTGTTTTTGCTAAGAGGGGTGCGAGGATTATTTTCCAATGCAGATCTAATGCACATAGAGAAAAAAAAAACTCCAATGATTCTTTCTCACAAATTTTGATGCCAAGCTCTTCCAAACGTATCCAAAGCACAGATCATTTAGAAAAGGACACAACTTTTGAGCAGTAGATACAAATCATATGTATCAGATAGAAAGGTATGCCTCAGATCTATCTTTCCTGTAGCAGCAAGCCAAACTGAAAAATCAAGGTAAATTTACAGAAATAAGACAAAATACTTTTTTTTTCAATGCCAAGGCTACAGGGTGAAATCCCTATTGCTAGTCCACATCAGATGAGAGTTTAAAGCATCATAAACATGATGCTAAGGTGTTGGTCCATGTATATCATCCTCATACATAGCAGCAATGACAAATGCAATAAAAAAATGAAGGAAAATTATGCCCCAGCCAGTTGTTTGGACAATTTATGGAAATTTTCAACACTCTTTATCTCCTTCCAAGCAGAATTTTTAGAAGGACAAAATAACAACAACACTTCACCTCCTCAGATCCACCACTCTCTCTCCAAGTAGTAGAGGCAAATCACATGTAGATTTAGATCTCTCCAAATAAGATCATATTAAATACACCTCCCAGCCACTTAGCAGCAAAATCGAGAGTGGATATGAGCATAGAAGACAACGCAACAATGGTAGAAAATGATCCTAGGAATATGACTCCTTCTCTATGCTTTCAATGCCTCTACAAAATAAACTTCAATGCTTTCCTCCTAGATCTTCTTCCAAATGCCACTTCTTAGAGATTGACACCAAAGTTAACATGTCGATTGAAGGCTTCTAGTGCAATAGATCTGAAACATAGGGATTTGTGGACAAGGAAAAACACTTCCTCAACATAGAAAAAAAATTCCCACACTGCTAAAGAAAAAAAACAGGATGCCACTTGTTGGAATGTAACAATGGTGACACAAAATCAACACCTATACAGACAATAATGATGCAAAGGTAAAAAATAAAACTTCTCTTTTTTTTCTTTTCTACCAACATTGTTAAAAGATAACTCTTGAGAGATCTAAAATAATGACACTAAAAAAATATCTCAATGCCAAAAGAAATAATAGATTCAAAGCTTATCACAAATCTACAAATAGATTTATCTCCAAGGGAGAAATAGTCTGGTCAATATAAAGTTGATCTCAAATTTTCAATGCTCACATCAAAGGAAGAATAAGATCTCAATGCTAAAAAAAACTCAACTCCAATCACCACAAGTTGATCTTAAAATCAAAATGCTACACTCCTCCAAACATCAGTGCCTTAAATCTAAAACTTAGATCTAAAACAAGAAAGAGAAAAAAATAAAAAAAATCTAAAAAATAGATCTTACCAAAGGCAAAACCAAAAGCCAAAATCAAATATTTAATCTCTTGAGAGATATTTTCTCTGAATTACAAGCTATGGTAGATATTCTTTATGAATTGCAAGCTAAAGATGGTTGAAACTTCTTCAAGGCTCTGGTACCCTGTTAGAAATGGTAAAATCATTTCATGAGGCCAAGATCATAAGTGTTCACAACAAGAACATCACAATAGCTGCAGATAAATGGAATGCATTAGAAAGAAAAATCAAATGTATATTTAGAATATGACAATGATGAGAAGCCAATACAAAGCACTTAATTATATAGGCAAGGCAAAATAGAAACCTATCTAATCTAACCAATGTGGGATAGAACAATAACCCACTACAAGAGGAAATAGATAGCAAGACACTAGCAAACATGAGAATACATACTTTAACAGCTCATAACGGGAGCATCGATGACCATAGGGATACTAGATAGCATAGAGGAGAGGATAACCTTATCCATGTAGGCTACAGGCTTAAAGATGATTTTTGGAGGGTGGAGAGTCAGTATGGATGACGTATATACATCATAGATTTTAGATATTTGAAAATTTGTGATAGGACTTATAATATAGCGAGTGCTCTGTCATAAGTTGAATGGCAAGGTACCACTATTTGTGGTAACCTTGAGTAGGATGATGCTAGAGGAGTGAGTTTAATATGATCTAGGATCTGTCATTTGGGTTTAACTCGTATATGATTTAATGAAATGTTGGTCAGAGGGTAAAAGACTATAGGACTGATCATATTATTGATAGCTTGGATATATGAGAGGTTTCCTATGTATCAATCGATTAGGTTGCCCCATGCGGTCAATGATAGGTCACCTCAAGTACAAAGATGGAAGGAGGACCAAGTAGCATAGATCATGCCCCACAACTAGTGCTATAGTTAGTGAGATGTATAGACATAATGTGGCAACTATATAAAAACATAAAAACTACATGGGTGAGTTGGCACATAGTTGTACCAGTGATAGAGAGGATAGAGATTATTAGACACTACATGTGGTGGAGAGAACCACATCTAGTGGCACAAGTGATAAGACAAATGAGTCTACCTCATCCAAAAAAACTGATATTGATGCTTTAGTAGTGGGCTTGGAATATGATGGAGCCATGGAGAAGGAGAGGACTCAGACCACAAATAGTGAGATCGACACTCGGACCATGTCATGAGCGACCATGGACTGGTCAAGCACAATGGGGAGTAGATTAGGAGGATAGGGAGGCAAAGGAAAATATACCAGATTTACCACTACTAGTTTCATAATAGGAAGAGATATGACCATCGAGGACATAATCATGATGAAGGTAGTAAGATATAGCAAAGATCGAGGTCATCCCTGATGAGCTAGTAGAGGAGCCAAAGGAGGGACAGATGATAGAGAGACTAGGAAGGCTTAAGATGAGATAGATGTGAGCCATGATAGAGGGATTTGAGTTGAGGAGGTGGCTTATAGAGGAGGTACTAGGAGGCCATGTAGATGGGGATACTGTGCTAGGTGATCATGTGAATGGTGAGACCATAATAGTTGAGACATAGACATGTAAGAAAAAATAGTTAAATTATTGCTTTAATTTTTTATTTAAAAGTAGAGAGATATTTTGAGATATAATAGTGATCTAATATCTATCTAGTATGATTTTGTAGGTTTAATTAAGGATGCAAAGGAGATATGGGGGTCCCTAGTGAGGAGAGCACTCCATGACGTCTTGGTTGAAACTCTATAGCCATATGACCCTACTGCATTGGAGGATCCTAGCGTAACATATTCCCTAGCTCAGGTGAGCTAGTTTAGACTAGCAAGGGAGGTAGTGAGATATATATAGGCATAAAGAAAGAGGATGTATACATCAATAAAGATGGATGTAGGTGAGATGTAGGCATGGCAAGCCCTAGTTGAGGGAAGAACTACATATCTGTCCATAGTGGTGTAAATGATAGAGATCTAGACCTAGCTGATGAAGTCATAAGTGTGGGTAGTGCAATTACAGGGACAAGTAGACGGACTAAGATCTTGGATGGCTTCCTTACAGCATACTATTTTAAAGAGTCAGACTATGGCCTCAACAAGTAGCGTGGCTAGGCCATGAGATAGACAAAATGGGACCTAACTATAAAGCCTCAAATTCATTATATATATATATATATATATATATATATATATATATATATATATATATATATATATATGATTTTGACATATTGTTATCGTTTGTGTATGTTGTCATTATTTTTTATTATGGTTGTTCATTATGGTTAAGGCTATGGATGCTTTGGATATATTTCTTTCTAGCACATGTATTTAGCTTTATTGTATATGCTATAGGAAATATATGAGGTGTGGTTTATTTTCTAGCATTATGAAAAACACATGCATAGTTAAAAAGAAATAGGTAAAAAGGACTTGGAAAAATATAATCTATCAAGAAAATGTACTATACATTATTTCAAGCTAGGAAATGTGTAATAACAAGAAATGAATAAGTATAAAGAACCAAGAAATGGTAAAATAAGATGGTAAAAAGGGATTTATTTTTAAACCAAAGTGAGATATTTTTGCACCAAATTAAAACAAGTAAAATCATACTATTTGATGTTGGGAAGTATGAAAAATAATGTAATAAAATGGAAGGTATGTAAAAGGGAAAAAATGGTATAAAAACAAATCAATTAAGTCAATCAATTATATTAAATCATGTTGCGAAGTATAAGAGAAAAACAAAATTGGCAAATGATTGGTCTTAGATTTATCACACTCATTCAAGGTGGGAAGTATGGAAAATTCAAGAAATGGTTGTATTCTTACATGCACTTTAAAAATACAAAGATAAGAAAGGTTAAAGAGAAATGAAGTAAGCATAAAACATATTAAATCAAGCTGGGAAACATGTCAATGACATGTAACTTCATAATCAATCAAATCTTATCTCATATTTGACACATGTAATTTTGGATTGTGACTTGGGTATTGGAAAATTTTGTGAGGAATGTTAGGTTCTATCCATAGTCTTACACTACAACTCATAAAGAGAACACCACTAGGGTGGAATAAATAGGAAAAAATAGGTAATCAAGGATGTAGGTTATAGAAAGGAAAAGGAATGTTAACCTGTGAGGATGGTCATGTCCTATCCACGGTCTTACAATGTAACTCACAAATGAAATCCCAAGGGGAGTGATCAGTAGACAAAAAAATATTTCTCAAGAGGAAATATGAGGGATATAGGGATTGAAAAAGGGATTGTAAGAAGCAAGACTTAGGCATCTTATGAGAAGACTTTAGGAGATAGGAGGCATACTAAGGACATGAGAAGACACTAAGTGACTAGTGGTCATCTATGTATAAAGGTAACCTATTCAATATAGACACAAAGATTTGTAGGCAACTAGGTATGCAACTAAGATCAAATCATGAAGGTATATTGGTATAAGAAAAATAAAATTGACCTACCTTCCCACAACATGTTCCCCATTCTTCAGGACCCCTTACAGAGCTGTCGATCTACTATGAAGATTGGGTAATTGCATGAGAAAGTAGGTAACACTAAAAGATTTTTTTATTCTCCTCTTTTAATCTACTAGCCTACTGCACCCTAAAGGACCTCAACTCTAATGTGAGGCCAATTTTGAATTTTGAGATTCGACTAGAAGGAGGAGATGTGCTTTGAACCATGTCTTTCAGTGTGATTTAACTTTTAAGAATAATTTTGCCTTTTGTATCATTGCCTTTTGTTTAAAATATTTAGATTTTAACTTTTGATGGCTTTTTAAGATTCTTCCTCCATATGGATGTAGAATGACTAATCATGAGAGATGTAGTGATACACATGAATGAGCTTTAGGATAAGGCTAAGGAAGATAAGTAACCAAAGATAAATATTGATTAGGATACTTAGGCTTAACAATGAACTATCATGTGATCTCAAGCCTTAACCATGTATATGCTTAGTTTGCATAAAAAGAAGAAGGAAAAAAGGAGATCCAAAAAGTGGACTGGTGTAAGGAGATAATAATGAGTAGGATTGTTTTCTAATTGATAACATGGTAAAGGGGATAAAATGACCAAAGGGAATAGGTTTTGTATAACCAAGTCACAATGATAATGAACTATGAAAAAAATAGAGATAAGAAAGCAAACAATTTTTGAGAAAAACTCAAGCAAGAGAGAGAAATTAATGATAAAGAAATACAATCATATGCAAAATATAAATGATAAGATAATCAATATATATTACAACAAGCAATAAATCACCATAAATGATAAGGAAACATTTGACACAGTGTCAAATGATATAATAGATAAATAGATAAAGATAAAATTGGATCATGCATCCAACCCAATGTGAAAGCACCATTCATGTGCTCATAAGTACTGATAAATCTATCCATACACATTATCTAATACATCAAATAAATCTCTGTTAAGCTAGAGATTAATTGTTGTTAATGTCTCATCGCTTTAGTGAATATTGGGCAAATGCTTTTTTTCTAATATCCTCCACAAAAAAATTAAGAATGCTTGATGAATTGTGCTAAGGAGGGAAATTACACAAGGGATGGTCAGGAGAATGCATGGGAGTAGGCTCTATGAGAGATGTAGGAATCACTGGTAAAGAAGGATTCATGAGTGAGGGAAGGTCCATGGGTGATAGAATCATAGGTAGAGGCACAGAAGGTGGAAAAGGGACCACAGGAGGTGATGGAACCATAGGAGGTGGAGCCATGGGAGAAGGAGGAGCCTTCTTATGGTAAAGACCTATGGGAAGAGTGGTATAAGGTCTAGGAATGGATATAAGGTGATCCTGAAGATATTGTTTAAGGATGTAGAAATGATTAGTATGATGGGTACTGCACAGATGCCATAGACAATACTCACCATACTTAGGTAGATATTCAATAAGTACCTTCAGGAGAGGTATGGCTTTGTCTGATGATGGGGAAAAAGGATGCAAGGTATCAATATATTATCATAACTTGTGATAATGGGTGGAAGAATGATTATCTATCCCATGGAAGCAATAAATAGCTTGTGAGTGGTTTTAGTAGAATCAGTCATATAAGGAGGTAAAATAGGAGTGGAAGAATTTGGAGAACACTCATCGGCCCATTTGGTGGGCACAGGAGCCATCTTAGGAAAGGAAGCAAACCATCACCAAGCGTGATGGTGAGAAAAGAATGGAATGAGGCTCAATAAAAGGAGTAATGGAATCAGAAATAGGGGTAGTCTTAGCAACAATATGAGTGGAAACATGCTCAAATATAGTAGGATTAGGATCTATAACAGGTCTAAGGAGAGTTGCACTAACCTCAAGGGTAAACTAGCTATGAGGTTCAGGTACCTAGCAAAGTGGTAAGGCCTAGTCATAACATGTTCCATGACCATTATCCTATGTGGCTCCTTAGAAACTAGATAAAGGGGAAAAATAAAAAATTAAGAACTATAAGTGAAGGAAAATGATGAGATGCATGAAAAGACTCAAGTAAAGAAGAATGATAATGAACAATCTCAACATCATGAGCTTGTATAAGACTGCCTAACAATGGATCATCTAAGGAATAACCATCATCATAATCCAGGGTGTGAAGATCAATGACATAGGTAGGTATAACCTTATCATCCAAGGAAGTATGGTGAATAGAATTCCAAGTCTTGTTAAAGACTATGGGAATATCATCTCAAAGAGGCTTTCAAAATCAAGGTTGCAAGGAAGAAGGAAACTTTGAGATGAGATGAGGTAAAAGATTAGAATTTTTGATCTTTAAGTTAATCTCATTAGGCTCATCATCATCAAAGTCTAAGAGGTTAGGAGGAATGTTACCAATGAGCTTTGGATGCCCACTATAACCTTAGATTGAATTGATGGGAAAATTGAGATTCTAAGACTCATGGAATGGAATGCTTGGCAAAGGCTTAAGAGTAGGAATCTTGAAGACACCACGATCTTGGAATTATTTAAAATTACAAGGGTTAGTATCACCTTAAATATTATAAATGGCTCCATTGTGAGGGGATTTAATGCATTGGTAGGTGGAAGAAGTAATATCTCTCATGCGGTGAGTCCATGACCTACCAAGAAAGATGTTATAAGAAAGGGGGAAGTTAAATATCATCACATTCATACAGACAATGATAGGAGGGATGGTAATGGGAAGCCACACACAACCTAGAGGAGGCATTTGCCTTCTATCGTATCCTTAACATGTGATGCATGTATACTTAAGATTTCATTTCACATACCCAAGAGTCTTAATGAAATCTAGAAAAGTAACACACATGCCAGAACCCTCATCAATCAATGCACACTTAACTTGGATATTGTCTATTTGGATGCTAATAAATAATGAAGGATCATCCACATGAAACATAATATCATCAAGAGTCATAGAAGCTATGGGAAATTTTAAAGAAAGAGAATTATCTATAGTTTCATCAATGTTGATAAACATCTCTTCACATTATTATACAATACTATCTTCAGATCCAGATAAAGTTGCCTCCCGTCTTGCTAAGGGAGGATGAAGGACATTCATCTCGAATAGTAGTTGCATAAGATAGTTTATATGATGGGGAGAATTCCTCATAAGATCAAGGAATGGAATTTGGTGTGGGAGATTAGTGAGCTCCACAGTGGAATCCCACCCATCATAACCCATAAGAAGGTTGTTAGATATAGGTGTGTAATGGTTAAGGATGTCCTCAAAAGGAGGAGCTGAAGTGAATTAAATTTTTTGTTGATAAGAATGAGAAGGATATTTGGAACAAGGTCTAAAATCATGTTGAGATGATGAATTAGTTGATTTAAGTTGATTTTGATAATTAGAAGCAGTGTTAGTATAAATTTGATTATCATTAGTATTGGAAGATGATGAAATAATGGTGGAAATCTAATGGGAAGTGTCATCCAAGGGAGAAACATAAATCGGATCATCAAAGGTAATAATGTCATCTTGCCCCAACTCATGTAAATGAGTTGGAGAAGAATCTTGGATAACATGATATGTTTGAGATGGAGTGTAGATAGACTATGAATCAATGAAAGCCACTGCCCTTCACATATGAGTCATGCTAACCACATTCTCTTTATAATTTGGTTCAACAAGACTTTATAAATTATTGGTGGAAGGGGTGGGCTTATCTTGGTTGTCTTGAATCAGTTGGTGATTAGGAAAAGGGTCTTTATAGATAGTAAAATGAGCATTTTCTTGACTTAAGGCTTGAGATTTATCATGTGTTTTATGATCCTTTAAATCAATTTCATAAGATTGTTGATGCTTTCAAATGATAAAATCATGATCAAAATAAGGTCCAAGAAGAAAGTCCATATTTAAATTATGAATTTGTCTACAAATCTCATGAGAATGACCCTAACTAGCATGAAAACAACAAAACTTGTTAGGATCATACCTGGATTTCATAGGATGAGTAGGGTGAAGCTCTCATGGAAAGTCTTGGGTAGATGATTAAGAAATTTAGCTGAGGATAGAGGTTTATGAACATTGATGTTTTTTGGTGAATAGAAATGAGGATTGGTATATTGTTGAGAAGGGCGAGCTGGTTCTAAAGATTGGTTAGGAATGACAGCTTAAACATTGTGAATGGTGTCATAAGAATCTGTAACACCATCATTGGTAACATTATGATTTTTTCTCTTTATTAATAGATGAGGACCTGTAGAAGGTTGGAGTGGCTTGAATTGATGCATAAGGAAATATTTTCATTTAGTTTTGTCAACATCCTCCTCCAAGGTACATGGAGAGAGAGAGTCCATACTCAATAATGTAATTTAGGAAAGAGGGAATTGGTAAAGAGATGGAAAATATTGTCATCAACCATGTTATGTTCACATTTATTTGACAAAATATTCCACCTTTTAACAAAGGCTTGAGTGGTTTCATTTTCATTTTGTTTTCAATTTATGAAATGGGCCAAAGTGTTTTTGGAAAGATCACTAGTTTGGAATTCTTTCACTAAAGCATTCACTAAATCTTCCAAACTAGTGATGGAATGAGGTCTAAGTTGGTTATACCAATCCAAGGCATCACCTATGAGGGTTTTGGCAAGGATCTTAGAAACAACAAAGGTGTTTAATTTGAACTAATCCTTATAGTGATTTCCAAATGTATTAAGATGAAGGGTGGGATCAGTTGATCCATTATAAGAAATTGTAGGTGTTATACCTCTTATGTCAATGTTAGTAATTTGAGTAGTGAGAGGTTAATTTTGTAGATGCTTAATGGTTTTGTTGACCAAAGGAGTTTGATGAATAATATTGCCTTAACAATCTTGAAGAGGAGGTGGGGGAACATTTAGGTTATGTGTGTTTCAAGCCATTGGTTACAAATGAGATTGAAGGTGAAGAAGGTGGTGTTGAATTCTCATAATTTGATTTGTGTTATGATATTGAAAGGTATTCATTTGATTGAGAGCTTGCAACAAAATTTGATGTGTTTGATTAGCATTGTTAGAAGCATTACGGTTGGCATTAGTTTTAGTATGAGTGGCTTGGGTACCACTATTGGTATTGATAGGAGCTTGAGAATAATTATGAGAATGAGATACACTAGTGGTAAAATTTGCTTGTGTAGCAAAAAATGGAATAGTGAATGGTTGAGAGGAAGAAGCACTAGAAGCATGATTTTCTTGGGTAGAAAAAGAAGCACTAATATATAGATTAAGGATAGGGGATCTTAAGAGAGGCCCACTAGATGTAGTACATATCATGTTAGTTGAGATACTAGGCATGGAGGAAGAAGAAGTTAGAGAAGAAGAAGTCATGATATGAGGAAGGTTAAAATTGAAGGAAGAGGTTGAGAGTCAAAAAAAGTGGTACCCCCAAATCCAGTTGAGAATGTAGGAGTAGGTGAATGAGGTTCTTACACTTGACCACTAATCATAAGATGGTAAATGGTAAAAGGATATTTTCCTTGATGTTGAGGAAATTCAGAGATAAAGAAGAGCATATCAAGAGTATACTCTAACTCAAGTTGATATTTTAATGAGAAAAGAGGATTATGTTATGAAGAGGTATTAGGAGGGGTCCCATAGTTCATTGTGCAAGTGGCAATATGAACATTACTAGCATCCAAGAGAGGATCCCTATTCTATCTATGGGAGACCCTATGAGGATTGGTAAAGTTCATCATGTTTGTTGATTGTAACTCAGTGTCATTGTTAAACATAAAGTTCATGATGAAGGGAAATGAAGCAAGATGAGAAAGCAAAGAACTAAGAAGTGCCTGAAATAGTATAGGGTTGATTGGGTTAAACTAACATAAAAAAAGGACTGTAAAACTATATAGGGTCAACTTGGTCGATCTATTATAGTGTATAGAGACTAGAAAAAGAGGTAAAAGGGGTTTTAGATAGTACAAAGTCAACTAGGTTAATCTTATATAATGCATAGGCACTAGAAAAAGGTACAAGGTCGATTGGGTTGACTGAGTATAGTAGATACGAAAAAAAAAGATAAAAAGTTATGAACTAAAACAAGACAATTTTTGTAGTTAATCTAGGAAAGTAAAAGCTGAAGAGAAACAAATAGTCAAATAGATCAACACTGGCTAATCCAATTGAGGCACACAATACAAAACCTTAAACTAACACTGGCTAATATAAGTTTTTGCACACACAATTGAGCAAAGATCAAGAAATCAACTTGAAAAGTAAAGAGATAACTAATTGGTCAACATGAATGTTTTATTACATTATTAAGAAGTGATTTTAAATGTGATAGGAAGTTGGCTATAAATCAAATAACTAAATAAAAATCTAAGGATGGTTTCAGGTAGTTTGGTCTGAAAGGGACTGTAGTGGTAATGATACAGGATTGGTATTGGGGCCTACCCCCTCACTTCACACACCATAATGATAAGGCTATCAGGTGCTTAGCTAGAATATACCATTAACCATGTTTTATACTTATCCAGAGTATCAAGTCAGCTTCCCCTTTGGTGATGAAATCTAAGTAGGTTGGCCTTAGGTAGACAAATGTTAAAGTGCTTGTTTAGATTTATGCGATGTGGCCATGTGTGTGTAAAATATAAATAGTGAAACTAAATGGTTAATTCAAAACCCCCTAACTAGACTATGTGAACTATTCTAATCATGTAAACAATAAGAAAAAAAAGGTGTGAACTAATTACTAACACATAAAGATTAATTCCAACCTAAAATAAGGTATAGTGTTAACACTATATGCACAAAATACAAAATAGGGTCAAACCTATACTATGGAAGTAAGGTCTGAAAATGTATAAGGTTGACTAGGGTTGACCTAGTTATTTTAGACAACAGATAAAACATAAAACTGGGTCAATAGGGTTGATCCAGTTGACTGTGCAGGGGTAGTTTTAAAGACTAAAATTGTGAAAGGAAAGACATTAAAATAAAGAGACAGAGAGATAGAAATGAACCTTAGTGGATCAAAGATGCAAAGTATGAATATTTTTGGTCAATAACCTTGAAGAATGTTGATGAAACCTGCTAACTGGGTCAATTGGGTCAATAAAGATGTGCAGGGACCTGCTGATAAGGCCTAAAAATGTATAAGGTTGAGCTAGTATGTTTTCTAGATGCCTAAAAGTATATAGGGTCAACAAGGTTGACCTAGTAGTCTGAACTAGAAGTCTAGAATTCTAAAAACCTGTACTAGGTCATCTAAGTCAATCCAGTTGCATGTTCTTGAAAACTTGTGCATATATTAGAACTAGGTCAACAAAATCAATCCAATATGATAGATATATGGTAAAAATAAAGCTAAAAAGAATAAAATAAAGTGAAATAAATCCTACAAGGGTTAGTTTCACATCAGGTTCACTAGAATGTATGTAATCAAATATGTATCATATCTATAATCGATCCTAGCTCAAATAAGATAGATCATACCTACACTTCCGATTGGGAATACATTTATTAAGTGAAAGCATGACCAATATGGGGATCTGCTAGACCCATTTAAGGGATCAATTGTCACAATATACCATGTGAGGTATGGTTCCAAAGCCTATAGTCTAACACAATCATGTAACAACCTTAAAAAATTCCCAAGGTTTAATATTTCATCTATGCTAATAAACAAGAAAGTAAATGTAATCTAGTGCACACCAAAGCTTATGACATAGAGTGGGGGTTAGAAACAAAATAAAAAACTAAACTAATCATGCATAGAAGACATATACTCATTTCAATGTATACAAAATCCTAATGCATGGGAAAAGAAGCACAACTACATTATCTATCTACTCTTATAAAGGAGAAATAAAGTTAGGAATACTTATCTTGAAGACAAACTTGTCGATCCTCAATTTCTCCCTTGGCCAAGGTACTTTGTAAGAGATTGTTGTGGTATGTAAGGATAACAAAGAAAAATCAGATCTAGGTTACACAACCTATTTATGCATCCAAAATACTTCTCCAAAAGATAAGATCCGTATCTCTAAAGAAATTATGAACCCTAAGATTTATTCCTCAAGTAGAATGGTCAATAAGAAGATGTTCATTCACACTTATTCTTCTTTGCTTCTCTTATCTTAAATGGTTAAAAATAAACTTATATATATAGGTGGATATTTCCCTAAATCTTCTAGGAAATGTTGGCTATACAGGGTCAACCATGGTCGACCCAGTGTGTTTATGGAAATGATTCACTAGGTTTGAGCTAGGTCAGCTGAAATGCTAACAAACCAAAAAGTGAAAAATACCCTAAACTATATAGGGTCATCCATGGTTGACCTAGTACAACCAATAGTCTAAAATATAATTAAGACAAGAAAAGGAGGATGGAAAGAGGAAAATGATTGGAATAGGTAGGATTGAGAAGCATAAGCTTAGGGTTAATGGTTTTTGGGAGGTGAGTGTGTATGTGGAAAGTGGTAAAAGGGACAACTTTCTTATGAAGCACCGATGGTTTTCCCACCCCTTTCCCAGTGTACCCCTTAAGGCATGCACTCAGAGAGATTGAGAATCAACATGTTTTTGCAAGATATAAAGTGTCAGTCATAAATAAAAGTTTGAAAATATTATCTGTATACACCCTCTATTTTACCTTATTTATATTAATGTGAACCTAAACAAGAGAAAACTTTCAACTATTCATATTGTATAATATATGAAAATAATATAAAAATGTGAATATTAGAACAAAGTATGATTGAATAATTATAATTTACAATTTATGCAAAGCACTAAGAGAATTAATATACTTAGCTTGTTTTAGGTCTATGCAGGTTTGAGACAACATGCAAGTTACTAAAAAAATTGAAGGCAAACCTATAGTCACTTAACTCCAGAAACTAGATGTCTAAATTTTTTGGATGAATTCATAAGCCTATGGATGCCTACATCAAACATAAGCATTTTTATTCTACAAGATTTACCCCTGTGGCATGTGCCTAAAATTTTGGTACAAATCACTACACCTATTTTTAATCAATATTCTTATGTGATATTAGTAGTTTTCTATGTGTGAATATCTATAAAACATGTCTCCTTCACTTTGAAACCTTGGTTTTACTTTTTAAACTAGGTTAACTTGTAAAATTATAAAAAGTGATGGGTTACACTAACTCCAACAACTCACCAATAATTTCTTGAGTATATAATAATCTGATAATATGAAGAGGAAAATCAAAGCACCCATAGTTCTTCCATTTAAGTGAATGTCTGTGATCAATATCTGCTAGTATGAATGCATTCTATGATCTATATTTTAACACATAATAATGTAAAATTTGACTCAGCTTAGGTGCTTTAAATTTGGCTAGAACCTACTCCTTATGACAAATTTCTAATTTGGAGATTTTAGAGAAGTACCTCTCAATGTGTAAGTGATATAATAGTCTTGATTAGTGCTTCCTTGATGATTTGAATATAGGTGATAGGCTTAGGCTTGACTTATATAAATAACTTATCTTTTAGGTAATTTCTCATCCCACCAACATACAAAATGCATGGGCTAACCCATAAAGATAATTTAAATTTAGAAATTGATTGTTACTTTGCACATGGATGAGTCTAGATAGGTGGATGTTCCATATTAATCTTCACCAATATGAATCATTTTAGATAAGGGGTTTTCCTCAAGTTTTATGCTATAAAATAACACCTAAAATCTTATTTTAATATGTATCCCAGCTCTTATGACTATCATCTACAACATATAAAATAATATACAACCCTTCACATGCAATCTCCATATGCTACATCCATTGAATACATTCCTTCACACCCTAAACATGTTACTACTCTATAAATTAATACAATTAAAATGATTTCATAGAAGTAACATACTGATATGAAGTTAGTTAACCTTTATGAATAAGTTCTATGCTTGTGATACATGAGTCTTGAGCTCTCTTAAGTGTTTGTGATAATACACTAGTTGCAAGGAATATAAAAAACAATCAAAGGAAATAAACACATCAATAAAGAGAGATAACACAAGACATACCATATAGAAACTCAACATGTGAAAAATATAATAAGAGTGAAGCTATGCTTCCTCATCTCCACTATGTTCTATAGTTTACAAGTTTTTGCCTTTTTTGCTTACAAGAACACTAACCTCAAAAGTATCATGCACTCATAATGACCTATATACTATTCAATGGAAGACTTGACTCTTTAATAAGAGACACTACTAAACTAAGCTATATCAACTATGTGTAGACATTATTTATGAATTATATAGAACCTTAGTCTTGTACACTTGGCAAACTCAAACCTTGGTTGTTCTTCTCAGTTCTAGACCTTTCCCACTTTCTTAAGTCTCGCATCTTCTCTATCTTATGCCAATTTTCCTATCTCTTAGTCTAAATAGTCTCATATTGATGACATAGACCTTCTATCTTTCCTATAATGCTTAAAACCTCTTTATTTTCTACCTCTACAAGTTCTGAGTCTGTACCTATTTTTATACTCCCTAGACACTAATGTCTAGGACATACACCTAAATGTATGTTAGTGCCCTATCTTTACGAAGTGACCATTGCCCTAAATTCATCCAATTTGTAAATGAAATGTATCTTAATGGTTAGTTTAGGTGATTTAATGTGAGTTATTTCTCCAAAGGGATTGACATAAATATAATATCAACCCTCGTTCATTCCTCATGTGGGGAAAACTTAGCATTCATACCAAAGAGCATTCAATTGAATAAAGCTTCCCTATTCTCTCCTATTTTTAGTAATAGGGACAACACTTCTACATGTATAAAGTATTGAAGGAGAATCCCAAGTGTTATATTTTCCAAGTGCTAAGCTAAGTCATTGTTGTACTTGTTTATCACATATTATTTGATTCACACAAAATCCAACATATAGGGGAATTACATTAGTTTGAGGCCCTCTTTAGAATATTGGATATATAGGTAGTGCTCATTGGTAATGGGATCTTTGGGGTCAGCTTGACATCATTCACAAAAAATCCCATTTTTAAACAAGGTCACTATGAAGATGAATAACTAGGGCTTTGTAATTTCATGAGAAGCGACAGTCCATGATACAAATATAAATGCACCAAAGTGAAGGTAAAGTCAAATCTAGAAGCATCTAGGTGGTTTTATCCTTTTAAAATAGGTATTTTATACAAGACACTTGCATCAAGTTTAGATAATAGTGTCGATGCAACCATCCCAGGTTGACATTAATATCCATGACTCCAGAAGTATTCAATCCATAATCTAATGACTATTCTAGAATCCTCTTCTAGTCTACTTTGTACCTGTTCCAAATCTAGAACTACATTAGCATCAAAACAAGCTTAGTATATTAATTATTTATCATTTTCATATCTCACATAGTTGTACTTACTATTTTTAGCATAAATCAACATAAGAAATTCAATATATGTTAATATCTAAGTTTAACACCAAATTATCCTATTGTAGATCTGATTATCTCCCTTGTGCTTATTCATTTATATATACCCCTAATAATAGTCTCTAGGTAATATCAACTTAGAAATAAACATTTTAGGGTTAAACATTTGATGAACTTTATCTTTGAGCATTAAACCCTAGGTCAATTATGGTTTTCTAATTTTTCTATTGATGATCCCTAATTTTTATAAAATATGTGTAACATGGATGTTTTCATCACCCATTTTGGGTTCCAATATGTCATAGTTTACATAGTTTTATACATTAGTTGCCTTATCAAATATATTAAGTGAACATGTGCCAATCATGAGAGGGTTTTAAATAAAAAACATATAATCTCTCTTCAAAATTCCCTTTTTCAATGCTATAGATATAGTATTTAGATGCTAATTTGTATGCTCTCAACCATTTATTTTACCTAAGTCTTATTTGAATGATAGATACAATCCCACACCCATTATTCACCCATGGATTATATTAGATTATGCAATCCTTGTTATTACTACTAGAAGAGGTAAGGTTTCTTAACCCATATTGCCACTTGTTAATATAAAATAGGTGCCTCCTAAACCTAATCTTGTAATAAAATCAAAGGGATATGACATTATTGACCAATTTAGCAATACACATGATAAAATTTCAATCCTTGAGATCCTAAATCAATCTAATGTTTATAATTATATCCTATACGAAACATTGCATGAGACACAAGTTATAAGTGATATTGAGCTTGATTATTTTGTGGATAACAAGAAATATCTCAATAATAATGCTAAGCTCCCTTTGATTCAACATAGTTACTAACCCAAAGACATTATTGACCAAAATTTGCCTTTGTTTATACAAGTGACCATGCGAAATAAAGGCATAAAAAGGGTGCTCATTGATAATGTATTGGGCATAAATATTTTCAGCATAAAATTTCTAACCAACATGGTATTAACACCAATCTTATTCAAAAAATGGTTATGCACATAAAAGGATTTGATAATTCACATATCCCTTTGGTTGGTCAAATTAGTTTGGATGTGACATTCAGATAAAAATTAGTTTCAACTACCTTTAAGGTCATGTCTCAATCATTACATTATAATTTACTATTGGGTAGACCTTGGATAAATTCAATGGAAGATGTCACATCTACACTTTACTGATTTATAAAATTCAATACATGATGGTACCTTACTATCCATGCATGTTGATGATGAGCCTTTCAAATTTTGAAAAATGATACATTCTAAAATTGAAAGCATCCATATAATGGTACCACCTAAATAATGCATTCCTCTTGATCACATACACAGATATGAAATATGTGAGTCAATTACAATGGCTCCTTTGTCTCCAAATGTAAATAAGATACTAAATACTAAGGTACACATAGATGCACATCAAGACCAAGAACCATTACTAAAGGATCTACTAGAACCAAAAGAGCACACCATTTGACTTTCCTTTATTGGTTAATAATGAATAGAAAAATGGCCATGTTTCAGATAAATATGATAGTGATGATGATACCACTTAGGATATGACATATGAAAAAATACAAAATTTAAAATTTGATCCATTTAATCACCTATCAAACAACCTATTTGAGCCTATGATTTTTAACACATATAAACTAAATCTACTTCTATAAAATATAGAACTAAATCCAGATAAGGGCAAAAAAAATAGTAGATGAGCATGTAAATGCTTATTACTCCATATATCCCTCTTGGATGAAAACATTGAGTCAACCTTACAAGATTGTCAACCTTACAAGATTCAAATGTAAATTCATCATGTCAACAATGTGGAGTCTTCTCAAAAGGATTCAAAACAAATTTTATAGATCAAAACATATCAAGATACTCTAGATATCATGTTATCTATGTTACTTGAGCATCAAATGATTTATTTAACTTCTAACAAACATATAATGTAGTAGAATTATACCCACATAAGACAGTACCATACTATAAATATCATTAGATAAGTGGCCATAATAGTAATTAATGTGTGAAATTGAAGATCCAAATTCAGAAATATAAGAAAAAAAGACGCATACACATTGTGTCTGACATGAGAAAAAGGAAAATCCTTCCTATTTTTCAAAAAATAATTATCTCCCAAAAACACCAATGTATGAATATTTAACTATTAATACCAATATTGATGGGTTATATTGCCACCATATCTAGTTTGATATTAAAAAGTGGGATATAACTCAAGTGGCACCACATTTCTCACAAAATTAGGACATGTTATAGATGAACTAATATACTCTCCATTAATGCTAGAATTTTGAAGATACATTCGGCTACCTATAGCCAGTGGATCAAAGATGGAATCTTTCACCATATGGATATTAGACCATGAACCAAATTGAAAACTTAAGTTTGGATGAAATTGGCTAATCAAGTGGAATGCTAAACTAGATAATAAAAAAATGTGTGTTATTTTTCTTGATATGGATATAGAGATTTGCATACAACATGATAGAAATGACTATTTGCCTACACCATTGGATTCAGGTAAACCTTTAAACAAAAACATTAAAGTGATGGTAGTGCAATGATATAGACAAATATTGATAACTTTTCTATGTGGTCCTACACATTTTGATAATAAGGACTTCCTTGATTAGACCCTTCAAACATTTCCAAAAAATACCCAAAAAAATCAAAAACATTCAAAAATATAAAAACATTTTTTGGCACCTACATGTTTTATTGGCTCCTTGAAATCTATGTGTTAGTTAAATGTTAATGGATGGCATATTAGTTACTTATGCATACATGTGTGTCATGATTCTACTTGAATATGATACATGCATACACAGATACATGATTTATTCTTATTTTGGATGTTGGGACTTCTCTCTACTCTTTTTATATGGATATTGGGGGAATCTACCTCTATGATCATAGAAATTTCCAAGTTATATCATTCTATGGTCACTCTACATTATCATGTCTTGAGATATTATATACTTACACATGTTTTTATCCATGATATATCATTCACAGGGTTCTTGATATGCTCTGCACTTAAATTTTTTTGCTAACACATTTTAATCCATGGGATACTATGATATGTTTATGTTGGTTATTTATAATTTCCTTCATGCACTTCCTTGAGTGCCTTGTCTTGATATTATCTTACTTGTTCAAGCATTTGAATATACTCCTTTGTTTATGGCCCCTGTGCCTATGCATGCCTTCTTTGACATTTGAATATGTTATTGTTTGTTTTATGCACATTGAATATGTCATCCTTAATTTTGTGGACATTTGACAAGTCATGTCCCTTTAATTATGCGGTATTTGAATATGCCCCTTGTTTGCAGTCTCTTTGGAAAATTGCCTTTTGGCTTTCTTTTGAGTGTTCTTATTTGTGTGATTGATTTTTTTATTGATCTTGTATTGTTACTATCTAGACATTACCATGATCATTATCATGTATCTTAGGAATTCATGTGATCACATTGTTCTAAGCACTTCAATGCTACATTTACCTAGACATGTTTCGTATATATGCTAGATGGTTACATTCGTAGATTATATAGTTCTCTTATCCTTTTGAGGTGAGGTAACTACCAATTTTTATTTTTATATCACCTCAAAAAGGGGGGCATATTAGTGGGGGCATGCCATAGAGACATGTTATTCATATTTGGCACAATTTTCAAAATTAGTGGGGGCATGCTTTGGAATCATGTTCTCCACACTTATTCAATATATGGCACTTATATTAGTTTTTAGATTCAGTGGGGGCATGCTTTGGAAGCATGTTCTACTCACCAATTCACTATTTAGCATCTCTAAATTATAGTGGGGCCATGTTTTGGAAACGTGTTCTCCACATTGGTACTTAATTGATTTTTTTATATTTCTCCACATATAGTGGGGGAATGATTTGGAAGCATGTTATTCACACTTATATAGTTTTATAATTGGCCAAAGTGATCAATTATATGATTCATATTCACAGTTATGGCAAAATTCTATACATTGGTAACATTATTATACATAGTTTCATCATGAGACATATCTAAGGTGCATATGTTATACAATGTGCACCTAATATTACAAAATCTAAATCAGTTTCATATTTCAAAACTCTTCTATGGACTATTATCATATCATGGACTTTTATGCACTGATACCCATGACAGACTTTTATGGACTATATTAAGCCAATCTACTATAGTATTTCTTTCCTTTTTTTGGTATGGTTAGGGTGTTTAAATAACTCAATCTTGTCAATTTTTTAATTTGGACTTGTTTGTATTATCTAGCCTTACCAAGTTATAAGTATCATTGGGTTTCATGGTAGAGCTAGTGTCAACTATTGGGTGGTAACTCACCTTTTCACCAAGGTTGAGGGCATGTTCCTTATAATCTCTCTCTCTCTCTCTCTCTCTCTCTCTCTCTATATATATATATATATATATATATATATATATATATATATATATATATATATATATATATATATATATATATATATATATATATATATATATATATCCTTAGATATATTCACTTTCTAGATTTATATATTTGTCCTAATCTTAGTTTCAGAGCTTTACAATGATACATATTTTCAAATCAAACTTGCCAATAGGAAAGGTGATTACATCAACACATAGGTGTACTCCTAAACCTTGATCTTTCAATTCAATCTTTTCAATACTTTCAATTCTAGATTATATGCACTGATTATACACTATAACATGCTCTTGGTTGTAGGTTAGTCACTAGAAAATCACTCAAGTTGGAATCAAGTAAAGATAAGGTGTGTTCTACACACCCAGGTATGCATTCCTTTCCTTTAAACTAGAAATTTCATTACTATATAAAGGGGAGAGGCAAATTTAGACACTATTTATGAATTATATAGCACCTTAGTCTTTTACACTTGGAAAACTTAGACCTTAGTTGTGTTTTTCTATTTTGGACCTTTCTCACTTTCTAAAGTCTCACATATGCTCTATCTTGTGCCCCTTATCCTATCTCTCAATTTGACCATCTTATATTGATGACCCAAACCTTTTATCTTTCTTAGAATGCTTAAACCTACTTATTTTTCACCTCTACAAGTTCTAAGTCTATACCTATTTTACTACTCCCTAAAAACTAATGTCTAGGATAGATACCTACATTGATGTTAGTGTCTTACCCTAATGCAAGTGTCTAGTGCCCTAAAGTAATCCAATTTTCAAATGAAATGCATCCTAATGGTCGGCCTAAGTGCTTTGATGAAAGTTACTTCTCCAAAGGGATTGATATAAATAAAAGATAAACCCTCATTCATTCCTCACCTGGGGCAAACCTAGCATTCATACCAAAGAGTATTTAATTGAGCAAATCTTACCTATTCTCTACTATTTTCATATGAGTCATAAGAACAACTCATCTATAGGTCTAAAGTATTGAAGGAGTATCCTAAGAACCATATTTTCCAAGTTATAAATTAGGTCACTATTGTACTTGCTTATCACATATTGTATGATTCACACATAAGACAACACATAGGGAAGAACTACATCAATCTGAGGCTCTATTTGGAGTATTGGATATGTAGGCAACACTCATTGACAATGGGGTATTTGGAGTTAGCTTGACACCATGTGCCCACTAACCCATTTCCCCTTAAGGTCAATATGAAGATGAAGAACTAGGGTTTTGAAAATTCATGAGGAGCAATAGTCCATGACCCATATATGAATGCACCAGAGCAAAGGTAAAGTCAAACCCATAAGAATCTAGGTGGGCACCTAATTTTCTAGTAATTATTACATATATGACACTTACATCAAGTTCAAATAGTAGCATCAATGAAACCATCCCAAGATGGCATTAGTATCTATGGCTCTAGAGCATCCAATCCAAAATTTGATGACTATTCTAGTATCCTTTTCCAGTATGCTTCTTACTTGTTCTAGATCTAGAATTGTATTAGAATCAGAACAAGATAAGTACATTAATTATTTTTCATTAACATATATAGCATAATTTTACTTATTATTGTTAGTGTAACTCAACATAATAAATTTAGTATATGTTTATATCCAGTTTTTTCACCCAATTGGCCTGTTGTAGATCTAATTATCACCCTTTTAATTATTCATTTATATATAACCCTAATAATAATCTCTAGGTAATCTCAACTTAGAAACAAACATTTTAGGGTTAAACACTATGTAGTCTTCAATTCAATCAAACACATAGGACAATAAGTTGATAAAGAATTAATCAAATGATTTCTTGAAATACCTTTACTTGAATTCTATATGAACTATTTAAATTTATATATATACACAAAAATAACCCTGAGGATCTCAAAATAAGCCACTGAGTCAAAAAATAAATCCCAAATGCCTCTATGTCTCTTGAACTTCTTATGCAAGCAAACCGACTATTATATTCAAGGTGAATCTATTGGGATGGTTGTGAAACCATCGAGGCAATTGTGAAACCACCACTTAAGGTTATAAAACTTTTGTCTTAGTTGTGAATCCACAATTTTAGTTTACAAAACTACCATGGTAGGTGTGAAACAACTAGATCTATTTAAAAAAACACTGAGGTGGTTGTGAAACTTCCACCTATATAAACTGATTGTTTCATAACCTTGAACAATCTTTTAACTTTTTGAGGCTATAACTTTTGCATACAAACTCAATATCACATGTTGTTTTTTTAAATTTCATAAATTTTAAAGAGGAATATAAATATGTAATCTAAAGGTGATTTTTATGCCAACCAAATGCTATTTATTCCCTTACAATAGAAACAATCTATTTTCCAAGACTTGGTTTATTGTAAATAACCCCTCTTTTACAACCAATTATCTTATTGATTGAATTAGATGATATTATTAGTATAAATTTTTGATCCCATGTCCCAAATTTTAAGG